>JBBPCW010000006.1:13196757-13207168 GCA_037974425.1 Phenacogrammus interruptus
TTCAGACCTTCAGCAGAATTCAAATGAGCCATTTTAATTTAGATTAATCTAGATTAATTCCAAGATTACAGTGAGATAAATCTAGATTTAAAAAATAAATTTATGCCCACCCCTAATTTTTAGGCATTTTTACCAAAACACAACAATGCATTTTTTCACTATACAATGGTGCACTTGGAACGTAACCCCATGAAATACGGGTGATTTCTGTATATGGAAGTCTGTGAAACCTGTGGAAGCTTGAAGCTTCTATATTTCTGCATACATATGACCTAAACAGCATCCAATTTTTACATGCTAAAAGTTAATAAAGAGAACCCATTTAACAAATGAGACAAAAATAATTGCAGTCATTTAGAAATTGTCCAATTTTCCGTATCTGTGGCAAAAGTAAAGATATGCAGTTCAAATCCACACTAAAAGGATATTTTTTACATCTGACCATATAACCCTGTTCCACTAACATCTAACAGAATCCATGTGCCTGGTTACATGATGGAGAGGGGTTTCTCTGGCACATTGTCAATTAAGTTTGTTTGTCAAGCAGGTCTCATCTATTTATGGGTGACTTGTTGATTAAAAAATTATCATCAAATCTTAAACTGTGATCCTTTAAACTGATAATACTTTAGTGTCTGTATAATCAAGTATGCAAGTTCACTTAGAAATTTTTGATATTCTTCTTTTGATTTATGAAAAACACACATTTATCTCACTTTTTGTTTTTTGTCTTATTTTTCATTTTTAAAAATTACTAGGGGAATTTGGCCTCTCATATTTCTCTGTTATTTATACAGAGAAAATAAAAAGTCAATGACTGCTTAAGAATTCTCGAACACTCAGGTAGACTTAACAAAAGAGACTGTTTCAGTTATATTTTGGTCATAAGAATTTCTAGGACAATAATTGTGACTTAGTTTTATCTGATATAACACTGAAAACCAGGCTTGTTTATGTGATTACATGAACTAAACAGAGTGTGTGACTTATTTGAACTTACTTACTTTTATTCTAAATTGATGCATTACTTATGAATTACTTTTATTTTTTAAGCTTTCTAATTAGTTTTCTATAAAAATACCTTTGTATGATAATGTGCTATATAATTAAACATGATTTGTCTTGCCTTGTCACATTAGGAACCAGTGAGGAGCACATTTGTGAATCAGAGGATCCGGAGGTGCACCAGTTCTCTGATGTTGAAGATTCTGAGGATGAAGATGAAGACGATGACAATGAGGAGGAAGAGGAGGATGTGTCCTCCCATGATGAACCTCCTTCGTCCTGCTCTACTGACACTCGTCACTCAGATAGTGGTCAGGGCTCACAGGCTGACCTGTCCACCACCACTCCAGAAAGAGAGGACCAACCCTTTGCTTGCCATGCATGGAGCAGTGGCCGTGCCACATCACCAGGCAGCAAGAGAGCGCTGTTCTCTCGTAAGGGCTGGGAGCTTTCTCCCAGGGCCTTCTCCCCTGGAAGTGATGGGTCACCACTCAGAAGTCTGTCCCCTCGGCTGGAACTGTCCTCGCCGAGTCGACATATCTCTCCCTCCCCAGAAAGAGGTCCCTCTCCTATTAGAGCCTCTGCACTTAGGCCTCTTTCTCCCCTCCGGCCACTTTCCCCCGCACGCTACAGGAGCTCCAGAGCCCACCTTTCAAAGTCGCCACTCAAACCTCAGCACCGACCTCACAGCTCCCCTGGACAGTTCCACTGGGACACCACTCAGACCAGCAAGAGCCAGCAGGTAGGTTTCATCAACAACAATGTTATCTATGTAACTAGCCTTTTTTCATCTGGTCTTGACCAGAATTCTAGAGAAAAACTTTTATGTCCAAAATGTCCAGACAGATTCTCATTTCTGAAATTGAATTCTACCTGCCATGAGTGGTTTATGCTTCTGTGATATGTCATTCTGTCATTAGTTTCATTAGTCCCACTGTCTGTTATAATGGGATTGTGAAAAATGGACCAATAGAAGTTATCCAGAATCTCATGGTATACGATCTTGTTAGATTACCTCACCATGAAGCTGCGAATGTTTCTTCCTCATCCTTTCCGCATCATTGCAGAAATGAGGATACTTTTGGACATAATGTACCCTAGATATATCTGCTCATGTTGAAAACAAAAGGCCTGGTTTCAAATGTGACTATGTTACAATGTCTCCCCCTGCAGGAGAGGCCTGGTACTCCTGGTACTCCACAGGCTACACAGAGGCTGAGTCCTCCATATCCTAGCCTATTACCACCAGCCCTACGCTTCTCTCACACTGATCCTTCCCCCCACTTGCCAGTCATGCCACGAACCATGGAGCGCATGTTTAGCCACCTTCCCTTACACTCCCAGGACCAGGCCCGCATGCCCTACCATATGATTCCTATTGGAGGTATTCAGATGGTGCAGCTTAGGCCTAGAACTTGTCCTAAACTGGAACGAGGTTTGTCCTCCACCCCATCACCCACCTCTCCCAAAGAGGATACCCCTTTCTCCTTGGATAGGAGGGATACATCATGGAGTTCACACCCTGAAACAAGCCAGCAAAGCACTCGGGTAGGTAGCGAGGAACAGAGCCTGAAAAGGGGAGCCAGACCATTAGGGATGAAGGGTCTTGCTAGTGTCTCCACATCTCCACAACAAGGCAATGAGGAGCAGAGGAAAAAAGACAGAAAGCAATATGGCAGCTCATGGCTCTCCAAGACTCGCACCATTGTCCCTCAGACATCTCAAGAAATGGTCCAAGATGACAGTAAAGACACCAAGAGGACCCCTGGCTTTACTGAGAAGAAGGAAAGAGCCTCCCCACACAGAACTAAACAGCACTTAGAGCTAGAGTCAAAAACAGACAGGACTGCTGGAGAAAAATCTGCATGCGCAGGTCAGAGCCAGGAAAGCAATCTGGACAGCACTTAAAAGCCTTTGTGCTCAATGTCAAAATGCTAATATTATTATTATTATTATTATTATTAATATTATTGTTTCTTTTGTTTTGTAATGCTATTGTTTTTTATACAAATTTTCAATACTGTTGTTAACTTGGTAAATGTTTGTTTTTGCAATATTCAAGATTGTAATAAGATGCACTTTTTTGTTTGGACAAAACAATGTTTCTGTAAATCTATCACTTCTCTCCCACCTGTATCTTTACTGACATTACAATCAATCTTAAGGTATCTATTTGAATATGTATATGTTACAATAATTGTTCAAATTAACTATGATTATAAATAAATTTATAAATGACCAAGGTGAAAAACCAAGAGTAATTCCAATATCTTGTCCCTTGTTCAGTATTACTCAAAATATAGTTACGTGTGCCTTTTCTGTCAGGATTTATTGCTTGAAGTGTAGACAAAGATGAAAGGCTGTGAATTCTTTATATTAATATATGATTTGTTTTTTGGTGGAGTTGGTGTTTGCAAAATTGGGAGGTGTATTTTTTTTTTTCGTTACTCAAGTCAGGGTAAAAGAAAAAGCCGTTTGTACTGAAAATAGAGCTGAAGGAGTGATGCAGAGAGTTTTGCAAAGAAATTGCACTGAAGTCATATTTTTATATGGAAAAAAGAATGAAAATATGTCTGTACAGATAAGAAATCTATGGTTCATATTTATTGCCATGTGAAAATATGAAAAAATGTTTTATGTTTTGTTTACGTTTTTGGGGAGGGAAAAAGTTGCAATTTTTATTCTTTACTCTTTTGTTTAGTATTTTTCTGTTATGTTCTGAAGACTTGAATTTGAGAAACTGGACAGGGTAACGGCAAAGTTGGTCAACAGCTGTGGGGTTGGATGGATCAAAAGCCTTCCGAATTTGTCACAGATACCTATAATTTCTGAACCAATAAAGGTGCACAAGGATTTACCACACTTGTCTTTTTTTTATCAGGTTCCTAGATGACCATTCTTTTTTTATTTACTTCTTTTTAGAAATTTGGAAATCTCTCCGATCAGCCGCCTTCACTGGTCAGAGTAGGTGCCCTTGTATCTTTGTGTGGGAGGCATTGATGGCTTGTCAAGGACATTTTATGGCTTCCCAGAGAAATAGAGAGCAGTGCTGGTTCAGTTGTCTGAACTTCCTTTACAATTAATATCCCAAGATGTTCCTCTATTGAACATATATGGTTCCAGGTTGACATTACACACATGCTGTTGTATTTCTAGGATAAAACGTATTCAAACTGGACTCGTTTTTTGAAACCAGAGTAAATGAGGCTCTGAAAGGATCTGAAAAGCATTTAAATCATGTAAAAGAATATAAAAACACTTCAGGAAAAGAATACATAAGAATGCATTTTAAAACATCCCTGCATCATCTGTCCATAATCAAGAAAGGAAAGAATCAATACACAGATCAGTATGTTTTAGTCTACAGTAGCCTACTTTACAAATCAAGAGTCCACTGTGACAGGCGGGATAGACATTGACCCACAGACTTCAGAGGTCCTTGAGTAAATTTTTCACAGCAGGAGTGTCTATCCAGTGAGACTCAGGGCTGTGAGATGTGATTCCAGCCAATAGTACATTCATGGCTTTGAATATGTATGCAATATTTATTTCTTTGTTTGATTGTTTATTTAAACATGAGTAAGAAATTAATTCTTTTGAAAGCCCTTGTATGTACTGACATATACTGAGCAGTGAACCTGGTGTGTTTAGATCAAAATGACACACAAGTTCAGATTTGAACTGGCTATTTTCCTCCTTTTTTATTTTAACATAATCTGGAATTGGTGAATGGGCTTCTCTGACAATCTGAATAATTTAGTTTCTAAAGAGGAGCAAGTTGTTCTGTGAGAAAACAGGAGAATATTTGTACCCACCCATTTAAACTTGGACTTTGCAGAAGTAAGAATTTTAAATATTTAAATATGTTTAAATATTTAAAATGTTTAAATATGAGCACCACAGGTTACGTTTCTGCATTCTGAACAGTTCGGCCTGTTTTCCTGGACCTCTTTTGTCTTATAACTCTTTCACATTGTTGTACAATTATGAAACTAACAAAAAACTTAACAAGACATTGGCCTTTTTTATGACTGTGTTTCATGCCTGTGTTATTTTATTGGGTCTCTGTAGAATTTGCTATGGTCTAAGGACAGCTTTCGTACTGGAACTGATAACTGAGAGCTCATACTTTGTATGCTTTGTGCACTGCTGCAATTAAAAAACACTGCTTCTTGCAATGCTGTCGATGAAATGTTCTTCAACGTGTTATAACTGTGCATGGCTTAGAGCTGCTGTAGAACATGAAACCATGAGGGTGTAAACTAACATTACTGCATGTATATAACAAGGCATTAAAAAACTGCAATGGTTGAAGCATTAAAAAAATCAAGTAGGATTTGCAAAATGGAAGAAATAATGTGCCTGTTTATAGATAAAAACAAACAATAGATTTAAACAACATATTTTTACTACCCGACTGGATTACCTCAGTGGTACATGGTCTTTATACTCAGAGCCGTTTTTGTTTTTTCCATTTCTCTGTAAATGCTTCTCCCCCACGTTGCGTTTTTAGAGAGGAAAAAAAGGATTCTTTTTGGATACACTACAGATACACTAAGCTGGCTGCAGAAATGTTCTTTTTGGAAAATGAGATGCAGGATTCTTTGCCAGGATATCAGAGAAACTGAGAGTTTGACCTCTCGGTTTCTGTCTCGCACATTATGCAACCGCACAGGTGGCAGAAGTCTCTAGTTATATTCCTCGTTGTTACCCTGCGTTCTCTCTCCCTGTGTTCTGCGAATGGTGTGAAGCGAGAGGGGAAAAAAAGGCCCAGTGCCCTTTAATCTTGTATGTGTGGTTGTGAAAAGCTGCAGGAAGCTAACTCTACCTCACATCACATCGATGAAGACAGCATGCCAGCCTGTCGTATAGTGCAGTCTATTTTTAAAAGGCTGTTCTGTGGCGCAGTGAGGGGGAGGATGAGGAGATGATTAGGCTGGTCCACAGCGTACAGTGAGCAGAACAGGACTGAATGTGCAGAGACAAGCAGGGAGGCTATGGGAGGTCATAATTAAAGATAAATAAGGCTCTTCAGAGAGGAGGGTACTGAGACACGCTACGGGGGAGGAAGGATCGGATGCCTAAACAGTGGCACCACTGGCATTCACAATGCGTCTCTATTGGGGACTGAAATTTGTTGGAGTTGGAGACTAAGTGTATAGATCATTTATCATGAAGTCACATTTAACTGAACTCCTTTGGCCTAATTTGTCCAGTCTTGCTCAATCAAGGCTTATAAGAAATGTTTGTCTAGCACTATACAACATCCATTGACGCATTTAACTTGGTACTTTGATTACTGCTTTTATGGAGCAGTAAAGGAAAATGTACGCAGGTTTGTGTGTGTGTGTGTGTGTGTGTGTGTATTTCTGTGTGTGTATATGTGTGTGTGTCTGTGTATGTTACCTTATAATGAACAGATATTGTGTCTTGTAAATGTCTTTTTACATTTTATTAACCCAGGTAACAATAAAATATGGGATGATTTATCCACAGTACAGTCACTTTTTGTAAGTGTGCATCACGGATGGTGGTGTAGAGGTGGCCTGTCCCCTTCGAAATCTAAAGGGGAATGAACTATCCCCCCAATCCACTACACCCAGGTCTGTTTTCTTTATCACTTTATTAAACCTAGGAAAAAGCTTCTACACCTTCTGCGTGACACATAAGGGCGTCTAAATAAGTCTTCCAGGTGTCTGGTTTTATATTAGAGAGTCTGGTTCTGAGCTTTGTTGTCTAATGTGTGAGTTATACTGCCAGCCAGTGGTTAAAAGAGTTGATTTGTGCTTTCTGTACCTGTGATTGTGCTTCTCTTTCAGCTGTGTCTACACACACAGCACTGATCTGTCTTAGATCACAGATCTATGTGTGTAAACAGCAATAATGAAAAGGAAGATATAAATTTTCAGCTCCCATAATACAAAAAAGGTTTGTTGGTTAGAATTACATTGTTTGAATGAATACTAAATATCCTATTACAACATAACATTATAGATGTAAATGGTTGTGGTGAGAGGGAGCATGTTTGTTTATATTATATTGTATCTTTAATTAAATTATAGTCACTTGAGGAGTAAGGGGCACAATGGTTTTCATACTGGATAACCTTTTAATGGTACATTACTGATATAACATATTCTTAATACTAATAATTGATTTGCAGCACTTGATGGGTCAATGTGGATGAGTTGTGCATCTCTCCATAGTTACAATGAAACCCGCACCACTGCTGTGCCTAAACTGAATATTTCAGACCATCTTCCAGCTCAACTCAGATTTTAGGACCAGAACAACCCATTTTATAAAGATGAATAAAGCATACAAGATAAATGAGCACCTCCAACCTATTGTGTAACATGATGGCTTAACAAATAAAGCCACTATATCTGATTGTTTCTGACCATATTCTTGGTGTCTTTTTTGGCTTTGGTGAAGGAGGCTGAGTAGAATGAAAGCTGCAATATGAGATGGTTTTGGAGGGATGAGGACATTTCCTGTGGTTGAGGAATGTGCAGAAAAATCTGTAGTAGACTTCTGCAGTGACTTCCTTCACAAGTTCACATATTTCTAAATCCATCTGCTTATTGTCATGGCCTCTCAACAACCTGTCCTTTAGTTATCAAAATCACTACTAAAGGCACTAACACTTTATTATATGTTTCTTTTATATATATTTCTAAACAGACTGTATCACTGGGTTAAGCTTATATTTGAGTCATCACCAACTCACCTCCTTGAACTCCAATCTAAAAACATCTCACCTCAACTGGTAAAGGCCCCTTAGTGGTAAAAAAATGCACTACAGTATTTAGTCTAATAGTAGATCTACATGAGCTGGACTAGTGACCTCTGTTCTGGATTTAATCTCTCTCTCTCTTTCTCTCTCTTTCTCTCTCTCTCTCTCTCTCTTTCTCTCCCTCTCTTTCTCTCCCTCTCTTAGTAAATGATTACTTTGTTGCATGTGAAGTTACAATAATGCTATAGCACAATATTGCATGTAATGGAAAGGAAGATAAAATCTATAATATAAAAAGCAGTGATACACAAGGTAAATGCTGTAGGTTCAAATTCCACATTGTACTGCTGAGATGTTTAACGGTAAAGAACAACTGGCTTTATGGTGCATTTATCTTCCGAGATGTATCAGAAGCCCCTGTTTTTGGGTCAGTGTTAAACTATTCTGTCTTTAGGAGTAACACGCAGTGTACAGGGTGTTGAGATCTTCACAGATCAGACCTTTTCATAGTCATGTGGACACGAATTTGATCATTTTATAACAGATTCTGATTGTCTGCTCTCACATTACCAGGTGGAACTGGCATAAAATATATGTTCTATATTAATAATTAAGGATTAGTATAGGATTTGGCACCTGTTATGGCCCCTGCACTGAACAGCCAATGATTTAAATATTAATGTGCTGGCTCGAAGAACGGAACTAACGCTACCTGTGTTCTAGACGGTCTGCTTGAAGCTCTACACAAAAATGTGCTGTTATCTGCAACCTGAAGACCAGAAGTGCAACCAGCAGTGAGGTGATGACAGTGTGATTTAAAAAGAACTGTAATGGAAATAAATGAAAAGCTAAATATAAAATAAAATAAATAAAATATTGACCTGTTTTGCCGTTATATGTGCCCCCCAAAACACACTGACCCCCTGATAATTGTGGTCTAGAACCACCACTGAATGCTACTTCAAGTTGGCTGCCACTGGCAAGCTGCAAACGCAGGAAAATGACTCTATATGTGCCTGTGTAGTAGGAAACCAAGTCTCATAAAGATCACATTATTTTGTCACAGGCATAGTCATACAATTACAACACACAATTAAATTCTTTCTTTGCATTTAACCCACTCACCAAGTGAAGCAGTGGGCTGCCACCAACTATGAACCCAGGGAGCAATGTGGAGGGATGGTACCTTGCTCAAGGGTACCTCAGTAGTGACACTAGCAGTTGGGCTTCAAATCCCAGCCCTCTGATTTACTAGGCCATCTAGCTGCATAACCACAATCAGATACATACATCATCCACAGACCACAAATGAAGGAACTAGCACCAGTCAGGTCCACGTGTACACTCATAACACTGCTTGTGACTCTGTTGTAGCTAGCTCTGAAATAGTTATCCAGTTAACAAGCTAACACAGAGATTTCAGCATTCAGAGCTAGCAAGTTAACCAATGAGTAGGAATGTTATAATTCTAGAAGATTTACCTGCCATAATTAATGGTAATTTTAACCATCATGCATCATCAGTTAGCGCTACTCTTATTTTTATCTGGAAGTCATTGTGGAAATTACTTTTATTGTAAAAACGGATTTTCTCATTACAGATCAACAATTACAGACAAATGTATCTGTGTACATGCCGTTAGCATCAAACATGCTGTAGAACCCTGAGGGCTTCTGATGGTGTCCTTTCTGTTCTGTTCTTGAACCTTTGACCTGTTGAAGTCACTTAAGTAATATCACATCGAATCACGACTGTCAGTATTGAAGTACTCACCTATTCATAGGTCATTTCCATATTAATGCGCCATATATTTTCCTGTCAGATCGGTTTCCGTTCTCTTGTCATCTCTTGTTCCTCTTTACAATACCTGAGATAAAATCACCCTAATCACAGTCTGTGGGGAGATTAATGCCTTGCTGCATTTGCATTTAAATGCTGGCCTCCCACACTAACTGTATCAAATCTGCAGTGCATGTATGCTGGAAAAGAGCAGTCAATAGACTCTGTGTGCTCAGCCTACGCTAGGTGGCTTCATTTGCAAAACCTTCCTGACATCTGACTGATATTTTATCTGTGCATGGGTCACAGTCAGGCATCACGGAAATCCATCACTAACTGGGAATCGGATAGCGTTTCTACAGGACAGCACCAAGAACACTGCTCACCCTCCATGCTGGAAAAGAGCAACTTCTTTGACAGAGCAAAGCATTTTAGCTCATCTTACTTGAAGCCATTAACCTTGGACTGTGTCTGTTATTAATGGTGTTTGTAATTATAATCACTATTTGATGCTTTTTAAAATTGTAATTTCATGCTTACTTAAGGGCCACTCCCATCCATTAGTGTATTTACTGCTATTGGGATTATTCATTTTCCTTAAATGTGAAGGGTCAACAGTGATTATGTGCACAAGACTGAGCTGAATGTGGTATCATTGTCAGAATCTTGTATCTTACTTATTCCCTGTTTCAAACAATCTCAACAAAAGGATCGGCGTAGAATGACTTAAACCATCTTACAGTTAAGCCTGTTTTTCCCTTCCCCTGAAAAGTTGCTCTTGAATGTTCACAACGTTTACAGTATGTATAAGGAAGTTACAGTATGTATAAGGAAATGTTTGAAAATGATGAAATAAAAATATCAGACTTTACAATTGGTCATTACTGTATT
>JBBPCW010000006.1:13207268-13219583 GCA_037974425.1 Phenacogrammus interruptus
TGTGTGTGTGTGTGTGTGTGTGTGTGTGTGTGTGTGTGTGTGTGTGTGTGTGTGTGTGTGTGTGTGTGTGTGAAGCAGAAGGAGAGTGCAGAAGTATTTCCTGAATTGCAAATTTATTTACTGCAGTATGTTTCTTTTTTCACATAATCACCATCATAAGCACTGTCAGCTTGATAAAGGTATTCAATTTGCTGCTTAAATAGATCAGAATTATCATCTGAAGATCTAAAACAAGGAATGTGAAGACCAGAAGTATGGGTATTTCAGCAGTATTTCAGGTTTTATTAATTTGAGGAATTTACTTTAAGATCAGACAAGAAAACACGTGAATTGTAATTGGTTATAACGAGTCAGTTTATCATATAAAAGTGAGTCTTCTGTGAAATAAACGTATGAAAAGTACACCTATAAAACATCTAATGTCTCTTATTGTGCAAATTTGTTATCATTAGACCATTTTTAATACTTTTTGAAATTCAGAGACAATTTTCTTTATCACTTTATTGACAAGAATTGGTTGCTGAGAATACACTGTGTCAACACAGATAACACTCTTGTTCTTGTAACTTTTTTTCAGCTCTTAACTGTTACGGTAATTAGACTTGATTATGGCATAGATATGTGTGTACCAGAACTATGAGTCATTAGGTATTCTCAGATAAATATGTTTTGCATTTATTGTATTCTGTATTTTCTGAATATTGTTCTCTGATTTCTGATGCCATAAAAATATAAAGAAATGTTGCATCTACTCATTATATTCCACTGGATGGCAGTGTTGCACTCTGCAAAACTGCATTTCAAAACTGTCCTGTTCTCATTGGTCAGGGTTTTACGGCAGGCTGTCAGATGAACATTAAGTCTGTGCTTCCATCCGAAGGGAAGGAAAGTTACAAAGTTAAAGCTATTTGTTTTTATTAATTTGCACTCACCATGAAACTGTTCTAATTGGTGCAGACTCATTCAATCCTGGTTATTTAATTAACATATAAACAAAAGCAAATGTTTTTAATAGCCATTTATTTCAAATGTGAAATAGAATTAAAATAGAAAGATGTTGTACATAAACCTGTAACTTCATATGAGTGCATTTAGTTAATTTTTGACAATACAAAGTAGCCAACAGAAACAAAGATTATTTACATATTCCAGTCTTTAAGTATCAGCTATAAAAACAGAGAGAGGCAGGAAAATGGTCAAACAAAAAAACATTTATACTGGTTTGGGTGTATAAAAACATACAAATGGGGGTGGGGGGGATGTAAAGGCAAAAAAGTGTAGGCTATGAGTCCTTAAAATTAAAAACGTTGTTTATTCAAGTGATCCAGGAGCTTTTCTTGCAACGTCATATAAACAGCAGTGAATGTGTGTGATTTGGGATAGAAAACCAAATGAATATAGGGTAGTATATATAGAGTACAATGAATAATCTGACATAGCACACAAGTGAAGTGCACCTACTATTTTAGTTTTATGTGTAAATTATTTGTTTGCACAATGTGGAGAAAATGAAACTAGAATCCAAAATTGTAAAGAAAAAACGACAAGGACAGACTTTCCAAAAAGCTTTGTACAAAGTGTTTCACTCAAAGTGAAAATGTATTAATTCCATTAAACAACAACAACAGCAACAACTATAATAATAATAATAATAATAATAATAATAATAATAATAATAATAATAATAATAATAATAATAATAATAATAATAATTATAATAATAATGAAGAATCAGAAAACCTGATGGATCACAGAGGAAACTGCTTGAAGAAGCAGGTCACAATCTTTCTATGTAAATAAATAGATTTACACAGAAGAGTGATCCAGCACAAAATACCTACAGAATGAACTAGGAGAAAGATAATCTGTAATTCTTATATTACTTTTTTTTTGTTATGCTTATGCTTTTTTTGTCATGTTATGTTTATGTTAACCAAAAAACAAACAAAGCTGTGTGGATTCTTTCCAAAGCATCACTAGCAACAGGGGCCACAAACAAAAATAAGCACAAATTGTTCCTAATTTGGTTTACCTTAAAGGGTTTCAAAGTAGAAGGAGAGTTTTGGAGATCCTATCCAAATTACTATGTTTATGCTCTTACAGACGTGAAGGTGCTGGATTTTGGATTGAGGACAAAGGGAATATAAGGTAGTAAATATAGGGTACAATGAATAAGTAAAGCCTGATCTAAATATTAGGCTGGCATTAGAACTGTGGCTGAATAAAGATTATATGTTTAGTATTGGGGCGTATGACTGTTAGACCAGCAGGGACTTTAATCACATTGCATTCAAATACATAGACTTTAATATGGAGTTGGTCCCCCTTTGCAGCAACGACAGCTTCTACTCTTTTAGGAAGGCTTTCCACAAGATGTTGGAGTATTTTTGTGACCATTCGTTCTGTAGAGCATTTATTAACTCAGGCACTGATGTTGGACGAGGAGGCCTGGGTCCATTCCAGTTCATCCCAAAGGTGTTGGATGGGGCTGAAGTCAGGGGTTCTTCCCCATCAACCTCATCCCACCTTTATGGACATTGTTTTTTTGTTGGTACTGGGGAACAGGCATGCTAGAATAGAAAATGTTCTTCCCCAAACTGTACCCAAACATTGGAAAGTCTGAAGCATTAAGGTTGCCCTTCACTGGAAGTAAGGGCCTAGCCCAAATCCTAAAAAACGTGTCCCAATACTTTTGTTCATATAGTGTATTACTAAATCACTGTGCCATTAAAACAGTGCATGAAACTACAAATTATAACCTGAACTCTTGCCAACTGAGCTAAAACTCTCCATTAATGCACTAATGTTGTATTCGTGATCGCTTGGGTATATGTCTCTCTGTAAAAGAGCACGCCAGTGTGTGTTTTGTCTGTTTTGGAGATAAATAAAGTGCAAATCTCTGAACAGATTTTTAACACAGCGCGGGGGTTCGCTTCCTTCTAAGAGGCTTATGGGTATTGGAGTCAAAGGCATCCATTACTCCAATGGAACCGAACGGTTCCTTTTTCCTTAGTAGCACTACAACTACCAGGATGCAGGCGGAGTGAGTTCCGGCGCCGTGGTGAAAAAAAGAGAAAAGTTGTAGTAGTGGGTGTTGAATGCTGGAGGAGGAGGAGAGAGAGAGTGTAAACTAGTGAGAAAAAGAAGAGAGCGGTGCTGGACACTCACATCGCGCGGGGAGGTAAGAAACGACACGAGTGAACAAGTAGAAAAACTGGATGAGCCGTTTTTCGGTAGAGGAATAAAAAGAGAGACAAGAAAGAATGGAGAATGGCATGTGCAGCCCCATTTAAACTTGTGGAACGTGATTTAGGAGAGAGGGAGAGAAAAATGCTGCTTAAGGGTTCGTGGAGTGAGCCGAGTGCAACTCTTTTCGTCGTGAAGTCGCCCACTTTGTCTCATTGTTAGTTTTATGGGAGCAAACTTCCCAAAGGCTGTGTGCTCTGAATGGTACAGTGGAGCAGCATGGATGCTCGTCTGCCTCTCGACGTGCATCCCACAGAAACGGTGTTGTGTGGGACCAGCATACATTGTTTCTATAAATTAATGCATCCATCCATTCATTCATCCATCCATACATCAATGTATTCATCCATCCGTACATCCATGCATCCATCTATACATCCACCCATACGTCCATGCACCGATGGATTTATCCATACGTCCACGCATCGATGGATTCATCCATGCATTCATCCATACATCAGTGCATCCATCTATCCACCCATGCATTCATCCATACACCCATCCATGCATTCTTCCATACATCCACGCATGCATACACACGACCCTCTCTTTCCGTCAGTGCAGAGCTGGACGCGAAAGTGCCATAGAACGGTAAAATGTTTCTTAATGGGAAGGCGGATGGATTTTATCCATTATGTTAAGAGCATCCACGCCAGGTATATTCAGGTGTGTTCTGAGTGCGTAATTGCCGGTTTCACGTTAATCCAGCGATGGAGAGTAAACCCCCCCCCCCCCCTCGATACTGAGCGCAGCTGCAGAAGTGAGGACTAGTGAGGGCTCTGGAAGAAGCTGTCTTTGCTTTGTCAAAGATGGCAGTTTCTGCCATTGGGCAGATCGATAGTATTTAGCTGGTGAAGTACTAGACGTGCGTGCCTGATGTGTTTAATTCATATTTGTTCCGTTGCGACTCTGTCTCCTGGATGTGTAAGCGGACCCAAGCACCGTTTACCCTGTGAGCTCTTCATCAGCTGTCCTGTCCACGCTGAATGTGGAAGCTCTGCCTCAGCAGCCCATCTTGTAGCTCCTGTCTGTCTTGCATGCGCTCTGCACGTGTGAGACCGACAGATTAACATGCACTGCCGGTTTCAAGGTAGGATGAAGGGCAGAAACTTGAAATGCTTGAAAATCTCACAGGAAATATGACCCGATTATCCCTCATGGACTAACGACGACTGTGGTTTTATATGGCTTTTGGTGTGTGTTTTCTTTTCACAAGTAAGCTTTTCCTTTCAAGGAATGGTTCACTGAAATAGACATGTAGAACTATAAAGACAATGTAAATGTCTCTGTGACCCACAGTATATCCAGGATACTGAATTCTACTACTTTTAGCTAGATTATTCTCCCAGTGCCAGTGCAAATGACATTGTGAACTTTATACACCAAACAGAGACCGGGCAGCAAGAAAACTGTGTAAAAATGTATTTTTCAGCGGCCCATTATTTTAATAAGGGGCCAGAGTATTTCACAAGTAGTTATGAATCAGTTAGGCACAAATGTGTATACAAATGTAAACCATGACAGAATGTGTTTTTTGTGTGAAGTTTTCCAGAATGTGATACTTCTAGGTTAAGTGTTCTTTATATTCATTTTAAATTGAAATCTGATGACAAATGTGTAGCGCATTCTTTTTCTCAGTACTGAACTAATTATGTGATTAGAATTATGTCTGCATCTGAAATGAAATTGAGTTGCTTAAGATAGGTCATTGGTCATCTTGTCCACCTGTATTGCTACCGCATTAATTAATAATCCGTTAGCTGAGGAAAATGTGAAAAATACATAGTACATATTCAAGTGTATCAAATAAAATATATTCTCCATAAAGTCATGCCTGTGCACCCTTTTTATTGACTGGACAGCAAATATCCAGTTAGAATCGATGGGTTACACAAGGCATGCTGTTGTGCAAAAGTCATTAGAGAAAAGTGCTAACCCCTGGCACTCTGTGGTTCTTTGTGATGTGGTCCAATAGGGTGGAAGTGCACATTCTAACTGAAGATGGTGCAGTTTTGCTGTCTATTGCCTGTTCAGTTCAGTTATTAATTTATAGATGCTAGCTGCATCATAGTAAACAAGTATAATTGAGTTTGTTGGCATGTAGGCCATCTCAAACACCTGGGTGCACTTGGACAGCTGTGCAACAGAGATACTGCGTGCTCTGCAACCAGCCGTGTTAAAGCAGTTCCACTTTAGAGGAAATGATGAATAATGAACAGTGATGGCATATCGGTGGGTGTTTCCATTGTGTTGATATCATTTGAAATTTCTGGAACAGAGAGACTTATTCTGTCCTGAAATACCACACGCCCAGACTGTGTCATGTTGTCAGCTGTGTGTTTCTTCTTGTGGATAAGAGAGCATTTTGAGCATCATGGCATTTTTACCCAGTTTTTGTCATGTCCAAATCCCCAGTCACATAATGTTTCCAACACTGGGAGGGTGACGGCTTGCACGTACTTCTTTCACATGAAATGCTGCTAAAGTGGTGTCAGTGGACAACTCAACAGCCTGTGCTGAGGGATGGGAGGGCCATCTTACCCACCCGGTGAGAGCAAGGCCAACTGTGCTGTCTACCACCCAGAGATGGCTGTGGAGTCCCAACCCCCCGATGATGGTGCTAATGCTTAGATGATTGCTCCACTTTGTTAGTTAGCTGCACTTGCTTATTTGAAAATAGGAGAAGAATATTAATGTCTGATTGATATTAAAGATTCAAAAGGGTTTCAGTATCATTATTGGAAAAAGTGATATTGGGCCGTCTGTAATCATGGAGATTGGATCAGACTGACCCATTTGACTGTGACTTCTAAATGGTGCCCAAGCTTGCCGCATCATGCGTGAGTTGTAGGGCGTTTTTCAGCTTGACTATGGGGTTAGACCCTTCTTTTGGCTTGAGTGTCTCTAGTTTTGAAGTGTCAGGTTTAGGATGTTGTAGGTAAAATGACTGGAGGACTGAAGTTTGGAGAGGACGGAGGAGAGCAGCGTTTTGGGCTCCTTGTAAAGTGGGCCATGAGTCCCTGCGGTGTGCATAGCTTTTCTGGGACAGGCGTGGCTATGACGTACAGATGGCCCGGAATGGGAACGAACACTGCCTTCCACACATTGTATAAGGGGCCAAGGATGTGGAGGTGATCTGTGATCAGATCTGCGTGGAGGAAGCAGGCTGCAGGTTTTACTTCACAGCTCCCACACAGACGCACTTCCAACCGAATAGAAGTTCTACTGATAGATATAAGTCTGCATCTGGAGCAACTTCTGTAAGTATAAGTGCGTTGGGTCAGCTTCCTGAGTAGTGCTCTGCTCCACGTATCTTCTCCCCCGTATTTGGCAGCAGAATGCGAAACTGGAGCTTGCTCTTGGCCTCTAGTGTGCATAGATGCTGATTTTTCTCGGCATTGATGCTGGCTGATTCTGCCCAAATCCGAACTTGTGACCTAGGTGCAACATCACAAGGTGGAATGCTATTTAAAGATCTCACAAGTGAGCCACATTCTCTTGTTTCAGTCTTAAAATCTGATGACTACATTTGATGGAAAATACTGTAAATACAGAAGTTAGTTGCAAAAGCGTAATTTGTTGATAAAGTGCTATAATCTTGCCATCTTTTCATCTGCTCCATCTCCTCTGTCATTGGTTGTGTTTGGAGAGAGAAGCTTTTTTGGTGTCGCATTCTGATGTGAGACACTAAGCCCACTTTGATGTGTGTTAAGCTATTCTTAGGCATTAAAGATTTAGTCCAATTTTCCACAAGGCAGTGTCAGTCTTTTAACAGTAGGAAGATGTTATTGTCTTCCACTGTTGTTTGCTGCTGTACAGCAGTAGTAAAGATTTAGACTTCATCAAATTCTGCGGAATGTATAAGCAAGTTGTCCCGAAATTTAGGTCATGCATTGACAGAATGTCAGTGAAACACAAAATGAGGAGAACAATATTTCCGACTTAACATCTTTCATTTTATAATATGTGAACCAGTGTCCAAGCACTGAGAGATCATATTACACTCTCTGCTAGCTGCCACACAAGTTCCCTGCTTAGTTTACAGTATTTCCGTTCTTTTCAACAGTCACATCTTAACTGGTGCATGATGGTTTGTGAGGAGTTAATGCTGAAACAGGAACTAGGCCAGTTACATCCCATTTTCACACTTCCTATCCTGAGGGAGACTGACTGAGTGAGTGTGGGTATGTGTGGGTATGTGTGTATGAATATGACCATGTGTTCAGTAACTGACACTCACCAGTGTGTGGAAATGACAAGCATGACAACTGTTTAATCCTAAGGGAACTACAGCAGGGGCATCTTTCCATGGTTACATATCCAGTCTCTGCTAATGAACACATAATTTTAGTCAAGACACCACATGTGTTGTGTGTCTCATACTATCTCACATGTACACACATTGCACAGACACGTGCCCACATGCTTTGTTGTAGTAAGAGAAGTGGTTTGCACTTCCATATCCTGGTGTGTGACTCATCCACGGTTGACAGGCTCTGGATGCTGGGGTGTGAGAAGAGCAAGCAGATTTACAGTAACTGAAACATTGACATCTGCTCTGTTTCAGGATTCTGCCGCTGCACTGTCTCCGGTCCAGTCACTCAGCATTTTATTTAAGCTGCCACATTCCTGTCGCTCAGCCTCTCTCATTTTGAAGTCATAGCCAGGGACTGACATAAGTGGTATGCAAGCCTGAAGAGATGTAAGTGGTACACAAAGTGCGCACCAATTTTCAGTCTTCACAGCGCAAATGCGTACCTAATTTGTGACTTCATACTGCGCGCATAACCTCCTAGAACCACGCCGATACATAGACCCCAGCACAGACGCCCCGCCCCCCGGGACCCTGGCGCGCACAATAATTTTCAACAGGCACTGCAGCAGGCAGCCCCTCCCCTAGCTATTTGGAGGACCCAATGTTTACATGTGTATTTAAACTTTTTTTTCCCTCCACAGAGAGCCAGCATGAGATTTGGGACTTTGGTCTTACGGAGGGAAAACAGTGGCACACAACTTTAAATGTAGCTCAGCCAGGGAACAACCTAGCACCGCAAAATTTTTCCAGACCCTCAGCTTCCCCAGACCTATCGAACATGGCCAGCGAGCACCCAACCATGCCAAACCATGACATGCCAGTAGATCTCTGTGAGACCGTTCCATTGTTTGCCACCCTAACCCACGGGGATCCGGAGTTATTAGCCCAAAACCTTCCCCCATTGTTCTCAATGGAGTGTGGGGTGGGGGGAGCGTCATGCCACGCCAACGCGTCAATGTGCTGCCAAGTTCTGAGTTGACTAATAATAATAATAATACATTTAATTTATAAAGCGCTTTCCAAAATACTCAATGACGCCTTATAGTTTTGAGTTGACAAACAAAACGGAGCAGCCAGAGAAAAACCTAACGACACGAAACTTTACAGGGACCCTCACCTCCCCGAGACCTATCGAACAAGGCTGGTGATGAAGCTCTCCTCCGCAGAGAACCGGCGCGACAGTCCCATGAGCACACTATAAATTATTTATTTAAAAATTTCTGTGTTTGTTTTTTGTAGTACTTTTATAAAGAAAGTTTAAAGAAAGTATCGAGCACCATCCTTAATATCAATGTTGAGTCTGAAATTTCAGTATCGTGACAAGCCTAATACATATAGCCTACATATTGTCTGTGTATATTGTGTATGTGTGTGTGTAGAAGGGGACTATGGGGAAATAGTCTGAAAGGTCACAATAAATGTCTACCAGGCTTTACCTGAACAAAGACCTAACAAAATGAATAGCACACATTTGTGTTGCAGTTTTCGATTGACAAGCATTAGTGAGTCAGAATGTTTTTTGCATAATCTGAGCATTTGCTTGAGATTAGCATGCAGTGGACTTATTCACTGTGGAAGCCTACATTGTTTTTACAGCAAGGATCACATAGTGCAGCATGGGGTGCAAACAGCCTTTTTATAGAGCGTATGCACATCTGGAACAGAATAATGCAGTGTGGTTTTTATGCATCAGATTTAAACCGAGAGTATTTAAGTGCTAGTATTGGTACAATAGCAAAAGATGGATAGAGCAATAGAGGTAATGTTCTTAATTGATCCAAAAAAATTGGGTGAAGTAGCTAAAGAAAAAGGAATGATTTAATATGCAGAACTGTATGTACAATGTAGTGCAGTACAATGCAAAGACCTGTGTGCGGCCTTTAAAAAGGCAATGACATCTCCCAGTGTTGCATGTAAGAAACTGTTGGCTTTCAGTCACAGCATATTTTTCTCAGAATTTAGCACTAGTCACCCTAGCAACTAGCAACACTGTCCAGATTACCAATCATGCTTTGAAGAACACTTCCATGCTTTGGGAAACTTTGGAGTTTTTATCAGCCCTTCTTTGAGTGTCTCTTTTTTGGTTGGAGGTGGTTAACTCACACTTTTGGCCAGAACTCTGGATTCCTGAGAAAGCGTCCTACAGTTTTAAGATTATTTTGGTGTCTGTAACCTCAAAAATGTCAGGCTGCTGAAGCTAACTGTCACAGCACAAATTCAAACTAACCTCAGACCTCTTAAGCCTAGCATTAACTGTCTGCTCACAGAGATGTAGGCCTTCATGGTTAACATGAGTTTGAGTTAATGAAGACCCAGTGTGACCTTAATGTTTGTTTTAAGTGTTATGAGGTAATGTGGGCGAAACAACGGCAGTACATTATGGTTCACAATATTCCACAATTGCTGCATTCCTGGCATTTTCAGAAGTGCGGCAACGTTAGTAACCCTCTTGTCTTCTCTCCGCAGTATGGTCATTAATAACTCTCTCTCTTTCTCTCTCTTTTTCTCTTTCTCTCTCTCTTTCTCTCTCTTCCTCTTTCTCTCTCTCTTTCTTTCTTTCTCTCTCTCTCTCTTTCTCTCTCTCTCTTGCTCACTCGCTTGTACAGAAACATGTTTTGCATCTCTCCACACATGCTGCCCATAAACTGTGTGTTTTTGGCTGATGACTCTGTTTTGAACCTAAAAGTGCTGCAAAAGCTCAGTACAGTGAGCTCTCTCTGTGTTCTACCTGTGCCTTTTCAATCATAGAACAATGTAGTGTACCCTCCCTTCCCCCAACTATGACATACATATGCGGAACCTATATTCTTCTCCCTGACCTTCATTGTCCCTGAAAGAGGCCACAGTTTCAGCAGATCTGCTTGGGTTAGCAACACTCAAAATCAGCTACGAAACTTATGCTCTTTTCCCAGCACTGTAGAAGCCACACCACTGGACCTGGGTTTTCTGTGTTAATATAGTAATGTATTTGTGAGCTTAAACTGCCCTTAATAGTTGTGGTAAATTTTTAATGCAAAAATGTGTTGAATTAAAGAGCTAGTCTAGTAAATTGTACTTGCATGCGATTGCACCGTATATGAAATGTGCAGAATGTAAGCCATGTTTGGCAAGAGTAGCTTCCGGCATCTTGCTGTCCTTCTTATCTGCTGCTGTGATAGAACCTGAGAGAAACTGGGCTGAAAAGGGCCTACTGCCTGTCTCAGTCTGATCGATTGCTCTGACTCAGGAGAGACTTGCTCTCCGTACTGTCGTCTTTCCCTTTTGTTTTTTGCATTTCTTTGCTTTTTGACTCCCTGCCTCTCTCCCCCTTCTCCTCTCTGCCTCGACCATCAACGTATCCCTCCTCCTGTCACTGTCCTAGTGCAGCGTGAAGTGCCATGTCAGCTCCATGCCTCTCCACCACTATAATTACTTGGGGGTATTATTCTTTCTCCTCATCCAATCTTAAAACAAAGCTTCTTAAATGCTTCTTGTCTTGGAAGTGTGGTTCTAAGAAAAACCTTTAATTGATACAGAATCTTTACAGTATGAGGGGTTTGTTAGATATCAAAAAGGCTCATCACTCCTCATATACAGAAATGGGACTTTTAAGGTTCTTTACAGAACCAAAAATGGTTCTTCTGACATTTCCGTGTCAGATACTTTATATGTAAGAATGTATTTCTGATTATAGATGCTGTTATTGTTGCTTTTCCCTAGATAGTGAAACGAAGTAGACTTCATCTTCACCTGATAACTAAGATGTCTCCTCATTTAAAGCATATTATAGGAAATTACTGCCATTTCGAGTTAATTGTGTGAAAAATATGTCTAAAGCAATACCGGAGCTCCCAAACAGTGTTATAACGGCAGACCTAAGAAAAAAAAAAAAAAAAACAGGCTTATTCAGACATTACATGGAGTAAGAGACTGAAGCATTAGGGGCGGCTTCTTTATGGGGGCACTTGAGCATGTCTTGCTTTATTGATGACTCCCATTAGCCTGTGATCACCCTGTCTCAGTGTGCTAGTTTAAGTGTTTAAGTGGCCCTCTGTCCCTGTTGATTTAAAATCTCTCTCTCTCACTCTCTCTCTCTCTTGCTCTCACTCTCACTCTCTCATCTGCAGGGTATCAGTAGACGTGAGCCCATGAGCCTTATCTCCTGGTCTGAGACCTTTGAACTGGATACACTGAGGACGGCCACCGCATTACAAGGCCAATGACCTTCTACGTTGTGCGTTTCCATTGTTATCTGTCAATGTTTTGGGTAACATGGGGGCCATAGTTTCTCATTTAACTGGTATTAGTGTTTCATGTCTGTCAAATCAGTGTCTTATACATCAATGTTACTAATAGAATTCTCACATTAGTATTACATGCATGAGGTCTGAGACTTTAGGGTACAGACAAGTATTTTAATAATTATTAGGGATGCACCGACTGCAATTTTCTTAGCCGATTCCGATTACCGATTTTTGTGTAAGGTGATCGGCCGATACCGATTTTTCCGATACCGACCCCCCCCCCCAGATAACAGGAAATTAGAGCTGCTGTGACATCAACACAAAAAAATGAGTTTCAACTTTTTTAATGTAACGTGGTTTAACCCTGTTTACTATCCCTGTTTACTAATTACTTTTATAATAATGACATGATTGTGGCAGCTCTACAGCAAATACAAACAAAAATCTAATTTTTTTTAATATAAAGCTTTATTTTAATAATTATTTTACTAATTTAAATAAATAAAATGTAATAAATACACCCCCAAATAA
>JBBPCW010000006.1:13254506-13273615 GCA_037974425.1 Phenacogrammus interruptus
TGTGGCGTGTGAGCGTGTGAAGACAGTCAGATGCGTGTGTCTCACGCTCATTGCGTGAGACTTGAGAGCCCTGCCAATCAGCTTGGGAAGTATACAATATGGATAAAAGTACTGGGACCATTACACGAACAGCGACTTTAATGACATTGTGAATACATAGACTTTAATATGGAGTTGGTCCCACTCTTGAAGGCTTTCCACAAGGTTTTGGAGTGTTTCTGTGGGAATTTGAGCCCATTCCTTCTGAGGACAGGCACTGATGTTGAACGAGAAGGCCTGGCTCGCAAACTCCGTTCCAGGTCATCCCAAAGGTGTTGGATGGGGCTGAGGTCACGGCCAGTCAAGTTATCCCACCATGTCTTCTTTATGGGCAATGGTTTATGCAACAATGCACAGGCATGCTGGAATAAAACAGGACTTTCCCCAAACAATTTCCACAAAATTGGAAGCATGGCGTCGTCCAAAATGTCTTGGTGAGCTGAAGTATTAGGATTGCCCTTCATTGGAAGTAACGACCTAGACAAAATCCTGAAAAAACATGTGTCCCAATACTTCTGGGCATATAGTTTAGCTGCAACAGAGATTGTAACCTGTTTACACATTACACTGCTTTCATTTGGCAGTCGCATTCATCCAAAACGATTCATAATATCATTTAGTATCCAATAAATAGTATGACAAAGAAACTACAGCATTTTCATGTGGCTGAACATAGAACAGTACTTTTCAATACTGCCGTTAAAAAACAGTATTCCCATATGAACATAATTACAACTGACTATTATAAAGTGCTAAATAAAACACTTTTTAATAATGCAGTTTGAAAGTTTTCCAAGATTTTTCTTCAGATTTCTGTTCAGGCAGACAGAGGGAGTTTCAGTTCAGGGCGCGAGTGTTCTCCAGAGCAGCAGGGGCGCCGTGGTGTGTGGCTGGTTTTGAATCTTGCAATGAAATAAGAGCGGGGTGAAGGCGCTGAACTCGTGTTCACTCAGTGGCGAAGGCTCAGACCGGAGCAGAGTGTGTTTGTGCTTGTGTGTTTCTCAGTGTTATTGGGAGTGTGAGCGCTTTCACCCCGAAGCCACAAACAAAAACAACATTTTAGCGTGTAATTTTCAAGGTAAGACACTATAATTAGTCCAAACCGTAAAGAGTGATACTGACTTTTTTGCTCCACTTTGTTTAGAAATCATGCCGGCTAGCATGTTAGCTAGCAGCTTGTCGTCCAGCCAATCCACTCAGTTGAAACTTTTAAACTGTTGTGTTGGATTTCAAGAATAAATGCTGCTTTGGTAGTTTTTTTCTGATATGTTTGGATGTAACATGCATGCATTTCTAACAGTTTAGCGTCTCATTTGACTGTTAGGTAGCATACAGAGCTCTGGTAGGAAGGCTGTCTCTGTTTAAAACTTACTGGGATCAGTTGGAGTTGGAAGTGGGAGCCAGCTGTCTGTGAGATCTCAAAGAAACGTGTGTCCCAGTAGAAAGTGCCCTGTGTTCATATGGCCGGCATTTGTGTTAAACACCTGTGCCTGTCAGTCATATGTACAGGAAGTCTGTGCCAAACCAGCATGAACAGGACATTACAGTCTGCTGCTCATCTTCCACACCAACTCCAGTCCTAATGGACTGTTTTGGGATCACGGTCATGCTGGTTTTGAAAAGGGCCTTCCCCCAAACTGTCCACGAAGATGGGAGCATGGTGTTTTCCAAAGTGTCTTAAGATTGCCCTTCACTGGAAGTAGGGGGGGCTAGGACAAACCCTGAAAGAAATATGGCGTCCTAATACTTCTGTTAATTATAATGTACCTGCGAGAGAATTTAGCACCTATTCAATTCGTTTAGTGTCCAACAAACAGTACCACAGCCCTTTCAGATGGTTATCTCGGATGAACATTTAACAGTATGTCTGCAGCATCTGCGTTTGTTTGAACAGCACATTGAGCTACAGTCTGTTACTTGTCTGGGACTTCAGTTTTTTAATGTACACAGAATTTACTTTACTGTATGTCTCTGATAGAAAAACACAGCCCACAAGCAATGGATGAAAATATTTTCAATTTTATTTTTTGTCGCAAAACAGCTTCACAGAATTCAGAGGTGAGGAACCAGGACTTAAAAAGGGGGACCTATTCTTCTCTGGTCGACCTGGAGAGAGAGATTGTGAGCGAAAGAGAAAGTGAAAAAACCTAACAATAGAAGGCCTTGGTGTACAGCTTAATCACTGTTGGACAGATTGGCCATCTACGGCTAATGCGGTTTGTACAGTTAAGAGTCAGTAAAGTTGGAAGAGCAGTTTCAGCGTCTCTTTGCCACAACAACAGGAACAGCAATCTTCACTGTCTCTTTGAAAGCAGCAGTTAAAAGGCAAAACTTATTACTTTCTTGCTGAGCAAAGGAATGAATTATTTGAGGCAATAAGATGTAGACTCTGAATTAGAGAGCTTTGATGAGAAATAACCCACTCAAGGACCATTCATAGTTAGACCACTGACATTTACAGCATTTGTTGTAATCGTATCCAGAATAAAGTCTTGTCGTCCACAAGAAGACATGTCCCTCACTAGTGAGCTGAGATTCAAAATGAAGACCTGCTACCAGAGAAGAAGTCAGTGTTCCACTTGGGACCTATCAGATCATACATGCCGAAGACTGTTTCTTGTGTGTCTGTGTGTGGTGATGAGAACAAGACATCCAAACTGCCTCTAAAAATTTCCTTATTTAAGTTAGTTAGTTATGAGCAAGGTACCATACCCACACACTGCTCGCTGGTCGCTGTGTTCTGGCTGGCCGCTGCTTCACTTGGTGAATGGGTTAAATGTTGATCAATTTCATGTGTTTACATATGACAGAATGGTCACTTTCACTTATGGTTATGAATAGGTTGCCTAATGGCAGTCATTATGTTTTGTGATCAAGCTTTGGTCTGAACTGTATTTTTAAAACAGTGCAACAGTGAGGCATGGCAACTGTTGAGGTAATATTGTAGATAAAATATTAACTTTGAGGAGGTGTTTCTTCCAGATTTCATATTTGTACACTCTTTGTAGGATTTGAGCTGTCATGCCCGCCAAAAAAGCTGCAAAGAGGCAAAAGCAAAGTGAGACGGAAGACTCTGCATCTCTGAAAAAAGCGAAAGGTAATTTTGAATGAGAATACAAAACGTTGTTTCAGAGCTGTTGGAGTATAATTTTAAAATACTTAAATTAGCAATGTGTCTTTGTAGTATCTCACCGAAGTCATGGTCAGGAGAAGGGGCTGGTCCTGGTCCTTGGACAGGGAGATGTAGGTCAGCTTGGCCTGGGAGAAAATGTGCTTGAGAGGAAGAAACCAGCGCTGGTGAACCTACCAGAGGGCGTCGTGCAGGCTGTGGCAGGGGGCATGCACACAGTTTGCCTCAGTGACACAGGACATGTAAGTGCAGGTTTGGGGGTTTATAGTTTGTGTTTTAGAAATTACCTTTTAGTACAGTGCATTACCAATCAGATAAAAATGTTTTGACAAGATGTTGTCTGACATTTTTATGTAATGCTGCTGTGGATTGCTTTTTCCGTGACGCAGGTTTACACTTTTGGCTGTAATGATGAAGGCGCTCTGGGAAGGGATACCTCAGAAGAGGGCACGGATATGGTTCCAGGGAAAGTGGAGCTGGCGGAGAAAGTAGTGCAGGTGTCTGCAGGGGACAGCCACACTGCTGCTCTCACTGAAGATGGAGTGGTTTTCATCTGGGGCTCTTTCAGGGTGAGTGATCTATAATGTGAATTGTTTTCACTGACAAAATGAGTTATAGTTTTTAGTTGGTGGTGTATTTACAAACCTTCTTAATTAGGCCCTTGATTCATGGATAGTAAGCTTGAAATTGTTTTCTGGGGATGAAATTGGACAAGACTTCTACCAGTGATGCCCAGCCTCCAGCATATGTTCATTACTGATTGTCTACAGCAGTCTTATTAAGAGTTTTATCATACACCTAAAGTCATTATAGGCACATGGTGCCCATTCCTAGTAGTGGAGATCTACCACTATGTAAGAATTTAAGTCTGGACTACATTAGGCCACCCTTATAATTGGCCATTCTAATTAAAATGTTTAAATAACACACTTGCATATTATTTAAAAAAAACTCTGATTCTTTTGAATTGAGTAACTTGCAAATATTGTCCTTCTGTTTACAGGATAACAATGGGGTCATTGGTCTAATTGAGCCTATGAAAAAGTGCACCTTACCTGTCAAAGTCCCCCTAGACAAACCTGTGGTTAAAATAGCTTCAGGTGAGTTTTCAGCTGGTTTGTGTAATATTCTAAATATATATAATGACTACTTCCTAACTAAACCCTAATGGTTCTGCATTAAAGGGAATGACCACTTGGTGATGTTGACCCTGAATGGAGAAATTTACACTTCCGGCTGTGGAGACCAGGGACAGCTGGGCAGAGTACCAGAGCGCTTCGCCAACCGAGGAGGCAGGATGGGTTTAAGTATGTGTTGACTTTTGTGATTGTGAGGTATAAAATAGATGTGCTGGGCTGTTCCTGTTTGAGATGCTTGAATTTTGTTTTCTTTCCCAATGTGCAGTGAGATTACTGGCACCACAGGTGGTCGTTACCAAGCCTCGAGGGAAGGTCCATTTCACTGATATCTTTTGTGGGGCATACTTTACATTTGCTATCTCTAAAGATGGACATGTCTATGGCTTTGGTCTATCAAATTATCATCAGCTGGGTAGGTGGTACAAATTGTGTGCATCTAAGTGGTATTTGACCAGTCTCATTTCGTTCTTTGTTTATAATGTGTTTTTTCTGCTTTGTATTGAAGGTACCCAAAGCACAAACACACATTTTGGGCCAGTAAAGCTCACCTGCTTCAAGAATTCCACTACATCCTGGGTGGATTTCTCTGGAGGTCAACACCACACTGTCTGCTTGGACTCTGAAGGTGACTACATGTTTTGAACTGCACAAAAATGCAAAAAAATAACCTGTGGATGGTAGTGTACAGACCTGTTCTGAAGTATGTTTTTTAATCGAAACAGTACTTTGAATATTAAATGAAGTTCTTTACCTCCAGGGCAAGTGTACAGTCTTGGTCGGGCTGAGTACGGGCGTCTAGGACTTGGAGAAGGTGCTGAGGAAAAGAGTGAACCTACCCCAGTAACAGGGATCAGTGGAGCCTGTGCGATTGCTTGCGGTGCATCTGTGAGCTACGCTGTCACTAAACAAGGTTGGAAAGCAAGTGATTTTTCTGTTGTGGTGTAGTTTACGCTGGATAGATCTATAGACCTGTCATTTTATGCCTAGAGATGCTTGATTTAATACAAACCCACTTAGTGAACTCAATAATTATTGATTCTCAATCACTGTGTGATTGGAACCTTTACTAGATTTTCTGAAGGTCAATACATTACATTTCACATTTTGTATTCCTCTTTCTACATGTTGGTCAATAGTAATGAAAATTGGCTTTACATCATTGCATATTTTTCAGGGCTTTAACGATATGCCATATGAAACATTCAGATCCACGAACCTGGGTTGCGGTGTGAGAAAGCAGAATCGCAACACACCCTTTCCAACTAGCGGAGTTGTCCTTCCTGTCCAGATCTAGTGTTGTGTCATTCGTACTGAACCATATAAACAAATTTAAAAATAATGTAATTATTTCTCAGTAATGAGAAAAGAGTAAGACTCACCAGCTGTGTTTTTCAAGTGTAACTTTTTTTTTTTTTTTTTAAAGTTCGCTAAATTGCCACTGCAACAACTCACGAACAGTAGGACACCGCATGTAACAAGTAGTGTATAAAACCAGTGAACAGATCACTCACTGAGCCCCATTTGTCGAGTAGACCAGTTAAATAGCATACCATAGGACAGGACACTTGTTTATAAATCAAGTGTGTTTGTCAAAGCAACACAGCCACAACACGCTCGTGATTAAAACAAGTGAAGCACGTTGACATTTAAAATTGTTTTGTCTAAAATGTCTGTGGGTGTCAATTATTTCTCAAATAGATCAAATTATATATAAATTTGCTCATATTTTAAGTGAGATTAAAGTAAAAAAAAAAAAAACGGCAAATACATTAACTACGATTGTGTGTGATCATGGAGCTGATTGTGTGATGAATAGATTTTAGAAATTGTGTTCCAAGTTTTCTCTGTGACTAATTCCTCCGTTCGTGGTATCTGAATATACTGGAATTGGTGCTGTAGTGTTGTAAAAATAACGTACATTAATAACCCTGCTACACTAATAACAGCTGTCAGCTTTCTTAATAGTAATATGCATCTAGTAACTCAATCAGAGGAAATGGAACTGTATTGTTTCTTTGGGTGTTTTTCAGGCTCTGTGTTCGCTTGGGGCATGGGCACCAATATGCAGCTGGGCACAGGAGAAGAGGAGGATCTATGGAGCCCACTGGAGATGGCAGGAAAGCAGCTGGAGAACAGAGTAGTTCTCTCCGCCTCCAGTGGAGGGCAGCACACAGTCTTGCTAGTCAAAGACAAGCAGGAGAGCTGATATTAAACCCAGATGTTGAGGAGCTAGAATGAACTACTGTGTCAGTGGTAACTGTTAAACCATAGCTTGAACTGGGGGTGAGGATTCTGGGGTTGTTGGGACGTCCTGTACTGTACCAAGCCAGTCATTTGGGTGAGATGGAGATATGTGATGGGGAAAAGCTGGGTGGGTCTCATCTGATTTTAAAAAAGAAAAGCAAATCCACTTTGTGGAGAGCTCAAAGCTTCTCTTAAATGATGTTCTGGTAGATCATGATCAAAGAGACTATTTTTTTAAAACAAATTTTTGCTTCTTTTTCTTAATTTTTTAGAAAATGAGTCTCTAGTAAGTATTGTGGGGATTGCCAGCTGTGAGTGAACGATCGTATGCATGTGTGTAATGGGGAAACAATTTCATAGTTCAACATGTCTTTTAGAAAGTTCCCTGCAGTGCAGTTTTAATTATTTCTTTGGTCTGAGCAATAAGTCTATGCCGCTGCAGTTTGTTTGACATTTTTACTGGAACAGAGGTTCATCGTTGTGCTGTTTTCCTTAAAATGCAAAAACAAAGTGTTGATTGCTTCCCTGATATGCTGGCACTATGGGGAGTGTAATGGAAAATTAATAAAAAAAACTCTGGAAAGATTTTCATTTTTATTTGTAATTGGCTTTTTTTTTTTTTTTTTAAGTGGTGGTCATTGTAGTTCCACAGAAACAATCTTGAGTTGCTACTGAGATACTGGACATGATTATGGCTTTTATTCTTGTTCAGGCTATTTTAATACTTAATTGAATGTGATATGATCCATGCTCAAGATATACTCTTGTCATATCTAGAAAATCTCTGCACCATACAGAGATGATGTGACTTCCAGACCTCATTAGTTTGGGGTTTGCTGGGCATTGTAATGAATACTCGGTCATTTAGTCTTAATGACGGTGCTAAAAGTTGGCATTTTTCTGGTGCTGAAGTTCTTGTGACCATTTCTAAGTTAGTTTAAAGATTTCTCAGAAATCTAGAAGTGAAGTACCTGAAGATGTCTGCTGTCTCACATCTGGTCGGGGAGTGAAATAAAGCAGACAATAGTAGTAAATGCTGATAGTAATATAAATGTTCCCTTAAAATAAGGATATAAAATTTTTATAAACCGATTATTCACAGATTCATGAAGTCTGTTAAATCTGTTGTTGCATTGTTTGTGGTTCTTTTTTCTGTATGCACTGAGAGTCATGTAGTGGCTGTTGGGTCTTTCAGTGAAAAGCTCTTCTAGGTTTTTTTTTTTTTTCCTCCCGGTAACCTTTGAAATGCTAACAACCACTTATGCAAGAACTTAATTGGACACCATCATTTCATCCTTTTGTTTTTCCTCAATGGTCTTTCCTTCCAAGTCCTGTTTCTCTTGCCAACAAAATCATATGTTCTTGTGAATGTCTTACCAAAGTTGAACTGCATTGGTTTTATATGGGGCACTTGAAAAAACAGTAATAGACCCATGTATCTTTCTGGACTACTTTTGGACTGAGACGTGACACTTAATTTGAAAGTCACTGGTTTAAAATTGCAAGGTTTTGGAAATGTTCAATAATGTGTGTGTAGCGTTTGCTTGTGTGTTTAGGAGACTTTGCTTTGACTGAGAAATCTGACTATTGTATTTTTCCCTGATTTTCATTTTTAAATGTTTTAAATCTGTATACAGTTCAGATAGTTGGTAAACATCAGTGGTTATTGGAATTCTGATCCCATCTGACAGCATCATACATATTCAATTATAGTCTGTGAATTCAACAGTTTTAAATGTTTGTCCTCCCCTTTCTGCAGCAACAGTCTCTACTGGAAAGGTTTTATTTTAGATGCTGAAATTTTACTGCAAGATTTTTTTTTTTGTTTGCATTTAGCCATGAGAACATTGGTGAGGTCAGGTACAGGTGTTGGATGCTTAGTTCAGGATCCAGCTCATCCCAGAGGTAATGGATGGACTGCCATCACTCCAGAGAATGCAGTCCCTAAATCTGAGCATTGCATTCTATTAGCAGTGGCGACTAGACAAGCTGTGTGCACGACTGACATCTGTAATCAATAATGGGTGCACCTGGAAGTAGCTGAATTAACTAATTGCAAGGGGGGGTTAGATGTATGAAGCTGACTGTCTCAACTATTGCTGGTCTTTGATTCATACTGGTGCAGTTCTACATTCAGGGGCTGTTGCGCTAAATCCACTTCTCCAGAGTTTTGCCTGGTTGCTAGTGATTTGGCTTACTTGTTATGTAGAAAATAACATTCAGGTTTTGCATTTATATGGTACATTTTTAGTTTAAAACATTGGAACTGAAACTAGGATATTCTAGCCTGAAAGGAAGAAGACCTCAGTTTCAGCAACAGGCATTCAGGCTCCTTCGTATGAATAGATGCATTTGTGGGTAAGACATTGGAAATAATGGAAACGGCGGGCGCTATAGAGATATCAGCAAAAAAAGGTTTCGGCTGCCTCTTGTCTTCAAAACAGCTTCAATCTTTCTCTGAATGCTACTACGCATGAAAGAAATAAATCAGGGAAATTCTTTCAGAAGCCTCAGACTATTGTGCTGAACAGCCGGTAGCAGGTGGGATTAAAGACTTCGTTTCGCATTCTGAAAGGCGAAACCTCACTGATGAGGACTTGGGCTGCATCTTCCTTGTGTTCTTAAGGTCTTTGGGTGTTTTGTGGTCTTTACACATGCTTTTGCTGTTGTAATACAATTATGTTACAAGTGGCTTTCCTTTCCAGTTTTGGAAGGCCAGTGCCTGCCTGCTTTACTAAACCATTTGTGGCATTCTGTAAGATTTCCATTTTTAATGCTTTACTATTTCTGTGACTTTTCTCTTCCTCGAGTTCATTCTCACAAATGTCTCATGATGCAATAGAAACCCAAACTGTTCAAAAGGAAATTTAAAAGGAGTGACAAGGTTGAGATTGAAATGACGATTAACTCTTGCTTGTTGAATTTTATTCATTTATTTATTAATGTGCAAATGATCATTAAGTATGGTGCTTTATTGTTTAGTTTGTTTACCTCATGTCTGTTTTTAGAAACAAGTTCACTTTCCTCTAATAAACTAATGATGCCCCCTCTTCACTCCCACCCCCAGTGTTTTCACTGATGTTGCTCCCTCTGGCATGACTAATATGGGGCTGTAAGGTGGTGTGAAAGTTTTGAGCCTTCTGATGAAAGTACATGCTGTCAGGGTTCCCTTGCTAGTTTAGTGGCTCTCCTTCCTGCTTTTCAACCCACTCTCTGGCTCTAAGTGTCTGTAAAAAAGCTCTGCTCTCTGATACCCTTCCTATTTATGTAATGGCACTCAAATCCTTGAGGAAAATCGAAAAAGTGATTCAAATGAATGCACGATATTTGGACACTTAGCTTATTGTGTATATATTGTTCTACACCTAAGGATGCAGCTATTAAAAGCAGCTTAACGCTGCCGGGATTGTGTTTCAGCTGTCGTGTTCTTACGTGACTGGAGGTTCGTAAGAACCCATTACGTTCTTCTACCATTGTGATCTTATTGTCATTATACAGATTTATTCAAATGTCTCACTTTTGTCATGGAATATCGATCTAGTGTGTGCATTTAATACAGACATTTAAAAGATGCCCAAACGCTCAAATTTGTTGTCAAAAACACAAAAGGAATACATATTTTATAAAAGCTAAATAGCAAGAGCAGTGCTTGAAACATGGAAGTTCAGGCAGTTAGATGGATAGTGTAGAACCATAAAATAATCCTCTGCCCTATTTTTAGCTGAAACAGTGCACCCCATGTATTTTTATGCCATTTAAAAACCCAGTGCACAGAAACAAACCGAATGAACATATACTACATGGTGGAATTTATCACATCACTGATGTTCAGTGCCTCACTGGTATCACAAACCAGTGATGCACCAATTGGTCTCTTTTGTTCACTTGTCCCACAACTGCTGCATAATCCAATCCAAAATCATAGTTACAGGTCTTTGTGTCGGATGCTCTGTTCAAATGTCTCCTGAATTTTGGAAAATACTTGTTGCAGACTTGGAAGTTGCACATGTTCACTCCCTCAAGTCATCATTTCAAGTGGGAAATTTTAATTTTGACGTGTGTTCCTGAATGAAATTGGTGAAGAGCACATTGTGGATGAGGTTCTTTTCTGCATAACATGTCGTCTATTCATGCCAAACCCACCTTAAAACGCACCTTAATTATTTATTGCCTAAAAGCCCTATTTGTACATGCATGTCAAACTTCATTTTCAGTCATTGCCTATTATTTAATATTTAATTAGTGTAGTGTGTCTAAGGTGACTGTGTTACCACTGGGAACTGGCAACTCAAAATCATGAGTGAAGATTAAAGGAACAAATATAAATGAAAATATGCTCCAGCCCTCTGTGTTTTTAATCTATATTATTAAATATGTATGTATGGATCGATTGTAGCTTTATATATATTTTCCCTCCTATAAGGCAATTAGATGACTTTGGTCCGTCCATTTTCTTAATTTTCCTTTTCAGAAACCATCTCCAGTTCATTGATTACCCTTAGGTTTATTTTCACAATGTAAAGACATTTTATATTTCAGCTAGTATACACACAGTAAAACAATGTACTACTTTAAACAATAATAGTCCAATATGTTATAGCAAATAATATACAAATATAACATTAATAAACACTAAGTTTATATACATTTCCAGTCAACATTTCAATTAGTTTAGTTCCACTTAGTTCCACAAATGCAGAAAGAATATGACAATATACTGAAGTTCATGTTTGCAAGAGGAATGTGTACTGAGCCTAAATCAGTGTTAAACTACAGAATATGACAACAGGCAAAATCATATCACCCAGAAGCAGCACATCAAAATACATCTTAAAGGCCCTATTGCTCTCTTTTAAAGATGAAAACACTTAAGATTACTTCTTTTGACACCAGATCCATTTTACCATTAGGAAATCTCCATCAAATACATACTGTGATAAAAGTAATCACACATTTTTTCTAATATTTTAATAAACAATGCTCCACTGACTAAGAGGAAGCATGTTTTTAAAATGTGCTTTTTACATGATCTGATTAACAAGTGCTGTTAAAATGATAAATGCATGCAATGCATCTTTTTCTGTTGGAAAATCCCAACCTGCTTCACAGCACCTTTGTCAATGGAGCCTAGGTTTAATTAAAACAGACCAATTATCTGTAAAATGTTATTTACATATATAAATGGACCTATACTTCACATATGTATACTAAAGGTATTCCCAACAAAGACAGAAGCAGAAAAAAAACATTAGAATAACCAAACACAGGTAATCTGCCCTGCACATTCAAACAGGCAACCTTTCTATAATGAATAGCTAACGATAGATTTTTCTCCAATTCCCTCCTTTACTGTAATATTCTTTTTTTATTTTGGTTTGAGAAAGAATCTTTCCATTATTAATTTCAGTAAATGAGAGCTGTGAATGTGGAAAATCATTTAAAGTTTAAAGAACTGCTTCATAATGTAAATGTCTTATAAATGAAACCTATCAGAGCAGCAAAAATATTTTTTCACTGTTAATTTGTTAAATTAAACCAAAACATATTCACTTAACCTAAAAAATATGGGACATTTCAACTTTCTAAGCTATAAAAATATATAATTGCATTTAAGTGGCCTGTTCAAATACTTCTGACATTGTTGGTCTTGTGTGGCTGGGAGTTTGTATTAAAAATGTATAAGACTGACTCCAGTAAGTCCTGCTGTTTCTCCTGTTACTATTGCTAGTCTACCTTTCTCAAGGCAGGTAGACTACAACAATGCTGCCAGCAGGCGCAACTTACTTACTTTGGCAATTAGCAATCTTTTGCAATTGGACCTTCATTGTTGGTTCCCATCTGTAGTAGCGACTGACTACTTGGAGATCACAGAGCTAGCAAATAGGAAATGAACCATAAATCATGTGTTGTATAAAAACTACTTGAATAACGATAAAACAAATTTTTCATGTTTGGAACAGGCTGTCTTGAATACAGAATCTCTGAAGAAGTATTAGTGGTTTCACATGAAAAGAAAGAGCTTCAGAATCATCTGTTCCATAGTTAAAAATAGCATGTGGACATGTGTGGACAGGAACATTTGATTAAATGCCAAAATGAATTCAATTCAATCTAGTCACGTTTTTAGGCCATCAAATTACATTTCTGTGTATTTCTGTGTTACAGCGTATTCAGTTCTAAATATACATCGGAACATTGGTCGAGAACAATTTTGTCACCATGGCCATTTTCTTCCGACCACTTCAGGTCGTACCAAATATGCTCCAATCCATTCCATTCCAAGATCATCCCTTGTCTTTTCAGTTTTTCTTTCATCAGCCAACAGTCAACACAACATTCGATTCTTACAGATTAAATGTGTTGTAAGAGGTTAAAAAATAGCAAAGATCCATGTAAATCCTCTGCAAGTGGTAACCGGGACATTAAGCAAGTTGTCATGGAAAGACTCAGAACTCTGTGGTGGAGATTTGAGTGCCTTCAGACTGAAGGTCCTGCTGGGTCCTCCTCGGTCCTCCAAGCGGCACCTGGTCCAGGTCTAGTCACCTGGGCTTCTTCACTGATTGCGATGGGCCACACACTGAGATGGGTTCTTGAGTGGTGTTGCGGGCTCGGGAAAAGTTATTCTGCTCTGTGCAGCAGCGAAAGGGCAGGCAAAATTCTCTGAAACACCTCTTGAAGTTTTCATCCAGAAAAGCGTATAACACTGGGTTGAGGCTGCTGTTCATGTAGCCCAGAGCAATACAGAAATGCCAGCTGATGATCACAAGGGGGTTCTTCTGATCGATCTCCACCAAGGTCTTGATAATGATAAAGATATGGATGGGTGTCCAGCAGATGATGAAGGCTGCCACCACCACCAGTACCATGCGGGTGATGCGCCGCAGGTTCCTGTCCTTCTCTTTGGATCCTGAGAGCAGGCGCACACTTTTCAGACGCAGAATCATCAGCCAATAGCAGACTGTGATGACCAAGACAGGCACCACGAAGGCAAAGACGAATACACAAATTTTTGTCACGGTGTCATAATACCAGTACGGATCTGGAAATTTCAGCATGCAGACAGTTTTACCTAGAGAGAAAGATGGAAAGGTCTGTAGATTATATAGAAATGCGCAATAGTATGGACAGCCTGTCTATTGGACCTCAACACAGACAAAGCATTCTACTAGACATTCTTGATTTTAGGGTCTGGGGAGTGAAACCTTGCTTTTAAGAGTTTCACTATTATCAGTTTGTAAATGTCAGTAGACAATACACAGCTGGTAGCTTATTGGTTAGGGCATTCGCCCTGTGATCAGGAGGTCGCGGGTTCAATTCCCAAGACCCCTAGGCACCTCAGAGTTACCCTGAGCAAGGTACCGTCCCCACACACTGCTCCCCAGGCGCCCTGGTCCTGGCTGAGTTAAATGCAGATGGTGCATTTTGTGCTGTTCACTGTGTGCTGTGGTGTGTTCACGTATGACAAAATGGTCACTTTTCACTTTCACAAATCCCCTGAGCTTCAGAAAGTAAAGTATGGAGTCCCACAAGACTGTGTTCCAGGAGACCCTCCTTTTTCAATTGCCACTAATTAGATATTCATAAGCATGGCTATGCTGAAGGCACACAACTGTACATATCAGTTAAATGAAAATAAAGGACCATCAGGAACATAATTGCTTAATTCATAAACTCAATCCAGGCCAAACAGGGGAACTACAAATACTTGGCCCAAATACCTATTTGAAGAAAGCTGTCTGTTCATTTGTATGGTGTGTAGATGAAATGCTTGACCCTGCCATTAATTCTACTTCGCCAAACTGTGTCCACAAAATTGGAAGCATGGCATTGTTTAAAATGTCTTGGTATGACAAAGCATTAAGACCTGAAAATCAGGTGTATCCCAATACTTTTGTCTGTATAGTGTATGTCAAGCATAATTAGTGAACCTCCTAAACCTCCAATATTTAACCATGTCATGCTCATGCAATGCACAATCCTGCTCATGTGAACTTTAGGTTCTCCTAACATGTTCTCCTCACATTTATTTTCTCCCACATCATCTCAGACAACATTCCTTTAGGTGAACTTGACTTATTTTTGATGTTGCCCTCAGCTTGCCCATTAGGGTTCATGTTAACTTTTAACTGTTAATGTCCATTATTGCTGGAGTATTAAAAGTAACCCATCACCTGCTTCACTAAACATCACCTGTATTACAGATTTTATAACAATGGATCTCAAGCGCCTTTTTAAAGCTTGTTTCAGGATCTTTTTTCAGAGCTAGAAAAAACAACACTGGTAATATCTTTATTACTAGTGTATTACTAAAGAACATTATGAAAGCACTTACCTTTGTCAGTTACTCTGGTCACTGCCATAACCATGATGGGAATGCCAATGGCAGATGACAGAATCCAGATACACACATTGATGATCTTTGCTTTGACAGGTGTCCGGAACTCAAGGGCTCTCACTGGGTGGCACACAGCAATGTAGCGGTCTACACTCATCATTGTCAGAGTGAAGATGCTGGTGAACATGTTGTAGTAGTCAATAGCAATGACCACTTTACACAAAAGCTTCCCAAAAGGCCAGGTGCTCATCAGATACTTGGCACTTTGGAATGGCAACGTGCTGGTGGCCAAAGCATCTGCCAGTGCCAAATTAAAGATGTAAATGTTGGTTGCAGTCTTCATCTTTGTGTACCTGTTGAAACATAGTCAAATGTTTTGTAAGAGTGCTACAACATAGGATTCTTCCAACTTATTTACAGTTTCTTACAATGTTATAACGTGAAGCTGATAATAACTTTCTCATATGAATTACTTCTGGAGGTAAGTGAAGAAAATGAAAGAATTCATTTTAGTATAGTAACAAATTCTTTCTACAGTATTTACTGCCATGGGATTTTTCAGTTCTCACAGTGAGTCAAAAATGACATTTCTGTTCAAACAAATGGGAATTAACAATGTCTGACAACAGTAATGAGTTGTAATCATATTTCAGAATCTTAATGAATCTCTGATGAGGTTTTCCAGTTTTAAATCAGCTGGCAGCCTCATACTTATTGTGAACCGTACCCCAGTATTTAGTGTGTATCGCAGTTCTACATAATGACACGTTTCTGTTGGACTGATTAGACACTTGTTATTGCCTGTGTGTCATTGTGTAATGATCATTATCAAGCAGAAATCTCTGAGCTTTCGCATGTCCAACAGTTAATAAGGCTGTGAAAAAGCAGAGGTTTAATGGAACATGATCTGAACATTTTAAATGTTTAATTGTTTAACTTTGATTCAAAACGAAAGAAACGTATGGAAATGTACCCCAAATATTTAATATTTGAGTTCTGCCTATTTAGTTAAACCCAATAAATAGTTTTAAAGCATTACATAATTGTATGTTGTGGTGCTAGCACATTAGTAATGCATCCATTAGCAATGTTGATTGCTGATTGTTCTGCATGAATCTGCATGAAACCTCCTTTACAAGATACCTCAAATCTATCTGCAAACTAGTTGAAGATATTTAATCATATTGCGGCTCATTCTTGAAGCTTTCAGTTTTATTTGTATTATATTTTTTAAAGATGCCTTTTTTGCTGAGACTCGAGTGTTTTGGTATTAGTGATGTATTTGCACACGTGTAAGTTAAGATGTATAGAATTCTATGACATCAGGTGGGTGATTCAGGGAAAACACTAGTTAAGGGCACTGGGCGCAAACTGCTGCTTTTACCTACAGGAAAGTAAAAGTGCTGTATGCTTAGTTTAGTTTCCTTAGTTTCATTAGTTACAAGCTAGAGTTTTGAAGTAGTTATTTAATACTTTATAATCTTCAATACCTTTATGTGATTTTATTTTAACCGTGATTGTGCAATGACACTTAATGGTAATTGAACTGTGAATGGACTTAAATGCAATAAGTAGGTCAAAAAGTGTCATAATCTCTCTTCTATGAACTCCTCAGAAACTTGTGCTAATTTTTATGATTAATTCATTTACAAAGCACGATCTGACAAATCAGTGAATCAGACCTCACCCCTCATTTTTCTCTTTTTGAAAACTCTCGATTATTTTTTTTTATGTGCCTGAAATGAATTTGAGTTTGAAAGCCGTATCTCACAGCTTGAGATAATTGTGTCAGGTCTCAAGTGCCCTTGCAGATGCAAATGGGAACGTGCTCATCATGTTAGCGGAAACAAGTGGGCTGAGGGGATGGTGCATCACTATGCATGAAGCAACTCATGTAGTGCAAGTGCTTTGGTCACCTGACCTTCATCGGGGCTACATTTAGACAGCATGAGCACCCGGCGCACTCTGGGTTTGCCATGACCAGTACATCAAGAAGACTTTTCAATTACAATAGTTTTTATTAAATGTGGGATATTGTGTAATTATCAGAAGGGTTGTTGAGTTAAAACTGTTTTTGTTTCCTATTAGTGAGGATTCTTGATGTAGTGTATTGATTGTTACGGATTATTAAAATGCTTGGCTGCATTTTTTCCACTTGCACTGAGCATGAGGTATTTTAAAATGTAATGCTATATGGGGTGCTGTCACCACTGCCTTGAAGAAATCATCTCTCTCTCTCTTTCTCTCTTGCTCTCTCTCAACCCTTTATTAAAATATTTATTTTTTACTCGTTCTCTCTCTCTCTCTCTCTCTCTCTCTCTCTCTCTCTCTTTCTTTCACTCTCTCTCTCACTCTCTCTCTCTCTCCCTTTCTATTTCTTTCACTCTCTCTCTCTTTCTTTCACTCTCTCTCTTGCTCTCTCTCTCTCTTTCTATTTCTTTCACTTTCTCTCCCCTGCTGTGCCTTTCTGTCCATATATACTTATCAGCCATAAAAGTAAAATTGCCTGTCTAATATTGTGTTGGTCCTCGTGCCACCAAATCAGTTCAGACCCATCAAAACATGGACTGCACAAGATCCCTGAAGGTGTACTGTGGTATCTGGCACCAAGACATTAGCAGCAGATACTCTGAGGCGCTAAGATTTGAGGTTTGGCCTCCATGGATAAAAAAAGGTGGTCCAGAACATACCACAGGTCCTCTCTCAGTTTGAGACTTGTGGAATTTGCAAGCCAAGCCAACACCTTGCACTCTTTGTTCCTCAAACCATTTTGGTTCATCCCACTGAACAAGGTCACAGCCATTAGGAACACTGTTGACATGAAGGAATGTTTTAGGTCTGCAACAATGTTTTGGTAGGTGGTCTGTGTCAAAATAACATCCACATGAATATCAATACTCTGGGTTTCCCAGCAAGACATTGCCTAGAGCACCACACTGCCTGGTTAGACTTCACATAGTGTATCCTAGTCCCATCTCTTCACCAGATAAGTGACCCTCATGTGTCTGGTCATCAACATGATGTAACAAAAAACTTGATTCATCAGAGCAAACCACCTTCTTACATTGTTCCATGAACCAGCTGGAGAGGGATCAGTATGGGCACTCAGCCATATACGTAGCCATATACTCAGATATCTGTGAAGAACTGTGTGTTCTGACAGCTTTCTATCATAGTCAGCATTAATATTTCAACAATTTGTGTGACAGTAGCTCTTCTGTGGGATCAAACCAGACAGACCAGCCTCATGCATTGTGTGCCTGTGTCATAAGGCCCTTGTCAAGATCACTCAGATCCTAACAATTGATCACCTGTTTCAGGAAGTCACTATTCTCCTGCTGCCTAATATTTCTCATCCATAACTGCATTGCAATGAAATAATCTTCTTCTTTCTGTTTCAGCTCTTCCCTTCAGGGGTCGCCACAGCGAGTCATCTGTCTCTATTTCGTCTTCTTCATTCTCCACCCTCACACCAACTAACTACATGTCCTCTTTCACCGCATCCATAAATCTCCTCTTTGGTCTTCCTCTCAGCCTCCTGCCTGGTTGCTCCTTCTGCCTCTGTAATCATTGTCTCAAACATCTCAGTCTGGCCTCTCTGACTTTATCTCCAAAGCATCTAACATGAGCTGTCTGTCCTTCTGATGTACTCATTTGTGATCCTATCCATCCTTGTCATTCCAAAAGAGAACCTCAACATCTTGAGCTCTGCAACCTCTGCCTCCTGTCTTTTCCTCATTGCCACCATCTCCAAACCATACAACATTGCTGGTCTCACTATCGTCTTGTACACCCTTCTCTTCATTCCTTTCTTTTCCAGAACATATCTCCACCTCTCTAGCCTTTCCTCTACCTGTGTCCTGCTCGCACTGCAGTTCACGATGTCATCTGCAAACATCATAGTCCATGCAGACTCCTATCATCTGCCAGCCTGTCCACCACTAAAGCAAACAAGAACGGGCTTAGAGCCGATCCTAGATGCAGTCTCACCTCCACCTTGAACTCATCTGTCACTCCTACAGCATACCTCACTGCTGCCTCAAAGCTCTCACACTTATCCTGCACCACTCTAACATACTTCTCTTCCACTTCAGACCTCCTCATGCAATACCACAGCTCCTCTCTTGACACCCTGTCATAAGCTTTCTCTAAATCTACAAAGACACAATGCAGCTCCCTCTGACCTTCTCTGTACTTCTCCATCAGCATCCTTAAAGCAAAA
>JBBPCW010000006.1:13278694-13301022 GCA_037974425.1 Phenacogrammus interruptus
GCACAGAGGACCACTTTCTGACCTCTCTTTTGGAACCTCTAAAGAAGGCCTCTTAGGAGGAGGAGGAGGAGGAGGAGAAGAAGAAGGAGGAGGAGGAGGAGGAGGAGGAGGAGGAGAGGCATGATGAGAGTGAGCATGATGAGAGGAAGTAGAGGACAAAGTTTCTGATGAATCTCTCCTGAAAGTAAATACAAATCTTTTATGTATTTTACAAAAGTCTTTAAGCAAACATGTGCTTTGTCACACCACAGCCTAGACGCTGACCTGTCTTTCCTCCCATCAGTCTGGCGTTTAGGAATACGAATATGAGGAGGAAGAGGATGTTGAAGATTGAGAGGATAAGGAGAACTCTGATGATCAGAAGGTTCCTTCCTGTGTGATTAATGTTGTATTGAGAAGCTCAGAAACACATGGCACCAAAATTCTGAAAATAACTAAAATCGAACTAAAAGAACATAGTAAAATATCTAACGCAATACTAATTCTACACTCCTTATTTCTTGTAGGGTTCCTGGAAACCCCAGGCTCCTATCCAAAAATCAATTGTAAACATTGTTTTTTTTTTTAAAAAAAAAAAGGTTTTTCCTTATTTTTTGAGACAAATTTTGTTCTGTTTGAAGTTTCAGAGATGACACAAGATAACAGACATAAATAAAAAAACATCATGGTTGAAATGGGTCAAGACCAGCAGATGATTTTTATGTACTTTTGTGCTAGTAATATTTCAATAATAACACCACTAGGCTCTCCAACACCGATGCCTTCAACACTGAGCAATATAGAAAAGTTTGATCAAAAGGAAAAAATAAACTTGAATCCACTTTCATCATATATATTTCACATTTAGCATGTTTATATGATTTCTGATAAGTTGCATGCAAAGTATTAAAAAGTTCTAACCTCTCTTTCTTTACTTCTGTGGATGGACGCCTTGGATGAGCAGAGTGAGAATGGAGGGGCGGTGGAGGTGGGAAAAAATCAACTGGAGCATCTCTCCTAAACAAAAGTGTGACCATTTATTTTATAAGAAGCCACTTACGCAGTTAAGTGAGCAACGTGATGCTATTTGCTGAATGCTTAGTGGGTTGAGGAGTGTAAATATTAACACTCAAACAGTGAGTGCAAGTAAAGTCATGCATGAGGAAATGAGACAACGAATGTCACCAAGTGGCCACAACAGTTTGAAGAAGTATGAATCTCTTACATCACATCACATGACACGTCCAATTTGATTTTGGTACAATTCATAATTACTAAAAAAAAGTTTTATAAAATAGGCAATAAAAAGAAAGTTTATGTCTGAAAATAACCAAAAATTCCAAACTAATGCAGTTGATTCAGCATTCTCCCCTAACAAAGAACTTTAAAGAACCTTTTTTTTTTCTTCGGTGAGTAGTCATTAGATGTAGGGTTATTTCCACAACATATAAACACCATACAGAAATCAAAAGATCATCACCTTCACAGAGTGTGTGTAAGTTGCTTAGTCAAACGTCAGGCTATTATTTGAATGTAAATCTCATTCAGGCAACAATGTTTTGTGTTAAAGCTTTAAAACTGGAGAGGAACTGTCATGCACATTTTGAACGTCATGCACATTTCAAACCTCTCCTTCTTCACTTCTACAGATGAACACTTAGGAGGAGAAGTAGGAAGGGGCAGCGAAGAACGGGAAACAATGTTGGAGTTGAAAACATCCTTCCTATAGAACACAAGAACCCTTAATTCCTCTCGCTCTGTTCCAGTGATAAATGAACCAATGGCTACACAGAAATGGGAAACGTCTCACCTATCCCTCTCCTTTGCATGATTATTGAGGGGTTTCTCCTTTTTGAGGTCACTTTCCTGACTTTCTTTCTTTATCTCTGCATCTTTTCTCTCTTTTCTGTGTTTGTCAGTGAGCTTCTTGTGAGAGTCTAAAATGGGTGTTTGGCTGACAAGATAAACAGATTAGATTGGGCAGAATATACATCCAGGCAGCAATACTGTTTACATTCTGCTGGTATGAAGCATGTTTTACCTTTTTACAAAGCAAACTCCCAGTGTAGGACTTTTAGTGTGGGATGTTTAATTTTTGTGCTTTTATATACTGCATGAGATTAAGAAAAAAAAATCCAAATGTGCCATTTCTTTTGCACAGGCCAACTTTTATATTTATTTTTTTCCAATATGTTAAACATATAAGCTGAAGTTGTGCATTAAAGATTGTAGAAATGTGTTCTCTATGGAGGATATGTGCCATGTAATTTGACCAGGGACACTCCAGCTTCTGCATTCAACTTAGGTTTCATTTTCACTTGAAATCTTCATGTTTGTCATTTTGGGCTTTATGCCCTGGCTTACCTCGAGTCTCTGTCAGGGGAAGGCCCACTGGGTGACTGTGTTTGCTTACTTATGTCACTCCCATTCTTCAACTCGTTTGGTCTTTCATCCTTCTGAGAATGGGAAGATTCTAACCGAGGTGTAAAAGACACATTTTATTCTGTTATTTCAGCAATATATCTTCTTAAAGCCATGCCTCATGCAAAAAACATTTATGAGCGCAAGATAAATTAATAAATTAATAGACTAGGTCCTACCCAAAAGTTTCTTCCAGTTTTTGATAAGAATCTTTGCCAGGGAGATGACATCCTCATCTGTACAATGCTTCCGTATTCCATTGACAGACATGCCAATTCTGGTGTCCTGGGGTAAAGAGAAGAAAACCCAGATGTTGCGGTCAAACAGTTACAAAGCTCTAAATGAGCTCATCTGTTAACATAGTCTTACATTTCATTTGTACACCCCTTTAAACCCCCACTAATGCCAACAGCTTGACTGTCCTTACCTGGAGTAACTTGAGGGTCATGTTAAAGTTTTTCAACTCTCTCAACAAATCAAGAGCACCTTCCTGTGTAGACAGAAAGAAAGAACAATGGACCAGTATCTCATATCTCATAAACAACAGCCTTGATCAAAACCGCGTAGTGATGTATTTGTATATGTAAAATATTAACAATCTTTCATTAATGTCTGAACACTCCATGTCTGATCTAACTATATATATATATATATATATACATGAAAATTACTGTAATATAATAATTACTATATACATGAAAATTACTATATTACTCTTTTTGTGAATAAAAGATAAAAAGCACACAATCAAAACACACACACACACACACACACATTAAGTTGTTACACTATAATGGGTTAACAGTCATACAGTCATTCTTGTTTTCAATGGCGTGAACGTATATATGTTATGTATATATGTATGTATATACGTATATATGTATGTATGTATGACATGAATGGGTTAACAGTCATTCATTCTTGTTTTCTTTTCTTCTCTCAAATTTCAATGGCCTGAACTCCTGGCCGCGCCTCCGCGACCTTGTTGTGTCGTTTAGCTGCTATCAGGAAACATGTGCAAACTTTTTCAGCAGGAAAAGGAAAAAACTCATGCACGCTTCTTCACACACGCTGTAAAGTATCTGGTTCTGCAGTTCCTCGTTTGTTTACAGAAACCCCGAGAGCACATTAGTGAAGAGTTAGCGACCGTCCAGGGGCAGACACCTGTTGAGCTTTTGCGTTTCTCGCAGCTCCGTGTCGAAACGTTTGCCGCTCATTTAGCGGCAGAACAGAGAAAATGGGCGCGCACTGCAGACCACCGTCATGCAAGAAATAATCAGAGCAGCAGAAACTAAAACCCCAAAGCAACACGTGGAAAACTCGAGAGAGAGAAGTAAACAAAGTCGAAGCGAAATCTCTCACCATGTTATTTCTAGACACCATCTTGTCTAGCTTTTTAGCAATCCGTATCAGCTCCTCCTCTCGGGTCATCGTGTGAGCATGGAGTCACGCGTTCAGCAGAAGGTCGAAGTAGATCGATGGTTTTTCTGGCATGTACGAAAAATGTACAAGTACGAGAAATGTTAGAAGTTTTGTTCCCAGGTTGAACTCGCTTCTGGCTGTCCGTCAGGGCCGAGGGGGGCGGGGCCCGAACACCTGTCAGTCAAAATGGCCTGGCCTGGGGCCAGAGGCTAAGAATAGAGACAGTGTCAGAGGCTGCTCCAGTTCAGACCACATTGAATGGAGTTTGGAGCAAAATAATCATGCCTTTAGACACTGCTAGTTTCGTGAAAGTGTGGTTTTCCCACCTCTGTAAATACTGTTCTGTTTATTACACTGCACGTTCTCTGTTCTGCTTCTACTATATTTGCACAATTATATTTTACTATATTTCTGCGTCTGTTCTGTATTTTTGAACATGTAACTCTTGGTTCTCCTTTTCTGCACCCTCAACTTTAAGCTGCTAGAATATAGGATCTGTATCTGATTACAGGGGCAGTTGGAGGCCTTGTGGCCCCTGTGATTGGAAGGTTGTGGGTTTGAATCCCAGGACTGCGAGTTTCACCACTGTGGTGGGCAAGGTACTGTCCCCACACACTGCTCTGTGTTCCTAGCTGCACAGGCGCTGGTTCCTGGCTGCCGGCTGTTTCACTTGGTTAAATACAGAGAAAGAATATTGTGCTGTGGTTAAAAATGAACACTTTACACATAATACTATATTTATTCAGACTTCTGCTGTAGCTATTGTTGTACTAAATGTTGTATTGTCCAGTTGTATTGTTGCTCCTGTGTTTTTTCTGCACTCTCCTTAGTTCTGTCTGCACTTGTGCTCTTGTAGTGTTCTGTTCTTGTGTTGCACCACGGTCCTGACACCTGGAAGAACGTTGTTTCATTTTACTGTGTTTGACTCGTGTGTCTCTTGAGCACATGTTAATGCAGTGTGACGCTCTGACCTCTACTCGTTGGGTTTTCGTCTTGAAGGAGAATAAATTGGTACAGTGGTAGGAAAGTCTTTGACTGTGAGCTAAAAAAAAAAAAGACAGAACTACAGCTAAACAGGTGTTTCATAAAGTGCCCAGCAGAAGGCAGCGTGGTGTCGAATATCAGCTCAGTATGTTAGAAGGCCGCTACACTGGAGGATTTAAGGGCTGCCGGACTGCTTATTTACATTTTCAGGGGTGGGTAAACCCACACTCAAGTGTCACTGTTGTGAAGTAATGATTTAAACAGATATAAAAGTATCTTTAAATTTTATTTTTTTTTTTTTAAATACAAATATACACATACAAATATACAAGAGTAGAAATAAATGTATTATGATATGAAAATGCCCAGAGAAGTACAAATCCTTCAAAATATTACAAGAGTAAAGTAAATGGGATGCAGGTCAACACATGAAAATGACAGATATATCGCAGCTGAAACAGTAGGTGGCAGCATGAGGTCACAAATCAGCCTGATCTTCAATCACTCCGTCCTCTTCACTGTACCTCAACACGGTATTTAAGTGAAATTGTGGGATTCTTCTAAAGCCTGTGCTGCAGTACTGAATTTTTGCTGTCCTGGCTTTAATTTCCTACAGTTATCTGTTATTGTGTTCCTTGTTTACATTTACATATTTGAGAGCTGCAAGAGATCAAACTAGAGATGATCTCTTTACTTGAATATTGTAGAATATTCTGGCTTCTTTTGATTTTGTAGAAATATCTGTATAGGGCACCTCTGGACTTCACACAACTAAAGAAATGACAAAGAAATGTGAGCCAAGCATACAATTGAAGATACACATCCACGACAACACTTAACTTAAAACAGCTTAAAATGCTGTTTTTACATTGCAGAATGGTTCCAACTACATGAATAAAAATACATTATAGTGGTTACACACACATCTTAGAGGGTAACATAGACCCGCTGAAAAAGATGGGGCTGGACGATGATGATATAGCTGGGTTTTTAATGTCAAACGTAATGCTTAGTTTCTAACTTAAGCCTAAATTATGCAATTTAAAAATACTTTGTTCTTGAAACTACTTTACTGTATCTGCACTGTCTATGTAAAAAACGATGTTACATTTTATCTCTTTGACTTCAGGATTTGGCATTAAGGTTGGAAAAAACTTGTTTGCAGTATGAAGGTTTTTTTAATCTGTGTAAGACTACTTCTAGACGTCATTAGTTGTCTGGAAAGCTATGAGCCTTTGGCATTGTTTGTGTAGGTTTAAGCTGGAAGATTAACATTTCCGTTTCATTTTGGAATAGATTTCCACATCAAAGCCAAAGAAACCACAAGGGAAAATTCATTCTCTATCATGACTTCTTATTACCTTTAATGGGTCAGCAGAAAACCCAAACAAGGATGTAGATAATCAGGTTCCCTTGCCAACTTTTACTTTTAGCTTGCACCCTTCTCCTCCGATGATATTTCTGTTATTAGAGTAATCCGATCCCTCCATGTAATAATTATTTTAAGACAGTTTTACTGCTGCATTAAGACACTTGGCAAATTAGTTACATTAGCTCTCTGCCTTTTTACAGTCAAAATCTAATAAATAAATCTCCAAAATTCCACCCCAAAGTCATTCCTCCCACTTTTAAGATATATCACCGGGGGGAGTGTTCCTAGTCTTACAAAAACAACTCAATTTCAAGAGTACTGTGTCACTGCTGTATAAATTTTACACTGATGTAGTGATGGTTATTGTTTTTCATTTTGACCTGAGTCCTTTAGAGATGCCAAGATCAGTGCTACGGCATGTCCTAGTGCTTCTGAACACATTTACAGATACACTTGCCTCGGGCAAATGAGTGACACTTCAGCCATTACGTCTGTTCTGGCACCCATGATATTTGATGAAAACGATAAAGAAAAGGAAACAAATGACTTTCTTTCACTACTGTTTGTCCAGTAGTATATGTTTCATTCCCATAACCCTAACTTTTGATAGGTACACAAACTTCAAACCATGTGACCCACCTTATGTTAAGTGTTTTATACTAACAACTATCTTGTTACATCAGTAATGTGTCTTTAAAATGTTACTCACTTTGGAAAACATGCTTACCTTTAGCTCTTCATTTCACTAGACTTATAATTAAACAAGTATCATTCTCCCTCTCACTAAAACCACTCATACGTATAATGCAGCATTGAAACACTGTTGTAACTTACACCTTTATTAACTTAATAAACATTGTTTTGAAATGTAGAAACATTAGAACAGTGGACATGGCTCTGTCTGCTATAGTAGAAGAACATTTCAGATGTTTCCCATATAAGTGTAAAGAAATACGGATAGAAACCAGAGGTCCTCTGCAGATTTTTAAAATACAGTTTTTGGTCACATTTATCATCTAAAATGAGTCAAAATAGGTGTTGAGGGCACATTTGTGTCGAAAGTACAATTCACCTCTCTCCAGACATTGAATCTATGCCTGTGAATGCTTCGGCGTGTTCTTTTGAGATGCCTTTGAAACAATATGGATGACAGTGTCCAAAAAGCTGTGAAGCTGGCACATGCACAGGCCAGGGAAGATCCCCCTCCACTTCTCTCTGCTGACAGGAGAGGATCGACTGATGTGTTGACAGACTCACGCATAAGCGCGGCCTCCCTTTGCCAAGGTTACAGGGAGGCGTTTGTGCATCTTGGCAAGCCTGCAATCAGAGGCATTGTCCGATGCCAGTGAGCACCTCGTCTCCACTGGTAGACCACGAAATTAAAGAGGGCACAGTAAATAAGCTCACATTTTTACATTTCATTCTCACTGGACCGGCACAAGCTATCAGCAAGAACCATACAGTCAGTGCTGCTTTTTTGATTTGTTTACATACATTGTGTTGTTAAGATCAACAGCTACACTTTTGATTTGTGTACCTATGCATGGTGTAGTTCTGTTTGCACCCTCATGTCATGTGTTTGCATATGGTTATCATTACGATGTTATAGCTCATAAAGCTGAGTGTAAAGAAAACATATTGTAGATAAAGTGCTTTTTATCTTTTAGGGTCTTTAAAAGTGACCTTCTAAGGCAGTGAAAACCTAAACAGGGCCTAAGACACAGTCACACTTTAACATGAAAATATCATTATAATTTGAAAACCAAACTCTTTACCCACCATTTTTACTCAGAACCTTCTTCCACATCAAATCACTGTAAACCCTACTTTCACCTACTACTTCTTTTCCTCCTCCAGTGCTGTCTTCACCCTACATACCCTCTCTTCAGAGGTTCTCTGCTTGCATAAGTGCAGCAATATACATTTAAAAAGTGCCGAATTACAGCAGGTTTTGAGTTGTGGGAAAGAGATCTATCATTACTCACCCCACATCAGTCAGCAACTCCTACCAGCTCTTGAGACCAGGAGACAGGCAACAAGCAAAATACGACTTCAAGGCCTAGTTTTCTAGGCCACATAAAGCCACAGCTTGATTTTATTCTTGATGACCTCCCACTGCAGTTTTTATGGCAAGATAATGCATCTACCAGTTGTAAGCACTAGCTACCGCATCTTTTCAGGAGCTTGCGCCGTTTCCACCAATTACAGACCAAAGACGCCATGCTGAGGCAGTTATGGAGGCTTCGAGATGACATCAGACCAGAAAATGAATGATTTCACTGTACTGCCGTTTTTTTAGGCACTGTGTGTCTCTCTAATAAAACCCTGCAAAATGGCTAGGCTGGGTCTCTGTGGCATGCACAGTTACCATTGGTTTATGGGGTATTTAAAGTATCTGAGTTAAGAATGGTTTTTGGTTAGTTTGTCACCGCACACATTTAAGTAGAATCTGCAGGAAGTGATATTTGCTGGGGATTTGGGCCACCCAAGCACCATGACATAGCTCTGCAATGCCACCTGCTCTGACAGTGCTCTTTAAGAACCTCCAGTCAAAACTACCATGACTCTTAATTATAGGTATATCTGAACAAGTGCAGAAATTAAGCACACATTCTGATAGCTGAGTCTCAAAATACTCCAAGAGCAGACGGGGAGGAATGAGGAAAACTGAATAAATTCCTTGAGTTTGCAAAGCTAGAAAGCTTAATTTCTGATCATTATTTTGCATTGTACTAAGATAAGATAACCCTTTATTAGTTCCACAAGTGGGAAATTTGCTTGGTCATGGCAGAAAGTGGACAGTACGAAGTTAAGAGCAGAACAATTAAGAAAAACAATAGAATTGAATAAAATAAAATAGAATAAAATACAATGTCACAGTACAGTATAAAATAAAATGTTCAAATGTAAAGTATAAAAATGTACATTATTAATTCTAGGAATATAAATATGCACATCTGAATTGTAAAAATATACATATATGTATGTAAACTGTAAGTACAGCATTATGTACCCACCGACAATCCAGAATTAGCCTCCATCTAAGTGCTTTCACTTGGTGTAGGTTCCATTACTTTTATAATAGTCCTCCTTTGCAAGATGCCTAATGACAACAAAAGTGTGTTAGTGTGCAAATCTCTGCTTGCTCTCATTTCCTTGCCTATCTGCCACTAATCCTTTGTGAGCACATCCCAATCCCATTACATGGACTGCACTTTTCCAGGCGTCTACTTTAAAGTGTTTACTTACCTACAAGCCTTGTTTCACTTATTCCTCCATTAGTCTGTTTGTGAGAAACAAAATGAGATAATAGCATTAAATCTGGGACTGATAGACACTTCTCCAGATCCAAATACAACATAACATGTTCAGGATGCTGCCTGGGGTAATCTCATGAGTTCTTTTCTGAGCCAGAAACTGACAAGTAAATTTGAACTAAATCGTTTCCTTCCTAATCATCCTTTAAATTAATTGTTGTTTTGTGCTTACGTAATCTGTAGAGACACTAAAAGAGCAGTGAGTGGTTTTTTTTACACCAAAATTACCAAATATACTACATCAAACCAAAAAGAATAAATAACATTATATAATGAATAGTTATTTTGTGTATAATATATCAATGTGTTCCTTGTAGAAGCACAGTATTGCTTATAGTTTCTATCAGACACATGGTTCGCCTCAATCAGTCCTTCTTTACATTAAACCAGGAGCTGCTGATGGAATTTCCAAGCAATGGCTGGCTGGAGGCATGGAGGAGAAATCAGGAACCAAACCTGGGGTTTCCTTATCAGCTCACAAAATATCAACTACTTTTACAAACAAAACAAATCTTGATACTTTTTACAGCTTTCTTGATTGTTTGTATTTATTGCAATTTCCAAGCAGTTTAAACAAGTTATCACATGTTGAGAAAAATTTCGATTAAAAAAAAAATGTGCATAGGTGACAAAGAGTGTTGTATAAGCAGAAACGCAGGCAGACATGTACTCCTGGCCATCACAAATCTGCCCACAAATCTGAAAACATATTAATCATATCATAGAGTTGGGGGGAAAGGTCCATTACAAATCCATTACAAATTACTCATTACTGCTTTCAAACTGTCTTGGGATTACTTTACTTGTTACTTCCTGGAGAATGTAATCCTACCACTCATTACTTTACTTCTATAAAACCAAAACAAATCTGTATCATCCAGTAGGAACAAAGGGAAAATAAATTAAGTACTTTAGTCAGTCACATTAAATTTTATTTACTATTTTTAAGGGATATCAATTTTCATGCATCTAAACGCACATCATTCTGACCATAATTGACTCTGCTGCTTTCAGGAAGACATGGTTGTACACACCCTCCTCCCTGAACAAGTAAAAACTGCCCCGTAGACAAATCAACACACACCCCCATTGAGAGAAAACTATAGCCCTGAATGATTTAAGTTCCTAATGACACCTCGCCACCCAGGAGGAAGTGAAATGTGTTTGTGTAGCACAGGAACTGCAACAACAGAAAGTGTGTTCAATTACTCATCCTAAACTGGACTGATTGGCTATAGAGGGTTTGCCTCACGGTTATAATCAGATTAGCTCAACTCAGCCTTCTCTCTCTTCCGTGTTTATATTTCTATAAACAAACTTTCATTTCACCATGAAACTTGTCAATACACTTGACCACATTAACATTTTCAAGAGAATGATTTCCCTGTAACCTTCACTCGGCGTCTTTAAGAGTTGGATAACCATGGTGATTGGCAAAGTTTGGCTTTAAGCTAACTGGAGCAGGTTTAGAAGCTTACACAACTATCTGGAAATGTTTCAGCGATGCCAAAATTAAAGAGCCTTTTAACTTTCGGTATGGAGAAACGTAGCCAGTCTCATCTATTGGTTTAAACAGTGATCCAATTTTAAGTGCATAGTAGAGTAGTATGTTGACATGTTTACATGTATTAACTCTTTCTGGGTCCTTACCTACTGACCTGGCTTTGGTTTGTGCTAGACAGTGAGGAAACGAAAAACAGCACAAGCTGAAACTGTAGTGGTACCAATAAAAGTGGAAGCATTAGGGGCTTCCAGATTGTTTTGAGCTGCTCTTTCAAGTTCTCATAAGATTTATGGATGGTGCAAGAGGTTCCAGCAGCCTGGAGGAAACTGGGAAACCTTATCCAAACTCTCCAATGGAAAAACCCCTTCAGAGGGCTCTAGGGTCATTGTCAGGTCAGAAGGAAATGGCCAGTAAAGTGAAGGTATAGAGGTGATGTCATCAGAGAGAGGCCCACGGAAGGTGACTGGGCCTGTTGGCTGGGTCACTTGCTGAACACAGACGTGCTCAGCCCACAAGAACAGAAGCAGCCCACAGGGGCTCAGAAGTAATCCTGGGGTTTCCACCATTCATGAAAGATCTTTTTGTCCACCCCACAGCCCCTTTCAGGAGCCAAGGGGGTCGAGGTTTGAGAGAGAGGAGGGCGTGTGACTCACATTCATGGTCAATTTGTTGAAACTGTTTTCCAAATCAGCCTAAAAGAATCTAGATGAAGCAGCTAAGCAGAGAAGCAGAAAACACTTTGTCAGCTGTAACTGCAGCTAGTCTTCGTAGTCATGCAGGAAGCATTACATTACAGAAAACAACCAGAACTCTCCCTTGTACTTATGTTCAATGTTTATAACCGTTTATCACAAATGACTATTGTTAATTTTATCCACGATTGTTGGTGGGGCGACCAGTGGATGAGGCACTCATCATAACATCTTGTTTACAGTAACTGTAGGGTATTCTTCTTGTCACCCTTTTGATTTCTGGGTCTGTATATTACAATAAGATCAAGCAAGATCCTAATACCTCTCTGTAAGTACTGGTTCATTAACTTCGTCCAAGACATATCCTCAAGTTTAGAGCAGTTTCTAGTTGTTTGTGATTAAAACTTTCTGCCTTTTTTTTAAATTAGCAAGTGATTTACCCTTTTACCGTTTCATGAAACCATTTTTTGCCTTGGCAGTTTATTTTGAGTGATGGTTGTACCTTTGCAAGTATGCATTAGGACAGGGATCTTTTTGAAACTGAGAGCTACTTCACGGCTACTGAGCCATATGAAGGGCTACCAGTTTGATTCACTAGTTTACCTAAACGTATCTAAACTTCCTGTACAATAAAATTATCATTTTCTAATCTGTATAAACGCAAATGTGATTAAACAAGAATAGCACAGGATAAAATGAAAATTGTAATCATGTAAAAGTTTTAATCATGTAACATATGCAGTGAAGATTAGGAGTCTTTCCCAAGGACTGTCACTGGGGCATCATCAGTGAGTTCATGCTTATCCACTATGCTACACCTACCATTACATTGTGGGGCATGAACAAATGAATGCAGAAGCATCTTCTACTAAGTACCTAATAAAGTACATCTCCCCATCTAACAAAGACTTTTCTAATGAATTAAGTAAAGATACAGATTCTAAAACCTCCTATAGCCATCAGACGTAACTGATACTTTAATCATAGTCCTTTCATGGTTGTGGAAGTCTAAATGAGTCAGACTATGTGAAATGCTCTGAACAGTAGATTGTTTGCAACCACTGGGTTTGTCAGTAAACGTAGTGACATCTGTTTCAAATCTTTTTTTTTTAATTTTTTTTACCCAAAGTTGATTTGTAGCATTTCTTTGTTTGAGATACATTCAGTTCTTCCTTCTTTCAAACTATTTGAATGATTTGAAGTGTGACATTGTTTCATTTTCAGATTATGCCTCCACCCATCATCATCTGAACGTCTTGACACAACATAGATAAACACTGTCTTGTCAGCTTAAGGGAGGTAAACTGTTTCCTAAAAAATAAAAATGCACTAAACATGTATTAAAAGTGTTATTACACATATTTATGAAACTGAAAAAAACAACTTCCAGGAGCAACAAATTTACAGAGTATTCATTCTGCTATTCCCATTTGGTTCGGCACTTTAGCTCAGGGCTCTGGAAAATCCACCTAAATGCCAAAGAAAATATTCCAGCCGACTGCCCCAAATCTCCTCCCCAGTCAAAACTTAAGCCGGGAACTGGAAACGGAAAAAGGCTCAGATCTAAACAGAAAAAAATCACATCCATCCAGGGGAATGTAATGTTTATTATAAATTCAAATTAAGGCTTAATTTTGTCAGAGACTGGGCTCTCTGGGCAACGATACAGTGCATCTGTTTTAAATGATCTGACGTTAAAGAGGACAATGCTGCTTTGGCTAAAGTAAATGTCAGGGTAAAACAGAAGCCCAGAAATTCCTAATAAAAGATCATTCTTTGGCTGTGAGTGAGGGGGGACGACGACAGAAGAGATAGAGAGAGGGATCAGTCATCATAAAAGTAACATCAAAGTCCTTTTTTGAGAATTGATTGTTTTTTCAGAATATATGAATTTGCTGAATATGCACAATGACCTTCCACTTCACGTCATTTGTGTACATCTCAGTCACCCCTGACTCTTCAGAATCATTTTGTTCCATATCCTCTTCTCTTACTATGTAACATAAATAATGGAAATGTGGAACGATGGACTTCAAGCAGACGTGCTTAGAAAAACAGTAAAAAGAATGATTGGTTGTTTGAGTAGTTTAGCAGACAACACAACGTTGGACATTCAGTTGATTATCCATTTGTGCAATTTGTCACAATTAAAACAAATGATACTTTATTTCCTTGGTCAAACTATGGACCACCCCAAAAGGATACCGACTCACAGAAAGCCTTTTGTTCCAGCATTAACTTTCCATCACCAGAGTAAAGTGATACTTTCAGCAGACCTGTTTCTCTCATCAAGGACAGAGCAGGGTTGAACCGATCATCCTCATCTTCGGCTTTGAAGCAGGGGACCAAAATTGCCTGTTTTCATTTCCATTCCTGAACTAATAGTACCTAAAGTATGCAACGGTCTATCCATCACAATTATTTGTTAAGTGATTTCAGCAGGCTTGACATTGACCGAAGTGGTCTAATAATACAGGATCTTTAGAATAAAATAATATCGTAAGAATATGATATGTGTGTTTAAGCTGCTGAATAAATTAATCTTATGAGTTCCATTCTGTCGCTGATATTCATCTCTTTATAGCGCTCGAGTTCAGTTTCAGACAGATCTATATTTAAGATGGAAGAACAATAGTTATGACTGTAAAATCTAATTTTAGTCGTCCTTATATGTGACTGACTCTGCTTAAATCTCTGGGTCTAGTGTGGAATTTAGATTGCTAGAAGTGTTAATTAAATCGAACTATACACTATATAATAATGTATTCAATAAGTCAAACTTTCATAGTTTCATAGTCTAAATGTGTCAGACTATGTGAAATCCTTTGAACAGAAGATCTAGTGACAAGTCTTTTTTTCCCCAAAAGTTAGTTTGTAGCATTTATTCTGTGTTTAAGATACATTCAGCTCTTCCTTCTTTCAAACTATTTGAATGATTTGAAGCGTGTCATTGTTTCATTTTCAGATTATGCCTCCACCCATCATCATCTGAACGTCATGACATAACATCCATAAACACAGTCTTGTCAGCTTATGGGAGGTGAACTGTTTCCCAAAACACAAAAATTCACTAAACATGTACTAAAAGTGTTATCATTTCAGTATTAGGCAGATCCACATTTAAGATGGAAGAACAATAGTTATGACTGATTGTAAAATCTAATTCTAGTCATCCTCAAATGTGACCTGATTCTGCTTAAGCCTCTGGGTCTAGTGTGGAATTTGGAATTTTAGAAGTGTTAATTAAATGGAACTCAAGAAACATCCACTCATAATGTATTCAATAAGTCAAACTGCGAATGTAACTCTTTTAGAGTTGACAGCATTGCAGATAAAGCTAGTTAATATTCAGTTATATTGTAAGATTATCTGCTTTGCTGGATTTTCCTCATAGACTAAAATTAGATCCAGATATACAATTTCAGCAGCATTAAGCGTCATTAATTCGATTATGGGGTTTCAGCTGGTGTTGGTGTTGCAATTTCTGATATTAAATTTGATGTCTGTCATACACCAAACACATGTGCTCCATGCAAAGCTTTACAGAAATAACAATCCATGCAACATTGTCTTTTAAATATGTCGAAGTAACTTGTTTTATGCTTTGAATGAGATGAGCATTGGCAAAGACTGGAAATAACAATGACCAACCAAAAAAGAGAAAGACAAATGGGGAGGAAAACGAACGTAAGAAATTATAAAAAAAAAAATATTTCAACTCAGAAATAACAGAAACAGAAATAACATGAAAGTAAACAAATAAAATTAATGAGGAATAGCATGTGAGTAGATATAGAAGGATAAATGTCACACACATGTTTGATATGAAGGGCTGTTAAAATGTTCCCATAAAAATGTTTTAATTGCAAAATGGGGCGGATGTTGTTGAATCACTTTGTGCTTTGAAACAATTTTATGTGGCTTACAGGGTGGTTATTTATAGAGGCAGAGCTTTGTGAGTGTGTTCCTGGGGTTGTGTTTATTTTGTTTCTCAGCAAGGAAAAAACTTTCGCCTCCACAGGACCCATAAAGCCTTGGCCTTGGAGACACTGAGGAGTAAAATCCAGACAATGGCACACTCTTCGAGCAGACAGTGGGTTGTTCTGTGATCTGGACCATGATATCCGTTCCCTTTTCTGGGAAAAGTCAATGTCTGCGCTCACAGTTTTGCAGATAAGACTGCAAACCCTCCCATAGGCCACTGGTCTCTGCCTGGGAAACAAGCTGTGATAACATCATTTGCTAATCCCCCCCACAGACTTCACACAAGAATCACATGTGTGGGGTGAGACGACAACCAGCAGAGCATCTCTGTGGCCAAAAGCCCCACCTGAACATCTGGCCTTGGGCAGAACAGCCCACAGCTTTCATCTGGCCTTGGGCAGGATGGGGGATAAGGGATGGGTGGATCCTCAGATACTGTAAATACAGACAGACTGAGAGAGCGCTCTGTTTTCTCTCCGCCTCATCAGCATAAATGTATGCCACGTCTGCAGCGGAAGAGCTGTCTTGGCCACCACCACCAGTGTTTTAGAAACATATTCTACCTAAGTTACTATTTCCTCCTTAACCAGATTCAGGCTGAGCTTCCCTGCCCAAATCGTGACCTAAATTATAATTATAATGACAAATTCAATCTCTAAGCAGTTCAAATGTACTGAAATAGTTTGAATATTTAATGGGAGAGGAGAAAAAGACAAGAAGAAGTGTTCTTGCACAAAAAAAACTTATTATTTAGGTAGAGATATTATTTAGATGATTTTATTACACAGCATGGATCTAGGAAAACCCTTACATACTTAAACTTTTGTATTATGTTCTACAAAAGAGGATATTAATGTCTCATTCACAAAAACATGGATTCTTAAAGAAGCATCAAGACAAAGTTCTTCTTTGATTTTGCTTCAAAGAACGTACTATGTAGTTCCAGAATTTACTCTGTGATCAATTCCAGCTTTCGCTAGATGCCTCTTCTCTGTTCCTCACTTGCTTCATTTTACTGGATGTTTGCCCTTGGCCCCTGACGGCCCATCTGCAACCAGAGTGCTCTCTGTGCAGTTCAGGCCTACTGGGCCACCTAACGCAGGCATGTGTTTGGTTTGGGAGTGCGGAAGCTGAATAGGGTACTGGGGCTTGGGCGTGCAGGCAGTAGCTCTACCCCCCCACTGGGTAAACTCCAGCCTGCAGCCCAGACACTGCCCCCATTCAGCTGGTCCACGTGCTGGGGATAAAGTTGGGATTGTTTGTCAGCGGGCTAAAATGCATGGAATGCAGTGCTCCGGTTCCCCTCTGGGAAAGGAGTATGAGACGGGGGAGAGATTCTGCCGACTTTGCCCGTCCTTCCTACTCTCGCCCTTAAATTCTCATTGTGTCTCCCTCTACCTGTTCTTATCCAAAGGTCGCTTTGGATAAAAGCATCTGCTAAATGCCGTAAATGTGAATCATATTCATATTCTGTATCACCAGGTTCATGTCTGCACCCCCAAATTTGTTTTAAAAAAATCTCAAAAAATGAAAGTATCGTGACAGCTGTCATAGACTGGCATGAGTTTTCATGACTATAAATATGTTTATTTGAATATTCTCACGACATATGCTACACTATTTTATGTCATAACAGTTTGTCAAGACATCAAATAGTTTCGAATCTGTCTGGACAATTACTAGTAATGGTAATGTGATTCTGTTGCCTTAAAGGACATGCAGTAGCATGTTTGATTAAAAGTTTTAATCCAATTTGAACATTTAAATAGACAGTTATAGAACAATTTAAAGAACAATTTTTAATTAGCGTGCATGAACAGCCTCTTTTCTAAGCCCTACATAATATGGAGGTTCTCTAGCAGTTAATGGCTTTTCCTAGAATCTTATGTTCAAGCGAGTATTTATTTAAGAACCTTTAGTTTAAAAACGGACAGTTCTGAGAGATGAGCTCTTCCACCAATCTATTCTAAGCCCCCATCTGCACCAGCCCAAAAGGAGCTCCTCAGCACCATCACATGAGAATTCCCTGTCCACCACATGGCCCGCAACACTGGTACTCCCAATGCACTCCATCAACTGCTGTGACATCATCCTCTACTCACACACACACTCACATGGGCTTGCACAGCTAGCACATGCGTGCCATGTCCATCTTTGTATAGATCCTATAGATCCTATAGCTTATAGCAGCAGAAGTCACCACCCAGCTCTCCATCCTGACAGCTGGAATGACCATGGAGACACAAAGCAACATCTCTAATGATTATGCTGCTGAACTACACTTACCCAGTGGGATCCCACTGCTGACAAAATGAAAGGGTCCCTCTGGAGCTTCTGACCCCAAAAGCATACTTCGTTGTGAACTGAGAACAAAGAATGGAGAAAAACCACACTAGGTCCAGTGTGTGTTTAGAGACCACACAGCCCACGTAGATGGATTATGTACTCTGTGTACTTTTCATTCAGCCCACCAGGTCAGTCCAATTCAGCGCAGTGGAGGCATATGTTTCGCCTTAACTCCTACGGAATGATGTCACCTCATAAAAATCATATGATCATCAAAACAAACTTTAATTAAAAACACCTACTGCTGTTAGGCTCCATCTGCTTCTCCAAACTGCACCTCCCTCTCACATGGACCTGGAAAACAAGTGTGACACTTTCTGAGCTCTGGCATGAGGTGCTACCCAGGACTGCCAAGGCCCTATTATGACTGTCAGTTACAAAATGTCCCTTCAGTTGATTTTTACCTCAGAAATTTCATGGTAGTTTGAATATACTGCTTTCTACCGTATTTGGTCTGGAAAAAACCTAAAGCATATTGGCTCCAATGCTCAGTTAAACGGGTGAAGAAACTTTACATAATATTCTTTAATCTTCTTTAAAAAGTTCTTTATAGTCATGTATTGCCATTTACAAAAATAGTTGTTAAACATCTTACATTCCCAGGCTTATTAAGGCTTACAATGCAAACTGTTTTCTCGGTTTTGAAATGAAAAATAGAAGGCTGGACTCATCCACACTGACTTAAATTTCTATTAATGTTACAGTTGTAGGAGAATGTAGGTTTAAGATATAGATTGTAGCCAAATATGACATGCTAGTCCATGTGGAGAACCCCAGGCTGCTGTGTGGATTGCTGCAGTGTTACAAACTATGTCACACCATGTGACATTTCTTGTATTGTGTTTCCAACAACAAACAAAATGAAAGTAAAAATAAAAATACATGAAAGTAGCCTTTAATGCACTTTGAAACCCTTTTTGAAATACCTGTTTAAAATCGCTGTCAGGAAAAACAGCATATGTATAGCACTGATTGTTATCAACCCTCATATTATCAACCAGTTTAAAGAGGTTTTTTCTCTGTTATCCATGGAGCACACACCCACCCACAAACACCAACACACACATGTGACAAAAGTAATTACTTACTTGTTAATATCATGTCAGCTGTACCTCTGCTGAACAGACTAGAAATAGTGGATGAACAGGTTAATGTTTTTGTGCAAAAGAATGCCCCTACACCTGTTTTACACCAAGGCAAAATGTGGGTCAGGACATCGCAGCCATTTTGTAAATCACAGATATATCACAGATAAATATATGTATACATATATATATTTTTTTTATTTATAGTATGAATATATGTAATGTATATTGTATGTGTATATGTAAGATATGTATATTGCACCTTGTTGGTGCAAAGAAAACTATTTTCTGCCTGCCAGCTGTCTTATATTTAAAAATATTTGGTAGATTATTTTATTTAAACTAATGAAATGGAAATACATGTTTTATTGTGACATGCTGCATATTGCCTGAATATACAAATTGCCTAGATGAAGGTGCTCCAACTACTACCACTCAGCATTCAGCACCACCAGTATACTGATCACCGCCTCATCATCTGTAATCAGTGTCTCCTGTTTTTTCACAGGTTCAGGCCTTAAGGTGGATGCTTTATTACTCTTAAATGACATACATAGGTCACCATGCAGGCAAAAGACATTCCTCTGAAACTGGTCAGGTACTGGGACTAAACTGAAAATAAAAGCTTTTAAATGTTCCTGAGAATTTTGTAGAACTGTTTCTCAAGATATATAAATATATGTGGCATGATTACACCAGGCAACAAAAATTAGTATCATTAAATTTTGTAGTGCTTCTCGCTGATTTCGGTTTCATGTAGCTTCAAGGGTTTAGTTAGAAACGTCATTTTTAGAAAAAACTAAACTTGGCGGCTCGGCTGACCTGGTCTTTTGTTATACTTATAACTTTTTGCATATTATTATGTTGTTTGTTTGTTGTACATGTAGATAACAGGGGTGCCAACTCACATCACACACATCAGTGAGAGTAATATGAAAATAATAGTTGTATTACAACAACCTTATAATGAAAAATACACATACGATTTAGTTTATCTCTAGATATATATAGATTGGTACATAGATTTTTTGTTTGTTTTTTCAAATATTTTATCTTTATGTACATGTATCAGAGATTACTAAGGACAATTAAGGTTATATAATTGACTGGTTATATCTGATCATCAGACGGAGGAAGAGGAAATCCACTGTTGTTAATGGCACAAATGACAGAAACATCATATGCAGCACTAAGTATTATTTCAAGAACTCTGTGACCCCAGTCTCCTAACTGGGTGAGTATTTTTAGAGCTTATCTAATAATGTAAGGCCTCACACCATGGAATAAGTGGCCAAGTGCACTCCAGACCCCCCCCACCCCCCACCCCACTGCAGCTGCTGGCCTCTCACCCTTCAAATAGGCTGCCCCAACCTATGGGCTAAAAATAACACAGTTTCTTTATGGATATGACATTCATTCTCCTCCAACACATCCACCATGAAATACTACCATTGGAAGTCACTCAAGTCCTGCAAGGCCTCCATGTGTCTCATAAAGACCTACAAAGCATTCCTAATGATAAAGAAGAGTCCAAAATCAACATCTCATCAATAAGGCAATTAATTGCTATTACTGTTTCATAACTGTTTGCTGCTTTGAAGTTACAACACTCTTTAAAGACATACCTAAAAATTACAATTAAGAATGCAGATAACTTTAAGGCTGATGTTCCACTCTCAGTAGGTTTTTCTGTTGTTGATAAAGGGGTTTTATTTTTCAGAGTTTATATAAATAATGCTAAATTTAAAAAATGTAATATCTTTAATTGGAAATTTGATACTAGTGGTTTCCTTGAGCTATGGATGGAATTATATCTCTTTCACTTCATGGAATTGTGATCTCCTTCCTTTATCATCCATCAGATCATTGCTCACAGGACTGTACGTGACACGTGTTAAATCTGTGCTCTACCCAGGACACCACAGGCCTCTGGATCCAGTCGGCTGGGTTGCTAATGACAGTCATGTCCATGTTGTCAGGAGACTTTGTTTAAAAAGGACACATGCACTAGGGGACTTTTAAAAGAGTGCATTTTTTAAACTTCGTCCAGATCTCTGAATCTATTCATATTCTGTTGACAGTGATTTCAACAAACCCAGACTTAAATGGTCATGCAGACAGACGGTATACTTTTACTTTTCTGCAGCACTCCGGACTGCCAAACATTCTCATAATAGTTCAGCTGGTACACCAGACCCATCATTATGGGGTCATTTCACTGAATTCTATGACTTTATATTTGGCATTTTGTTGCGGCATGTTCCAATTTACTTCCTATTGTCTGGGTCTATATTAACTCTGCAACCAGCATTCATTTCAATGCAAAACAAATGACCAGGGTCTGTAGAGTGTTATTCAAGCCTGAATGTCTGAAGAGACTCCACTTCTATTCCTAATCTGCTTTCTTTGTCTAAAATTTCATTCCAGCATTATGTGCTTGTTCACAGCTACCAAACATGTGGAAATTCAAGTTTAGCTGCTTTTAAACTTGATTCTAATAGACACTTGCATGCAAATTAAGTTAATTAAGTGATGTATACATTCTATTAGAGCTATTATAAACAACTGACATGGAGTGAGCAGTCTGCACCCAAAAAACACCTCACAACAAACGTTCACATTGAGCTCGCAGAATAGACATGTGCATGATGGCAAATACCAAAGATGACATAATTCTGAGATGACACAGATTAGTGAATAGCCCTGCCCTTTATGGGAAAGAACTCATTCACAGAATGTACAGAGGTGTGTCTTAAAATACAGGCCAAACATCTTTTCTCACTGTAATAAGACCTGGACATATAATCACTGCCCTGATGCTTCCTTGTACACATAGAATTACTCTCTGTCCATTCCTTAGAGACTATTGAAAAGAAACATATAGTACACGTCTAAATTGTACCTTCATTTAATGTTGGATTCACTAAAACTATAGCTTCTTATGCAATTGTCCCTACCCAATAACTGCATGCCCTTGGGGTGCAGGGTTCGAAAGGCAATGAAAGGATTAAGTGGTAAACAAGTTTGAGACAAAACAGAAAATGAAAGTTTAGTGAAGAAGAGAGCATTGTTGATTAAGCCTATTGTGAAACAATAACATGGATCACTCCACCTTAGCAACACATTTTTTGGCATTTACACCTGGTTTGAAAGGGTAGAGTTGAAGTGAAAGTGACCATTTGTCATACGTGAACACACCACAGCACACAGTGTGAACAGCAC
>JBBPCW010000006.1:13321387-13339616 GCA_037974425.1 Phenacogrammus interruptus
ACACTGTAGTTCTTCACCCTGTTCATTCAAACTGTTCCCTGCATGTTTACATGCCATCAAAACCTCACAAATAAATATTTAGTGCAGTTTGAATTACTGTACATAAAAAAAATCAACAAATGCACTAAAAACAACAAGTGATTCACTGACCCATGAAATACATTTATATACCCATTGTATCATATTTGATTCACACCTTTTCACTACATTTTTTCTATGAAATATTTTATGAAAAATTAAGGTATTATGGGCTGTTTCACCCTAGTAAAGACTTATTATTAAATACAATCGCTTTTTCCCCATTTTACTGTAACTATTCAATTCTAACCTCCACCCGTCATGCAGCCATCTTGGATTCTTAAAAAAAAGTGGCCTTTGCCACCTGTAGTGCATATATCATCCTCCAGGGGGAGTAGACATGTATAGGATGGTATACAACTGGTTTTTGAGGAAAATGATAGTCCTGTTACTGAGGTGCAGGCCTTAGAAAAACATATATCTAATATAATACATATGGCGTTATAGAGTTAAAAAAGACGCTTTTACACAAGTACACAGAGTTGGTGCTACCTTGAGTGCACAGTGTCTTTTAAGTAAAAGGGTAATACACCAAATACTAATCATTTTGATTAAATTGTTTTGCAAAATAATATATATTGTAATGTTGAACTTTGTAGTGAATTAGAAAGAAATGCCAAACATTTCTACTAGTGACCTTGGACATTTAGATGCCGTATGTGCTATTTTTTATTAGATACCATATAAAATGTTGAGTGTTGTAGTGAAGATATTACAGTTAGTTTAAAATGATCCTTTCTGATCTCCATCAATTCTAGTTTTATTGGCTCTAAATAGCAGAAGACGTGAACATGTCTGCAACATTTGTTAAAGGAATCCTTTCACTGCCTATGGCAGCAATCTTACACCTGCAGTCTACAAAAGCCATCTGTCCCCGTTTTAGGACTCAGGGATTTGTTAGATGTGGGACCAGTAGATTTTACTGGCCTATTCTGTGGCCACCACTACGTGTCATTCTTTTGTACTGCATGTAGAGGCCTATGCATGGAGAGAACGCAACTCAGCAGATAACTATTACCCTCAGCTTTGTCTAATCCCATATCTACCAGACTTCACCTCCAGTTACAAATGAAAGGCGATTTAGAGGAGTCAAGACTGTTACATGTAAAGCCCTCTACACTGTGGCTTACCTTTGTCCCACATCCTGCCTCATTCATTGGCTGAGGCCAACTGACTGAAAGACTAGGAACGTACCAACACATCTAATCATTGTCACACAATCTAACCTGCATGCTAGTGTCACACCTGGACACCAGACACCTGCGTGTTGCTGCAGCCATTTATGCATGTTAGTAAAATAGCAAATTTTAGCTTTTTTAACATGAACCATATCTTAGAAAGCAATGCTTGTTTTGTCAACAGGTCAAAATCATCATAGACACATTTATGTGAGTTTCATAGTGTTTTTTATTCTGATTTCAAATCTGTGTTTAGTTTTTCCTGCACATACAGTTTTGTGATGAAGCTAGTTATATATTGCATGATAGTTGGTATAATTAGCATATAATAATCATATGCTAAGCGTTTTGAAGAAACAGTGGTAGCTGCCACTGTTTCTTCAAAACAGTTTCTATTGTAAATCTGATATTACTCATAATTCAAAAAGTTGATATGACTGAAAGAAACAGAATCAGCATGAAAAAACGGTTTTAAAAAGTGTATTGTGGTTTCTGATGCTTACAATTTTTTTTGTTGTTGACCTGTGTTATCAATATAGCAGCAAAATGATGGTAGCAAAATGCGAACTGTGCAGACGCGAGCCTGCTGCAGACATGTCATTAAACAATTTCCTCCGGGATAAATAAAGTTTTCTGATTTGGATTCTATGTGTGTTGCATTTGGAAGAGAAATGCCCTGCCATAGATTCTGCAAGACTCTCAAACTGTTCTGGACTTCTGTTGTATTGCTCACATTGGTACTAGGAAAAAGACCACACTTTAAGCAAATAAAGGTGTCAGAAATGTGTCACAGTAGAATACACTATAGGGACAAAGTATTGGGACACATCTGTTTTCAGGGTTTTGGCTAGTTCCTTACTTCCAGTGAAGGACAATCTATGTTTCAGACATTTCATCCCTATACCTTAAGACACGTGGACAATGCCAGGCTTCCAACTTCTAGGACACAGTTTGGTAAAGAACCTTTTCTATTCCAGCATGACTGTGTCCCAGTGCACTAGGCAAGGTCCATAAAGACACAGTTGGGTGAACTGTGTGGAAGAACTCGACTGGCCTGCACAGAGCCCTGACCTCAAACCCATCCAACACCTTTGGGATGAACTGGAATAGAGATGCAAGCGAGGCCTTCTTGTCCCACATTAGTACCTGACCTCATAAATGCTCTGCAGAATGAGCAAATTCCAGCAAAAACACTCCAAAATCTTGTGGAAAGCCTTCAAGAAGAGTGGAAACTGTTATGGCCACAAAGGAGGGGATCATCTCCATATTAAAGTTTATGTATTTGAATGTTATGTCATTAAAAACTGTTTAAGTAATGGTGAGGTGTCCCCATTATTTTGTCCATGATATTGCAGCTTTTGAAAGCAGTGTGAAAGCAACAAACCTTTGTAAAGTTAAAGAACCTCATATATGATCCATAGGTTTCATGGGTTGGTTTCCTGAAAAGTCTGATCCTGGACTGCATAGCTTTCTCAGTGAAGGTTACCTATTGAAAATAAAATTCAGTCCAAGACTAGGCTTAATCCTCCCCAGAAAATGTAATCTATTGTCTCTACTCAAACTATCAGGGTGGGAAACTTGACACTGATGAGCACTGCCTTTGGGAGGTATACAGTTTTGTAATGGCCATGTTATTTTATGCCAGATAACGTGACGCTTTTATTGTGTATTTGCTTTTTTTAGAAACCCAGGGTTTCTGCTAACATTCAGACCAACTTTCGGCAAATCCTGTGGATTTCGTGCAGACTGAACCTCTCAATAATGTTTACATTTTTGCTCTTCAGGAAGTTGTCGCTGTGTGAGTTTCTCTCACAATAACAGATTTCTAAGGGAGTGGAGTAGGTTCAGTATTTACGTATCTATAATGCTCAGTATTTGACTTTTTAGTGCCTCGGTGTAGTGGGGTCACCCAAAAAAGGTGTTAACCCATAAATGTTGACGCTGTGATTTTATAGTGAATCAGTATTCACTACTTAAAATTCAGTGCAATTTAGCCTCTTTAGCAAATATGAAAGCTGATGAGATTTGCATCTTCATGCATTTTTTTGACATCAACAGAAGAAATGCATGACTGAGTGCAAGATAATGGCAGGTATGACTCGTCCAACCACACTCACGCCTTTTTTTCCTTGATAAATTACTTTGATGCCTTAGCTCAGTGTTTAGATCTATGCTTTGGTTGTGCCAGTGCATTTTTAATGTCAAAATGTAATATCGAGATATAAAAAATGATAATGTTTTGAATACTAGAAAACAGGACAACAAAAGTGACTCATAAACAAAACAAGTTAACTTAGCAAGTTAGCTAAATGGGTAGATTATGCAATTTTCTCTGGTTGGGACAGGTCAGAGCTGTTTTGGCAGTACCTGCACAATATTGGGTGCACGGATTTAACGCTTTGCTGATAAAACTGTATGATTCAGACTACATCCCTGCAGTAGTAGTATAAGCAGGTCAATATGCGTACTCATGTAAATTAGTAGTATTTTTTGTTGAAACCTATGAACTGTAGCGAAAGAGAACACAGCTGCTAATAATGATATTAGTAGTAGCAAACCTAAAATAGCTACTGGAACTAGCAACTGCATAATGTCGTTTAGATTAAGCACTGTTTATTTCCCACTGGTTTATTGTGGGCTGTTAATGTAAATGCATCTGACAGTTAGGCACTAATTATTCTAATCCACAATGGCTTGCCAATAAACTGTACACCACTTGTGAACTTCACAGACGGTTTGACTATAAGAGGACATTTAAAATTGTCAGTATGAAACCCACAGATACTGAAACGGTGGTGTCTTTCACTGCATGAATCGTACCTGGGCTTTCTGTTCAAGTGTCTCCACAGTGCTAGGAGGAAAATGATCTCCAGTTTTAATTAAATATATATACAAAAAGTAAGATCAGCAATTTCACAGAATGAGACTGGAGAGTGCTGAACCCTGGAGCATGCTAAAAAATGTCCATCCTTGGCTGTGGCACTCACTATCTGCCTTTAGACGCAATGTTAGCACAAGAACTGTGGAACAGTGGAAACACATTATCTGGAGTGATTAAACACTTCACCATCTGGTGGTTTGAGTGACAAATCTGGGTTTAGCAGACCTCAGCAGAACACTACCCACAGAATGCTTAGGAAGACTAAAGATCTGAGGTGAATGCTTGCGAACTGTATCCCTTTAACCTTGTGGTAGAAGTTTAGGTAAGATTATGTTCCCCTACTCTTGAGTGTGTCCCCATGCTCAAAATGAGCTCCATAAAAAAACTGTTTGCCAGGTTTAGTGCGAAAGAACTTGACCCTACTGCAGAGAGCACTGACCTCAACACCACCCAACATTTTTGGCCCAGTGTTAGTGCATGGTCTTACTAATGCTCTTGTGGCCGAATGGAAGTGAACCTTTTAAATTATAGAGAATAACTTCTCAGAAAAACGGAGGCAAAATGAGACAGCATCGACAAGATGTGTATAAAACATCCCAAAGCTTGGATTTTTTGATCCATAGCTAATCATTTAACATCAGTGCCTGACTTCACCTGACAAATGCTCTTGCTGCTGAACACAATCAAAACTTCATAGAAATGTTTCAACAGGTGCTAAGCATTCCCAGGACAGAGGACAGGCTGTTACTGCAGCAAGGAGATGTAGTCCTTGATGGAAAATAGCTGTAAATGTTATCTAAAATTTTAAAGACCCAAACTGCTTCAGACATGTCTAAATACCCTCACAAAAACAATGTTCCTGATCTTTTTTTAAATTAAAACAATATAGTTTAATGTAACATACTATAAACAGAATGGAAATACTGATCACTCCATATTCCATACTGTCCATGTACTGAAAAAACAGCCCATTTTGAATTTGTCCTGAAAACGGAAGCCAACAGCAGCTTTTTCGCTTTCACATTAATGAGTTACGTAAGAATAACTTGGTGCACCACAGGGTAGATACACATTACTCTCGAAAATAGTTCCCACACTTCTGCCTCACTCCTGTACTGAATCTTACAACAACAGTTCTTTGTACAAAGACACACGTTTCAATTCATCTGCTCATCAGGTTCAATGAGCTTAATCAGGCATTTCAAAATACCCTTGTGCTAGACAGATATTTTAAAGTAATCTGATTTCTTGATGGATGCAAAAGATATAAAGAATAAACATGCCACCTAGTGTTCAAGACAGCGATTTGCAGTCAAGGCTCTGGATGTCTGGTGGTCCAAATGACTGACGATGGATATTAGGACTATGTTCATGTTAAGACTGCTTGCTGCAGCCCACAGTCTACATATTTTGTAGACAATTTGTTAATATCTTCATTAAAGCACTACACTTGCTAAGAGATGCGTCCATGAAATATCAAATAAATATGGATTCATCAAAACATGACTTTTTACCAAAACATTATACTGAATTAAGACAGCATAGGCTTGTCTATAGCTCACAAGTTCACAATGACAGCTTTTTTCCAAGCTATATTTCAAAAAATACCCTTTCAAATAAAAAACCTCATCACACATCAAGTGCAGTTTACCCTCACCAATGTCCAGAATTTGGCAGTGTTGAATTTACTTTCAATTCAAGGTGTAGATCAAAGTTCAATACTCAGTTGTGTACTTGTGTAGGCTTATGGTTAAAAATAAAAAATAAATGCAAAACAGAACCTGACTCACATAGCACTGTCTCTCCTATACAGTCAGCCACACAAAATAATAGAATATCACCTGAAACAGGTCATATGATCCCCTACAATCAAAATGTAAAAGCTATAACACTGCATTTCTTACAGACTAAAAAACAATTCAAAGGAAGCACCAGACTCATACAGCTTCCTGCTTCATGTTCACCATCTGAACCTGTTTTAAAGACATAAGTTGGCTTAGCTCACTACTAACATCCATATATTTCTTAACATTCCAATGACTAAGTCACCAGCTTATAAAATGTGTAACTATTACTTTAACATACCAGCTTAACATTCGAAAGATACACTTCTTGGCCAGTTACTCTAACATTATCGACAACCTTATCAGAAAGGCATACAAAAAAAAAAAGTTCTCAGACAGTGGTAAGTAAATAGAAGAATTCAATAGTGTTTTGATCTGTAAAAAAAAAAAAGGCTTACTTCAGTGAAATTAGTCAAAGAATTAATAAGTTCTGAATTACTTCTCTTTGTTTTTTCCATCAGTTCAGTAGGGTGCAGGGTTCCCATGTTTATTTATTCATTTAAATGCAGAGATAAGAGTTTGCGGACCACTGCCCAAAAATTACATCCTGAAGGAGGTCCAGTGACTATATTGCTGGCCAAGTGTACTTGAAATACGCCTAAACCATCATGTCCTATACACTCACAAAGGTAAAAAGAAAATGTATCCCTTTTTCCATTTCGTATTTCCCCATCCGCTCCATGGTTACATGGTAGATGTCTGGTTAACTGTACATGTGAAGCAAGACTTCCTCACAGCCTTCAAAACTTTTGCATTAAAATAAAGTTACCACTATGATTTGAAACTAATACACAAAAGGCTTAAAATGGCTCAAGGCTTAGTGGAACACAAAATTTCAGTTGTGAACACTGAAGAAAGCAGAATGCTATATTTCTCATGAACATGAAAAATGTATTGTGCTTCTCATTCTTCAGTTTATGCAGGTGAAAAAGACTTGTTCCCCAGATCAGTCTACTGCTCACAAAATTGTTCATTAAACGACATAAGTCAAGTGGATGCTCTCTGTTATTCCAAAATGGTGTCTCCTGAGAAAATCCTGAGTTAAAAAAAAGTCATCTCAGCTATCTTTTAACAGTACATGGGTATTCACAGAACAGAAAGGGAATGACAGGAACTGTTTGATGTCCTCTAGGGATGGTTTAGCTATACTCAGGTAAGTGGGATAAAGCCCACATCAGGAGCATCACTGAAAATGAGAGGGCTATGGCTGAGGGCATACGGTGGACTGGGCAGACGGAAGCTGGCTTTATGAGTGTGGAGGGTGGCCTGTTTGCTCCCTCTTGGTGGAAAGGCCTTGTCCATTGGACGACGAGCCTGTCGTCCTGAGCAGCCAGTAGGTGGAGGCCTACTAGATGCTGACAGGGTGCTGGAGACAGTACTGAGGAGACTCTCCGGGGCAGTCTTGGGTGTTGCTTGGGTGCAGGCAGTCTGGACCAGTGAAGAGTGGGCAACTGACTCCAGAAGCTCCTTAGTGCCCTGTGTGCACTGTGCAGACAGAGAGGAGGAAGGAAGAGGAGGAGAGAAAACAAAATTCAGAAGAACTGTAATACCAGTTATTTCTGCCTGGTAAAGGATAAGGAATGTGAAATGATTTATGGTGCATGATTGAGAAAGCAAAGCAAAACATGCATGGAACACTGGAGAATATAATATGGTAAGAATGAGGCAGCACATTTTAAGATAATAGAAGGTTAGCTTAGCACAGACAATAGCACAAACAGTCTCTTCAAAAAACGGTCAGTAAGAGACACTACTGTGCATAGTAAACGGTTTCCCCAGAGCCACCAGGGCTGCTTTGGGTTACGAAAAGCATATAAACACATGTTAATGGATACTGCACAAAACTGAGCTTCAAGCTGTGATACCCAAGATTGGATACAGATGGAGGCTTTTAGAACTGCTGAAAATGAAGAGGAAACTGGATGAGTGACTTAAGAAGGCTTTAACTGGTATGAGACAGGGCATGCCTGTAAGTATAATGGAAATACACACACACACACACAGGAAAAAAGATGAGAAACCAGTCCTGTCACCACTGCACAAGTCTGCTTGAAATGAATGATCATAATGAAATGTAAATATTTGTTAGTCTGCAAAAAGTTCTCACAATGGCAACAAGGAAAATACACACGTTACAATTAAACTGGAGATTTAATGTGTTATTAAAAGTCAGAGTTAAGAAAGCTAAAAAGCTGCAACAGAAGAGAGAGAAAATGAAGACCCATTGAGCTGAATCTTCAGTAAGTCATGAGAGGAGCAAAGGTGACGGAATTGCATGCAAAACGCCCAGCATAACATTCTTACCATCCATACTCCGACATCTGCCAGAGTCTTCAAGCAGTGCAAGAGACGGCAAAGTCCTGACAGTTTTCGTCCTGTTAAAATTAGCTCATTACGTCATGTTACACACTGCAGCGCTTAAATCTCTAGTTAGGATTTCCTGTAATGTCCGTAACATATTTTGAAGTGTATCAAATACAACAACAAATAGTAATACAAAAAACAAATAGTAATCAGTCTAGGACAGGTGTGTTAGCCTAGGGCAGGTCTCAGCCTCACCCATACATTAACAGAATCTGATAGCCACAGTAAGTTACAGAGCCACAACTGTCCAGACAATAGTATTCAGACTAGGGCACTGATTTAGACAATTTTGTTTCCACAGCAAATATCAGCCCTGCTCTGGACATTGTACGGTACAATGAGCCATTTAGAGCAGGATATATTTGTGGAACTGAAAAAAAATTATAGTATCTCACCATTAATAGTAATTTAAGAGTATTAAAGCAATTAGGGTTAAGTGAGCATGTCTGTTGACGTGTTTCCCGAGGAACTGTTTATGTGGCATCTTCATTTTGAAGATGCTGGTCATTTTGCATCAACTGAACTTCCTTCAGCTGCAAAATTAGGCTGTTTTTGGCCCAATTAAGGGACAAAATGCACAAGATTCTTGTGGACAAGAGATAAGCTTGGGGCAAGAGCATTAGGTGAGGACACTGTAAGGCAGATTTTTTGTTTCAACAGTTCCACCAATGTACCTGTAAAAACCATATATTCAGCAACACACCGATGTTTTCATGAAGGTATGATTAAAATATATGAGAGTAAGAGAATGTTTTCAAAGATTATGAATACTTATAAATATGACTGTGGACCAGTTTTCTAATAGCATTCAGAAGTGCTGCATATGGCCTCTGACTGATCAAGTCTGATCAACTCCCGCTGCTCCTCTAATTTTTATTTGTTTATTATTACAAGCGGGACAATATTTGCTTCAACAGCTAAAACACATCGAGTTTATATCCAATTTGTTGCTAGATAAGGATTGTGAAAGCTATACCACTTATAACTGTGGTCATCTTGAATAAGTGAGGCAAGCAAATTTGTCGTAATTATGACAAAGAACAAGGAATGACTCTCACCATGTTTGTGTCATTCTTGGCCATGAATGGATTGACATCAGTCTCTGAGTTGACCGTCTGAGGAATCACGTCTGGAGGTAAAAAGCCTCTTCTGTCAATCAAACTGAAACATAACAGAAATTGTTTTGAGTCATTACATGATCAAGTGACCCATATTGCATTCTTTTACTTGCTGAAATCTGTGATAATATTATACTGAGATCGATTAGATGTCTTGTGACTGCAAATACTTGCTGTTCTACTTGTTTTCCTACCATAAAATCCTGTATGTGTAGTCACCTTTATTATTGTACTGACCTGGGAGGCATGGGTCCACACAGCACCACACAGCAGTTAGTGAAGATACTGTTGTAGGTGTATGGGTTCCCTGAATCTTCTGCTCCTCTTTTATTTGACCAGGAGCCTTTTATCTGAAAACGATTCAAAAATAAAGAAACTGAATTCAACTTCAAACAATGTACTTCAGCAGAAAGTTATATATTTACTACATAATATTAAGAGTGTAATTACTATTAAAACCAATATGTTGATCTCATTCTTATCTTATTCCACACTTCATCTGCTCTGTTTTGTTTGTTTGCACTATGTGTACATTGTGGAATCTGATCTTTGCCATTTCGTCTCTGCATACATCACTTTCATTTTGATGTCTCTATGAAAAAACGGTAAATTATTGTATGCTCATGCTTACATCTTCATTAGTCGTGAGGTTGGAGGCCACCAAGTATGTATGGAAGCCAGAAAGGCCAAGGATGGACCAGATGGAGAAGAAACAAACAACCAGCTCGACAACATTGCAGAAGGGGTTAAAGCTTAATACAGATATCAGCTGTGAATTATTTATCTGTGAAACTCCTCATATCGAACCATGCTGTATTTAAGCCATGAAACAACTAACATGATATAAATCTGTAATATAGCACCTTCATTAATCAACTATGCTGCTAGAACAATCCAACCTGCCCAACATTATCCTGAAGCAGACAACTCAAGGACCTTCTGGTATACCATATGGTCCAATAGGAAACTTCTCACTTGCTACCTCAAATCACACAAACACACAACACATGTTGCCTGGTCAGTGACATCATTCAGTTTTCTTTCTGGAGATTGGACACCTGCTTGTCAGATGGTCTACAGCAATAGCAGTAGTTACGTGTGACCAAAAGAGCACAGCCCAAAGGAGTGACAGAGCCGATTAGGGCTGAATTAGATTAGGAGTTGTAGAAGAAGATGCAGCAGCTGAAGGCTGTGGACCTGGAATCAGACAGCCAAGTTCCTTCAGTCTGGCTACACTGTAAATATGTGAGACTTAATCAGTACTAGGCACTGAGACAGTAAATATGGACAGAAAAGGATATCTAGCTGGACTCTCCTGTAAGGCTTGTATGATACCTCTTCCACTTTGCGATCCTGCAGATAACAGAAATGATTGTTCAGTAAGAAACTATCAACGATTATTAAAATGACATTTGTTTGTACAAAATCAACACTTTACTAGGGATTGCCAAATATTTCAATCATCACAACTGAACTATTATCTTGATGTGAAACCCCTTCAGTGCCTCTCAAGAGTAGCTGGATGAAAGCATACTGTTATATGCGGGTGTAAGCATGTGCTAGGTTTCATGGATAGAGTTACTGGTCTCACTAAAACCCAAATCATGCAAACATTCACATACACTATGTACTTTGCATTCGACCATTCAGAGCTAAATGTCTCATGCCAGAGTGAATTTCTGGGCACTACCACCTGTTGCTATAAGATTGAGACACACTGAACACACATTTTACACTACAGATTAAAATTTAGAATTCATTCAGCAAAACTACAAACACTACTAATGAGGTGAACGGATCAATAAAGAATCAGTGACTAACCCTTGTTAGAAGTTTGCAATTTGAACAGCTTGTTTAGTTATGTGAGAAACTAAACTTTGACATTTTAGTATTATAATACAGTAATTTATCACATTTAACAAAAAAAACTAACATTCTCTAGCAATTATTAATGTCATACTTGCTGAGTCAATACATAGCTGGGGATGACTTACGTAGAGTGAGATGTGTGATCACACAGCCAAAAATAAAGGAGGTGAGAAAGGACAATGAGACTATGAACGTATAGAAAAAACGGTAGTTGCGCTTCCCAACACAATTCCCAACCCACGGGCAGTGGTGGTCAAAACGCTCTATATGGGGAACAAACAAGCATAAGTAATTGCATTAGAATGGAAAAATACCATAACTACAGTTTTTTTAAAGTCACTGTTCTATTTGTTTAATTAGATAGTAAAAATAGCCTGACCCATTCAAAAGATTTATTCATCAACTTTACAATAATTCAATGCATAAAATTTACAGCACAAAAATGGTTGAGTATGGTCTTACCTACGCAGTTGTCACAAAGACTACAGTGAGACGTACGGGGTGGCCGGAACATCTTGCATGTGAAGCAATATTTGAGTTTGACAACCTGCCCATTTATAAGAATCTCCTTGGTCCGAGGTGGGGGCCGGTATGTGCCTGTCCCAGAGTTATCTAGGAATATGAAACACGCCAGCTCTTGTGTACTGATGTTTACCATACATCTCATAGAAATCGTCCAACAGCAGTTTTCTCAAGACTTTTACCGATTTGACGCTCCAAATCTGCTGCTTCTTCTGGTAAAGCCCTTGGTAAGATCCCTGGGTCGGTGAAACTGGTCTGAAGGAGGGTAATGACCACAACCAAAAACAGCAACCCAGCAATCACTGGGATGCAGGCAGTGAGGTGAACCACCAGAAAGGGGCAGCTGTTGGACAAGAGGTGCCAAAACAACATCACCACAGTTTCTTTAATTTCGACAATTAGTATAGTGCAGTACCTAGATGACAGGATTACTTCAAACTCGAAGCAAACACATAATGATCTCAATACTGTTGTACTATCAAAAGGGACTTGAGAAGTCCTTGGAATGACTCCTATAACACATTACTCACTCAAAAATGAAGAATAAGCCACTGGTGAAGAGAATAAGGCAGAGTGTCATAGGCAGCACACCACACTGCCGGGCAACGATGATCCGACCATCACAGTAGAAACGATTTCTTCCGGGGAAAACTTCCCATTTTCGTCTTGGACGATGAGGATTTTTCTTGGCTCCTGGCAGAGTGGAGCTTGGTGTCGAGGCTGGTGTTCCAAGAGCTCGGGGGTCGATTTGTTGATACTCGCAGTTTTTCATTGTAAACAATTGAGACGGAGGAGCTTAAAAGAGATAACTAGCTACCTAACTTGTTAAATGTTTTACAAAAACAACTATGTCTAACCATTAAAGAGGCAAGATAACCACTATGTTCTTAACCATGGTTAGCAAAACAACAGCATTAAGGAAGCGTCACCCGAGAAGCTAGCACTAATGTTAATTGAAGACTACAGCGGCAGCCATTTCTCCTCCCAAGTGAAAGTCTGTCCCAAAACACATGTTCCCTAGTCCCTCAGTAAATGTATTCAATTAATCATACAAAGTTCGACCTTATACGTACATGTAAAGTCAGGCCGCCCCGGTTTTAACTATAAACTGAACAGGCTAGTGACATTAGCATTAGCCAATACATGATACCAGCCGGTGGCATTAAACATTGACAAATTTCGTAAATACCTTAATGTGTAAAAGTATGGTTACGTAACTACCTCAATTCCGACATTTCACGATTAATGCTAGCTTCAAGGCATTTTGATTAGGACCGTATTCGTCCGATTTTGCTATTTGAGGTAGCCCTCATCTGACCGCGGATTCCATTCGGGCTTCACTACTGCTCCACAAAACAGACTCCTCACTCCCCCAAACTCCACAAAACACGCACCTCACTCCTCCAAACTCCACAAAACACGCACCTCACTCCTCCAAACTCCACAAAACACGCACCTCACTCCTCCCTACTCCACAAAACAGACTCCTCACTCCTCCTTACTCCACAAAACAGACTCCACGTTCCTCCAAACTGCACAAAACAGACTCCTCACTCCTCCTTCTTACTCCACAAAACAGACTCCAATGTATTCTGTATAAATATCACTTTTTTCATATTAGATTTCCAACAGCACCTGCAAACCTGTTGTTGATACACGCGTCTCTTTCCAAACAGATTTACATGCAGTGACAGCTTTGTAGAAGTTCAAAAAAAGAAATTGACGTGCTTCTATTTTCGACCTGATCAGCACAGCGACACATTTAAAAGTGCTGTTACAATGTTTCCGAATCAGTATTATAAACTGCGCACAATGAATTCAAACACATATACTTTAATATGGATGTACGGGAAACCTTATTGACTATAAAACGTTTTTTTTTTTACACCAGATCTTTTCAAAGGCCTCATTCACTTCTCTCATACAGAAATGCATTACTAGTATGAGTTCCTAATATTTTCAGGTAGTAACTAATGAAAGCTTCACTTCCGAGGTCTATTGCAGGGGTGCAAAAGGCTGCAAAAGACTGGTGTGGTTGCAGGTTTCTATTCCAGCTAAGTAGGAACACACATGATCAGTTGTTTAATAAGCTGGTCTCAGTTTTCAGCAGAATCAGGTGAGCTCCAGCTTGTTTGTAATGTAAGCCTGCAGCCACACCGGCATTGAGTGGAAACCTCTGGTGTATGGAAACGTTTGGTGGAGGTAGCTTTGAAGATGGGTTTGATAGATAAGACTACAGATTTTACACTTAATATTCCATTATAAATAATAAAAAACAAATTGATATTTAAAAGGCCGAGCTGCTGTTCTGTTAGTACTAACATGTCATGTAGTTTATGATTCACTCTAGAATTCCAATATAAAAAGTAAAAAATGTATGAACTTAATGTCTTACATGCTCCAGATGTCCGTGTTTAGATACATTTGCCTTAAACCCTTTTTATATTGCATGCAGATACATGTAATTAATATGAACTTGGTCCCACTTTGCAGATGTAACAGCTTCCACACTTCTTGGAAGGCTTTCCACAAGATTTTGGCGTTTCTGTGGCAATTTGTGCCCATTCGTTCTGTAGAGCATTTCTGTCACAGACCTCATGTAGGCCAGTCGAGGTTTTCCACACCAACTCATCCAACCATGTCTGTATGGACCTTAGTGGAGCCAGCATTTCATTTCTGCATAGTGCACCAGCAGGGAGCCGTTTGAAACACTTGCATGGGTCAAGAAATGACGATGGGCATCTGAAAGTTTGTCCTCCACCGTCGGTCCATGGTTGCTAGGCAACAGTAACGCTCTAAATGAACCACATTTCTTGGCAGTGTCACTTTGGCAGCTTATTGCAAGCTAATGTCAACGTTTTTGTTTACTTAGGACAGGCACATGAACAGGACAAGTCAGGTGAATGAGTTCCTCGCTTGATGAGGCGTTTTCATAAGAGGCAATATGCATCTACGTCTGTTAAGGCTGACAAACGTAGCAATGCATGGACCCCAAAAATGTCTTTCCTCTTCAAACGCTGTAAATACCTTGTCCTACCAAGAGGTGGCGGTAGAGTCACATTATAATCAACTGTGGAGATGGCTATATTCAGCGAGTCATTGCAGAATACAGAACAAAACTAAAGAATATAATCATTACCAAATTAAAGCCAGCTTCAGCATCATACAATACTGGAACAATACGTTTAGTATGTTAACTAGCTTTTTTCACCCTTTCCATGCCACATCCAGACTTTTGTATACTTAAACCATATTTGAACCATTTGTGAACTCTTTAAATGACTCAAAATAGCAATTTGTTTTACAAATTCTTTAATTCAATGTGTTCTTCATTAAAATATGTGTTTTTACATCACTTAATCAATAGAGACTTGAAGTTTGTAGAGACATTTCCTCATTAGGAACCACACAGTATTTAAGGAGTAGATACTCTACAATGGTGGTCCTCAGTTTTATCCACAAAGACCCCTGCCGTAGATGCTCGAGATGCTGGAGTGTGTTTTGTGTCCAGTCCTGTTTCATTAAGTCCAAGGTAGAAAGTTGCAGTGCAGAGCCAAACCTACCAGCCAGTATGTGATAAAGTATCCCAAGATGCAGCGGGTGTTAAAAGAACAAGTCCTCCAGTGTATCAGAAGCTGAGTGATGGGGTTGTTGATGCACATTATGAAAAAACGAACAAAACCTTGTTTGAGGTTGTCCTGTTGTTGCCCGAAAGCAAATATCTTATTCCCTCGTAATAAGGGTTCACAGGAGAGAAGAAGGTGGCTACTGATCCAATAGACCACAGGTGAGGAGGAGGCTAGGAAACGGGTGAGCACCTGACGGAGAGATTTATTCCAAAATGTTAAACATGTCATACACACGTTCAATATTTGCTTACACTGTTAATGCAATTAACAGATAGCCTGTTCGGTCTCGTAAAGGTTTAAGAAATGACTGAGAGTGCAGAGTAGGGCCAGACATGATCTAACAAGTATATACTATACAGTTATGATGATGAGGACTTGTAATTATGACTGGACTGGTAAGTGGATGCTTAGACATAACCTCTCACTTGAGGAGAGTCAGAATTTACAAAAACCCAGTCTACCACCACCAGGTTAGAGCATGGCTTCAGTTTGTAACAAAAGATGATTTTGACAGTTTAGGACACACTTTAAAATGCTGGTTCTTGGTTTGTGTGTGTTCTTGTTTTGATGGCTGTGATATTTTCTTGTGATTGCACAAGTTCTTGTGCTATATTAATATAATAGTTTCATCAAGGGATAACACAGAAAACTTTGGCTTTGAGCATCACAGTGAGCCAGAGCTGCCCGGAAATGTCATATAGATCCTCCCAACTAGCACCAAGCACTATTGCAAAAGGACCCAGTGGCAGACCTACTCTTTAAAACTACACATATTAGTTAACCACATGTGAACAAAACACAGCACAGCACACAGTGTGAACATGTGAAATTCTTTCTCTGCATTTAACCCATTCACCAAGTGAAACAAGGTCCATGCTCCCTAGGTGCCATGGTTACAGCCCTGAGGTATCTTTTGAATAAAACTTTCTTTCCACCACTATATATAAAGCAGGTTGAGGAGCTTACCTGGACATGCATGCAGAATGTGCCCAACAGAAGTAAGGTGGAGCTGTGAGCAATGTACACAAACACTTTTGAGCTGTAAAATTCTGTTGGTGGTTTTCCTTCTTTTCCTTTTACTCCACACTCTCCCAGACCAAGATGTACACAAAAACGAGGATTAGCTCTTATGTACATGTACGATGCTATGAAGCTTAGTGTAGCAATAGGTAGTGCCAGGAGGAAGTTGGGTATCTGCTTTAGCTGAAAATAGCGGAGAAAGCCCACATCCCAGTAGACATCCTGAATGTAAGAGTAGAGCACTGGGATGGGCTCCAAGCACCAGCTTGGGACGGGTGCTGCTGCGTCCGGGACTCTGTATCCTTTCACCTTGGCCAGTTTAAGGAGCACAGGGGAAATCTGCTCCCGAGTCACAGATGGTATACAAAATGTATAGTAGCCATAAAACTGGAACAAACCAAATGGTAGAGTAACAACCGCAATGCCAAGTAATGATTTGATCAAAAATCTAAGAGCTAACAAAATGTAGCTACAGTATCTCCTGTGCCCGCACGATTCTTTGCTAAGCAGCCGGGCCTGGGCAAGGCTCCACTGCAGTGGCAGGTACAGGAAGAATCCAGCATTAATCAGTCCATTAGCACGTGTACCAGTAGCCAAACCTAGAAAGAGGCATGCTCTGATTGTTAAGCCCCTCTCTAATAGCCACAGACCACCAAAGGTGAGAGCAGCAAAGAGTGTTTCTGAATAGCCCGCTAACATAAAAACATTGGCAGGTGTGAGACTGTAAATAAGGCCTGAAATAAGGGCACGCTTTCGGTCCTGTAGAACTACACGGCTTAGTCTATATAGTGCCACTGCACTCAACACAAAGATCGTGCTATTAACCACGGCCACTGTCAAAAGTAAACGTCCACGGACAGTGAGAAAGGGGCTCAGAGGCCATAGCACGGTAGCTGCAACTGATTGCAGGACCAGCGGAAACAGCGGAAAGAAAGCAAAGTTGTGTTCATACAAGTAGCCACGTTCTGCAATGAAGAGGAAATGTTCTGCATCCCAACGGCCAAGGCCACCAAGTAGCAGCTCAACACCATGGTCCAGGAATAGTGGTTCTTCTGCCCGAGGAGGACTGAAGGCATCAGCTATGTGATCTGGAATAGCTGCATTTAGAACAGCCTAAGTGGGAGACAATAGGAGACAAATTAAGCATTTCTTCACTTGTATGTGTCTTTGCTTGCAACCCATATCCTACTTACTACAGTAATTTGTGCCTCATCAGTTTGACCACAAGGTGGCAGGACACAACGTGAACCAAACTGCAAGTCAGATTTGAAAAAAGAATTTAAAACACACTCATTTGCACTTTTTCAGTTAAATTGACCTATCCAACATGGATACTATAGCATAGTCTTGGTGTAATTTTATTATACACTATATTGGCAAGTATTGTGACAAATCTGCTCGTCAGGGTTTGGGTTAGGCTTCTTATTTCCAATGAAGGGCAATCTTAATATTTCAGCATACCAAGCCATTTTAGACAATGCCATGCTTCCAACTTTGTGGACATGGTTTAAAGAACAATTTTTTGCTATTCCAACATGACTGTGGCCCAGTGCACAAAGCAAGCCCCGATAAACACGGTTGGATGAGTTTGGTGTCGAAGAACTTATCTGACCTGCACAGAGCCCTGACCTCAACTCCATCCAACACATTTAGGATTAACGGGAATGGAGACTGTGAGTCAAGCCTTCTCATCTAACATCAATGCCTGACCTCATAAATGCTCTAC
>JBBPCW010000006.1:13339716-13358335 GCA_037974425.1 Phenacogrammus interruptus
AATGCTCTACGGAAAGCCTTTAGAGGTAAACAGCAGATTTCTTTATTACATGTCTGCTTTTTTAGATTTTAGTGGAGAAGTAAAGGTTATCTCACATTGACAAATGAGTCATGCTGCATGTACAATTTCACAGAGGCCTTAAACAATCCAAAAAGAAAGGGAAGAGATGGAAGAAATTCTGCTGATTTCTATAAGGACTAGAGCTTGTTCAATACCACTTAAGCTGGATGGATGTAAATTATGCAAATGGGGGAGGTAAAATGATTACTTTGATTAAAGATATAGAAACAGTTTCAGACAAACAATCTACTCGTCCTACCTGTAAAACGAGGGCTAATACTCTGGTAAAAACTGCAAAACGGACAATTATCCACGTGTCCTGTCTGGTATGTTTATATGAACTCAACATAGTTCACCAGTCCTTCACATGGAGCCTGCATGTAACACGCTCTTATTTGTCTAACACATAAGATGTGGTACATGTATGTAGCCCATATTCATATCATCCACAAAGAAACATGTAAACACTGAAATAAACAGTCTACTGTTTCTCAAACACCGACCGCACTGTACCTCCGGAACACTGTGTTTCAAAATAAAAGTCTGTCTGTATATTTTTTTCCAGGACTTAAAAGTCCAAAGTTTGGCTACATCAGTTAACACACGTACGCCGAGTGCCGTGGCTTTATTAAAAACACTATTCCGGCTAAAACCATAAAAAACACAGCGATTCTAAGCGATTTCAGTAAAATAAGCGATTGACTATACAATTTTCCACTTATATCATGGCTATACTTTTTTGTGCAAATAAAAAATGTCCCCTCTAAAGGTAATTTTAATTTTTAAAAAAGTATTTTTAAAATGAATATTAACCGTTTTAGATTTATGTGTCATAATGAAATTATAAAATAACCCCTGCAAGACTAGAGCCGTGTGTGTGACTGAGGAGCGGGAAGAGGATGGGAAAGTGCACCATATGGACAAAAGTTGTGACACACGTTTTTCGGGGTTTGAGGTAGGCCCCTTGCATACATCTGGACAACACAATGCTTCCACCTTTGTTGACACAGGTTGGAAAAGGCCCTATTCCAGCATGACTGTGTCCCGACTCCATAAAGACCTGGTTAGATGATTTTGGTGAAGAAAAACTTGACTGGTTCGCCTTGACCCCACCCCATCCAACACCTGTGGGATGAACTGGAATGGAGATTTCGTGCCAGGCCTTCTCATCCAACATTAGCCCCTGAGCTCAAAAGTGCTCTGCAGAATGAATGGGAGCAAATTACCAGAGAGACTCAAAAATCCTATGGAAACCCTCCCAAGAAGAGTGGAAGCTATAATAGCTGGAGTGGAACAAACTCCACAGTAAAGTCTATGTATCTGAATACAATGGCCTTAAAGTCCCCATTAGTGGAATGAAAAACTTTTGTCCACATAGGTCAGTCATAACTATAGAATTGTAAAAACACATTGTTCTTAAGTTTTATCTTTTTACAGGATTTGTGGATGGGACTGGTGATTTGGTGAGAGAGATAAAGAGAGAATGAGAGAGAGATAAAGAGACTGTGTCCAGTTACAACGGAGTGAGAGCCAACTGTCTTTTGAGTCTTCAGTCTTTTGAATTTAAATAACAGCTGTAGTCATCCACTCTAGCTGTGAAGTAAGTTGAAAAACATGGATAAGGGGAGAGAGGAAATTCGGAAAGTGAAATCTTTCTTCTAAAGGAGAAACATAGATAGTTAGATAGACTAACACTACGAAACCAGACGCCTTAAATTTACACCTTAAAATGACCTTAATTTTGGGAAAAGTGCACAGATTAAGGCGTAAAACTTCAGAATTTGCTTCTTACTTTTTCAAATTTGCCACATAAATAATAGAACCTCCTGAATGAATCGCTTATGTTTAAGATTAAGGAGTTTCACCCTCATGGCTTAAATCCACTTTTAAGATAAAATTAAGGGTGTCGGTTGATAAATGAATGGCCACTTAATTCAAATGAAAGGGTTTGGTGTATTTTTAGGGGTAAATTAAGGGAGGGTTAAGCACATTTTAAGTACATTGTGTTTCATAGTGTAACTAGGCCACCTAGAAATGAGCACTCACACTTAGCATTTTCTCTGCACTACTAAAGGAAATATAACGATTTTCTAGAGATTTACAATTCACTTGCGTCTTTTGTTGCAATAAACGTTAGTCAATGCTAAAGCTTGATTAATATATTTATAATAGTAAAACAAGTGTTTTACCAGCACTAGAGAACAAATAGCCAAACTTCAGCATTGTACCAATACGCTGCTTAAGTGTCCGGGATCAGTGCGTCTACATATTTGAGTCACTGCCACTGTTTGTTTAATGGTTAGGCGTCCTAATACTTGCCGGATATTTTCAATGAGTCTGTCGAATGAATCCAGCAGACCTCTGAAAAGAAAAAGAAATCCCTCGAATATTGATTTTAGCCAAATATAAATCAGAATAAGAAACTTAATTGATCTTAGAGTAAACTGGTAATGTAATGACTCAACATAGACAAAAACAATAAAATGTGTAAATAAATACATTTAAAAATCAGTACAAATCTGAACAAAAACCTTGATATGAAATAAAATGATATGCACACAATGCTTTGGATCACTAGAATAGATTAACAACTTAGTTAAGTGAACGCCTAATGAAACAAATGGTGGTTAGGAGTATGTGGCTGCACATGCAGAGATCAACTGTATAAAATATTTACGTAAGTCATGTAAGTAGTAGCTGGTGGCCTGGTGGTTAAGGAGTTACCTCGGCAATCAGAAGGTCATGGGTTTGAATCACAGGACTGCCAGCGGCACCACTGAATTACCATTGAGCAACGTACCAGCCCCACACACTGCTTCATTTGCTGAATAGGGTAAATGCAGAGAAAGATTTCAATGTTGTTCACACTGTATGCTGTGGAGTGCTCTTGTGACTATAAGGGGCCACTTTGCTGTAGTCAAGTTATTCATTATGAGATTTGAAATAGGACTGTAAGTACAACCGGATTAAAAGCAACAGGAGCCATCAGTGCCAATCAGATGCCTCCGCAGTCAATAGTGAAGTTGAATCTCACTCTTAGCAGGCAGTGTCCAATGTCAAGACTAGTATTCTCAGTGCGAGACATTTACAGCGCTGTTAACATGGGATGATTGTTAGTGTGTACTGTGCAGAATTGCCTAGATTTCTTACCTCCTTTCCCCCTCGTTTCAGACACGACCCAAAATGATCAACTTGTCAGTGAAACACTAAAGCTATCGACACATTCCTGGTTTATTACGGACCAGAAATTTGGGGGTGTTGGGGGGGGGGGGGGGTTTGGGAGGAGTACAGTGGCCACTAAAAAAGCACCAAAGAGCTTGAGCTACAGGTTTAAAGCCCATTGGCACTGGGCTTTGGAGCAGTGGAGCTGTAGTCTCTGGAGGCTCGGTGCTCCATCCAATACCTCCGGGATGAACTGGAGTGGCATTTGTGGTCCAGGACTAATCTTCCAACCTCAGTGTCTGACCTTAGAAATGCTTTTATGAATGCAATTAGATCCTCACCGCGATGTTCCAGCATGTAGTATAAAGCCTCCCCAAAATAGAAGCTGCAGTAAAAGGGGGTTGGAGGTTTGGATGATGACAGTAAGTTAGATCCCATATATAGCTCATGTATATGTAACTGAAAACAGCTGTGTAATAAGATAACAATACATTTAAATCAGAAGGCATGTTTTTAAAAAGTAACCATGTTAAACCACACTTCAGTCTATTTGTGAACGAAATGTAGTTATGATGCATTGCATTCGAAGTCTTGCTGTCTCCCATGGTGGCCATTCAAATGAATAAAACATTCACAAACATCTTACGAAGATTTAATGTACATTTATTCTTACCACATGGAACATATAGTATAAAGATTTCATACTGAATAAATGATATTCATTGAGCCAAAAAGGGGAAAAAGGAGGAATTTACATTAAGTTTTAGCTACATAGTCTGAAATACAAATATGCAGAATTCGTATCACTGGAGAAAAAATATCTCAGCTTCTTCATCTAGTTTATTTTGTTGTACCAGGAGATGAAATTAAAATATTTAATTTGTGTTTGCTGTACTATGGAGAAACTGTGGGGAGGCCAAAAGGTGGTTCCTTTTTATATACCTAAGGATTTTATGTAATGAACCCAACTTGAGTGTCCACTTTCATTCTTCATAGATAAAAAGTGTGAAGCATAAGAGTGAAAGACAGAGGGCGAGAAAGAGACAGGAAAAATAAAAAAAAGAAGTGTAATGTACAACATCTTATATACATTACAGCCTGGGCTGTATCTTAAGTTGAAAATCAGTCCTAGGAGGTGATTTCTTTATAAGGGTCAAGTCATACAATCAAGGGGTTAAAGAGAGGAGGTAAGGGTGTCCAAGGTTGTCGATACTTTGGGGAGAAAGCCGATCTCTCTTTACCATCAAACTAAATTTTAAAAACTTTTTAAAAACTAGAGTGGAGCTGCTGAGCCAACATTTCTCCACATGAAACAGTGCTGCAGTATGTTTACAGTCATAAGGAAAATGGAGTACAGATCTGCACAGAAAAATGTCTACAATCTACTGCACAGGCCTCCAATGTAAGGGCATCCTGCTCACTGCTGACAAAGTGGCTCCTGTGGGGCTGGATGTGCAGCATCACAACACAGCAACACCACCACCGGAGAGTTCAGCTGTCTAATCAGACTCCAAATATGAACCAGAGACATGCACTCACTGTGCCCTGTAGGGGAGAGCGAGGGCACTGTTAACCCCAAACTCACTGTAAACGAAACAGCAACTTTGGTCAAGAGTTTTTTCTGCTATTTATTTTATTCGTTTATTTATTTTGCTATAAAAATGTAACCCTCCCATTGGGCAGCACATAAAACCTGGGGTCCCTGTCCATTTATGTTGTTGGCAACAGGGTTAACAGTTTGTGTCATCCTTTTTTTTTGTGTTTTTTTTTTTGTTGAGGCTCTGGTTCACAATCCACAGCTATTTTGTGATATCCTCCCCAAAGTGAGACACAGCAAAAAAGGGAATCAAAGGGTGGAATCCGAAGGGGCTTGCATAAATTAAAAAAAGGGGAAACAGTCATTTTTCTCTGTTTTTCATTCCCTGCACACCAAGGGGGACAGGCAGAGAGGAGAGAACGAAAACCAGAGAAGATGGAGCCACCGCTCCCCACAGCTGTCATGACTGGCCAATCAGAAAGAGTACATCACAGATGACATGGGACACTAAAGAGTTCATAAGAGGGGAGACAGAGAGGTCCAGTAGCCGCGACTCGTAGAGCGTAAACTCAGAATGGTTCTCCTCCACCTTAGCGAGGGCGTGCAGAGCCCGAGCAGCCCGGCGCATCATGTCTACACTGGTAGGTTCAAAGTGTGCCCCCTGCATGTGCAACAGGGAGCCTTGGCTTTGCTGGAACTGTGTGGCTGCTAAACTGTCTTCAAGAAAGCCTAAAAGGTTCCCTACACTGCCTTTTTGTACCGCAATGGCACGAGCTGCCAGGCTGTCTCCCTGGGCCAGGTTGGCCAGCAGCACAACTGCCATCTCCCGACAAACAGGCACCTTTCGGTCCCCAACCAGGCGTACAAGGTTCCCAAAAAGCTTCTCTAGTCGACTGAAAGGAGGTGTCGCCAAAATTAGGTCCACGTTATTGTCCTGGATGCTGAGTTTACTGAGGGTCTCCAGAACAAGTCTCTGAGGAGACAAAGCCCCATTAAGCCCGAGAGTAGGGAAGGGATCCTGGGCTTCTGCCGACGGACAGACGGCCCAATGAAGCAGGCCATCAAGAAGAGGCAGACAGATGCTCTCAGAGTAAATGGAGAAGTCAAGCTGGCCTGAGATGTTCGCCAGAGTAACCAGACAGTTCTCCCGCAGCAGCTCCAGACAGTCCCACCACCATTCCTCTCTGTTGTGACCTATGTCCTCCTCCGCCTCCTCCTCCTTCTCGTACGTTAAAGGCGCCTGCTTGCGCTCAGGATGCCAGTGGTGAAGGAGCACAAGGCGGCCCAGTAGCAGCAGCAAACCTGGGTGCTTGGACATCTCCAAGTCATTGCCAGGTATAAATGAAAGACTGCGTACAATGTTGGAGACGCAAATGCAGCGGCGGGCAAGGGAGTCCTGCCACTCCGAGAGCGTGATTAGTGGAGCTTCATCCTTGCTGTGAGGTTCATCCTCTAGAACGGTGACCGAATTTGGAGTCTGTAAGGAAGAGCTGATGTTGGGGAGAGCTGACTTGCTGCTCTCCCGATTTGTTCTCTCTGGTCCCTCCTTCTCTTTGTCTTTTTCCTTTTCTGATAGTGGCTCTGAGACAGTCTCAGTGCCATTAGAGGACTTCTCTTCCCTTGCATCAGAAACACCATCTGTCAGCTTTCCTGCAGATGACTGCTGAAAGGGCCTCTGGTCTTCTTTTTTTTGCTCTACACTCGATGAGGGCACTACAGACGCCTCACTCTCTTTCATCTCAGAAACTTTCTTCCTTCCAGACAACTTGGTGGGAAACACCCACTTCCGAGGGTGCAATAAATCCACTTTACTTTCAAAATGGGTCTGAATGTGCTCTGTGGTGTCACCCCCACCAATACTCCAGTGCACAAGGCCACTGTCAAACTCCTGAAGCCTGCCCAGCTTGCTAGAGCAGTCTACCACAAATGGATCCTTCTTTTTCACCACCTTTAACGGAAGTTTGTCAAACTTGCTGGCCTGCTTTGGCTTCTCCTGAGTCACAGTATGGTCCTGGACCGATGGCTCTGGTGTTTTAGCATCTGCTGTAGAGACTTTATCAATCACTTTACCATCTTCATCTTTCTTTGATTCGCTCATTTTCTGCTCTGACTTCATTTGAAGCAGTGCTGCTGGAACTTGTTCTTGATGTGGTGGCGAGTTTTCTTCATCTCCATCTTCCTCCTCTGTTTCATCATCGTCATCCATGCCTTCTACTACTGACCCCTCATCTTCTCCACCTTCCTCTTTTTTGAGAGCATTGGGGTCTAGCAGGGTCCTCTGTCCTGGATCACCAACTTCATATTCCCTCAGAATGCCAAAGATTTCAATGAGGCAACGCCTAAAATATTCCACTATTAGTTCCAAGAATCCAGGGAGCTGTGAAAGAGACAAATTATGCAATTAAGATTATGTGCCTCTGCATAACAAATAAATTAAAATCAATCAATAAATAAATACACCACCGTACATAATTATTTTGCATATTCCTTAGTGAAAACTCACCTGAATGAGATTAAAATTAGAGATACTGTTGTCATCATACAGTAGTATGTTGATGGTGTCTAAAGCCCATGTGCTCTCAGCCAAAAGACCTGATTTCAGTGACATCATGACTCGCCATGCCTCTGGTGTGCCTACGGGGAGGGGGAAATTAAAATTCTCAGATCGCTTCACTTGAAAGCTTGCCAGCACTGATGTATGAAGATGGAAGGAATTTAGCATAACCAACATATTTGGATCATTTTCTAATAAACTTAATACTTCAACAAGGTAAACCAATTGATATTGCCTTATGGGGAAAGGGATGTAAAGACAATACATTAATGCAAGTTTTGTTACTAGAAATGAGAAAAAAAACACCCTAAGAAACAGGCCCAGTTTACTCTTGGTTTTTAAAAAGAGTCTGATGACCGTAATCTCTCTAGCTGCACAGCTGGCTGTTTAAAATGATTTTCCTGTTGGATAATGAAGAGACACTGCAGCTTTAAAACTAAACTGCAGATATAATAGTATAATTATCAGAATTTGGATGCTGTTACGAGAAATGTTTGCATCGTTGGTGTGAGATTCCAGTGGGATCCAATCACCCAATATCCATTTTAAAACAAAGCGTAAACAGGGCCAGAGGCATTACTGGCTGTACTCCATCAATTACAGAGCATCAAACTTTTGTGATGTTCAAACCAATTGTAAATGCTGAAATACAGCCAAGTCACAAATCAAATTCTGTCCCTAATAATAGCCTCAGGTTCTTTCACTCATACTTTGTTACGTCTTAATACTATTGTTGAATAATGATGTAGCCTTACAAGGAAAATCAGGCTACGTACCAATATCTTTCATGACCAGGCGCCTGCGAGTCTTAAGAACAGGTTGTGTAGCCTCTACAGACCCAGGAGGGAATGGCAGGTCTCTTCTCATCAGTGGGGGCTGTACAGGTGAAGGGATGATGTGAGATGCAGGGACTGGGGGACCTGCCTTCTGCATCTTGAGGTTGCTGTGCATGTACGATTTGCTGGGGGATGTCCTGCTCTCTATGGGCCGGGGCATTGGCGTAGGACTGGACACCTGCGGAATGTGGTTCTGCATGGCTTGGGGAGACTGATAGTTGGACTGCAAGGGTCTGCTCATGGGTGGGCCAGTCCCAGCTGGACCATAGGGGGGTTGCCTTGGCCCTGGCCACTGCCCTTCATGGTTCATGCGTTGTTCAGATGACATCATCTCATCAGATCGATTCATGCCATGAAATCCAGGTCCCTGTGCAGGTCCACCAGGGGGACCTTGTCGATTGGAATAGTTGGGGTAACCCATCTCATTTCTGCCCTGCCACATCCCACCCTGTGGGCCATCAGGGGCAGACTGCATGTTGCTACCCATTATTTGAGTGGGCATAGAGCCTTGAGAGTTAGGGCCTGACCCAGCCTGCATTCGATCCCTTCCAAAGGAAAAGGGGAACTGGTTTTGTGGTCCAGGGGGACGTCGTTCTGATCCAGGGTATGAACTGCCATACTGGTTGAATATCTCTTGCTGGCCTGATGAGGGACCAGTGGAGGGAGCCTGAGGTTGCTGCTGTTGCTGCTGGCCACTGAATGGCCCGCTGTACATCTCACCGTCATGATGTCGTTTTGCTGGAGGGTAAGATCCCTCTCCTGGTCTTTTGTAGTTCTGATTGGAAAAAAAAAATGCAAATTTTTACAACGGTGCCCATAAAACAGAAAAAGAAATAATACATTACATGATAATGGATGTATGGGTTTTATATGTTGCTCTATAGACATGAGTTTCTTCCCCTTGTTTTTAATAGATAAATTTTAGCTTTACCTCCCAAGCAGGATCAACATTTCAGTGTGGTCCACATTTCAGGGCAGTCATTACTTTTTTCCAAGATTTTATGACACATTTTTCAATTACGATATCCCTTTATTTAATAACATTACTTACTGATTGCTGCTGAGGAAACATTCCTGGTTGCTGATTTGGGTACGAGCCACCAGGAGGCGCACCCTGGCCAGGATATTGATTACCATAGGAATCATGTCTGTAAGACACCATGCATTATATTGAATATTCATCAGCACTAAACAACCTTGATTTAAAAAAACTGGACAGACATCCTGTTCAATATCTTAATCATCTTAGTGAGCTGACCGCTGTTGCTGCTGAGGGTAGCGATTTGGTGAGTACATCCCAGTGTCCGTGTTGGAAGGCATCATGCTTGGCTGTGGTACTCCAGGGCCCATACTACCTTCTGGACCCATCCCCGACTCCGGCCTGTAAAACCCAGCAGAAATTCTCATAACACATCCCAAAATAACACACACACACACACACACGCACACGCACAACAATGTACTACAAGCTCAAGGTTCTTTTTGGGCAGCTGGTAGCCTAGTGGTTAGGGCATTCGCCCTGCGATCAGAAAGTCCAGGTTTGATTCGCAAGACGGCTAGGCACAGCTGAGGTACCCTGAGCAAGGTACCGTCCCCACACACTGCTCCCCGGGCGCCGTGTTCATGGCTGCTTCACTTGGTGAATGGGTTAAATGCAGAGGGTGAATTTCGTGCTGTTTACACCGTGTGCAGTGGTGTGTTCAAGTATGACTGAATAATCACTTTCACTTTAATTCCCAACCCAAGACACCCCTATTACTGAGTTTAAGGCCTTCTATGATTCACCTTCTGTCGTAGCCTGGCCCATATGGATATTGCTGTCTCTGTCCCATGGGCATGTTCCCAATGGCACTTCCTGGTCCACGGTTAAACTGCTCTCCTAGAGTGCTGTTAGGACCCTGTCCGCCAGGTATGAACTGCTCACCAACTGTAGAAACAAAAACATGTTACTGTTAGATGCTAAATAAATTTGATACTACTCAATGTAGAATTGTAAAAGCTGCTAATGTGGCAAATGGAAGCCAGATTCCTACTAGAAAAATTAGTGAAATGAGGGGGAACCTTTAAATATTATTTAACATTAAAAGTGAGGTATACACTGTTCTCTGAGGAATACACGAACTACGCATTTGAACTGCCTGTGTACAGCACTAGACATGAACGCTCAAATCTGAAGACAGTTAAAGATGTACAGGGTCTTGCAAATGCAGTTAGCCCCCTTCAAAGTCAGCAGGTGGATCTGAATTACAAATGACAATGTTCCAGCCAGAATATGGGTTGCAAACCAAGGGCTTAAAGTAAATTTAACAAACAATAATAAAAGGAGAAGATTTAAAATATCAGCAGCAGCATATAAATGAACTCTAACTTCTTCAAACTGTTTGTTGGCCTCTGTGGGTTCCCTTATAAGTTCATATCTTGCTTAAACACTGTTTTGAGGGACAATCTTGTCTAGACAGTGCATGGGTAGTATGATGCAGCTTCCATTTGATCAAAATTGATATACCAGTGCCCTGGGGGATATCCAAACACTTGCATTTTATTTTGTAGCCTTTTCCTATCATGCACACCTCCATAACTACAGAATTTATTTTTAGATCAAATCAATATTACTTTAAAGTAACAGAATTTATGAATTTTGAAAGATTTAAAAACAGCAAAAATATCTGTATTTGTAAGGGCCTGTAGGAATACAAACAGGTTTGATGACGTTTTAGGGGTTCAACATTTTGCAAAGCGTGGCACATTGGTAAGAAAATATGGACTCTATGGTCTATATATAAAAACAAAAAAAACATTAATATCTCGCAGTTCTATGCGGTGAAAGACCAAGTCTGCATATACAGACAACGGCAAGCTTAAAATAACTGCCTTTTGTAGTTTTTTTTGTGGTTAAAGTTCTTTTAATAATTATTAAATAATCACAAGTACAATATGATTTTAAAGAACTGATTCAATTTCTTATATTTCTTTTAGTCCTGCACCAGTGGTTTAGCTAAGAATACTAAAGTGCAATATAAATAAAATGTATTATTATTATTAACTGAAACAAAAGATTATAAAGAAGCATGGCAATGCTGGATCTACGCTGAAACAGCAGCTCCAAAATGAATGCATTTTCTTGGATCTTTAAATGCTTATAAGAAATTAAAATTGGCAAAAAATTCTATTTAGACTTGCCTTTGCGCATCCCACCGAAAGGGTCTTTGTTGGGTTCATAGGGGGCAATTCGACCAGGCAATTCTGGAGTGCTCATTCCGGACTGGTAGCCAGAGTTGGGGGTCAAAGTGTTTCTCCTGGAAAAGGCTGGGTCATTGCTGTCAGCAAAAGGATCCTGAAGGTTCACACTGCTCCTATGAAACAGACCAGGTAAGGAGTTGTTCACAGTCAAAACAAAATGTACCACTACGGTACATGGCAAATGACCCGGACTCACCTGCCACTTTGCATTGAGGGCATCTGACTATGTGGTGTGGATGCGGGAGTAGGAGGCTTCAAGTCTCCACTCTCAGCCATAGAACTGCTTGTGGACTGTGGGGTCTGTGGACCCTGCAGAGACCCAGATCCAGCTGGACAATGAACAGAAACGACGGAAGAGTTCAGATCAAAGGGAAATTGCATTATTGCCATAACATACAAGTTTACTAAGCTTAGCCCTTACCCGGAGAGGGTGGCTGTATCTTAGCTTGGTTCTTTTTGCTTTCTGTAGACAAGATATCAGGTGGTGGATCTTCTCCTCGCTCAATCTTGCATTCAAAAGCATACAGACACTGAATGTATTGCTTCTTTAGAGAGCTGGCTGCGCTGCTAGATGTACCAACGTTCAGGCTTGTGGCAAGCTCCCTCCACTTTTTATTCTTGTTTACCTGCAAGCAGACGTATACCAAAGGAAAGCATTAGCCAGGTCTGTAACCAACACTGCCAGACAGAGGCATGTCGCAGGTAAACAGCCACTCTGGTTTGCCAGACCGTTCTCACACCTCATAGGAATACATGCGGAATACTTTACTGTGGGCAACTACTCTCACCTGTGTGAGACCTCCAATGTCCTTGACGGACACATAGAGGCGGAAGAGATCTAGTGGCCTGCGGCCCACGGCGGGCAGGTTGTTCATGCCCATGGCTTTCTCCTCGATGAACGCTAGGTAACGGTCCACCCACATCTTCCGCTCTGGCTCAGAGCCCAGCTCATACAAGCGTGTTATTTTCTCGTTGGTTGTTGTGGACGAACTTGACTTCTAGGCATAAGCAGATTTTCAGAGGAATTAGCCATGTAGCCAGAAAATATACACACTTGCTCATTATTGTTTTTAGAGGTAATTAAAGATTTTACAGCACTTCCAAAGCAAAACAATTAAATAATAAAAATTAAATGCACATCAGTTTATCTAAATCAGGAAATAATTGTGTGACAATTTCTAACAAAATAATTATTTCATATGATCTGGAGAAAGTGATACAATAAAGATCAACTCTATGATTTTCTTTCCCTTTGAAAGCAAGTTTTGATACAGAAAATAAAGTAACAGCTCAGAGCAACAGACAAAAAAAAAAAAACGTTAAAATGTCAGTCACTCAAACAAATGTTCAACTTTGAACAAACTATCATCTTTGTCAGTTAGCAAATAAAGAGCTAAAAACCATGCGCACCAGTGATTTGTGAACCCCAACTTCTAATATCAATAAGCTAAGTTACACAAAATGGGAAATACATTTTAGATGCTGCATGTTTTTATTTTTGTTAAGCAGCCTACTGACTGCATGTTATTTGCAGTCCGCCAACAACCAGAGCTGAGTCACTCTGCATATTCTATTGTTCCATTTTGTCTGAATCAAGCTGTAATTCCTAGTTCAAGACTTTCTCTTATCACACAAAGATACCAGCAGTCTGGGAAGGTTAAAGGACTACACCTACTTCAAAATAGGTGTTAAATACAAGACTTCCAGCTGTGCATCTTGCCAAAAAGACAGAAAGGGATTAGTTGTCACATCTTTTGGCACATGCTGCATTCAGGCACACCACAGGTAACACTGATTTCTTAACCCTTAGAAAATGACTGTGGGCTTAATAATTCAGGAAAGGTTCAGCTTACTCATTATATGGCCTACATATAACAACATTCTTACACTCTCTGGTTATAGTGAAATAATCAAGCTATGCATTAGCAAGCACACTGGACAGATTACTCAAATTCTATTCTTAACAGCAATATTTTCCATAAACATAACATTTTGGTCTTGAGATTCTGAGCACGTATTAGGGCTGCACAATTAATCGAATTTTAATCACAATCACGATTTTGGCTGCCACGATTAAATTAAGATGATCGTCGGCGATTTGAATAGCAGCTCTGCTGCACATGAGATCACTTTCTCAAAAAATACACCAGCCAACCACCAGGGGGCAAACAAGAGATTAGGGCTTCAGTAAGCTGCCTAAAAAAGGAGTGTGTGAGTGTGTGTGCGTGTCCGTGTGTGAGAGTGTGTCTGTGCGTGCGTGCGCGCGTGTGCGTGCGTCTGTGTGAGTGTGTGTGTCCGAGTGTGTGCCTGTGTGCGCGCGTGCGTGAGTGTGGGCCAGTTTGTGTGCACGTGCGCGCATGCGTACATGTGAAAGTAAGTGAGTGAGTGAGTGAGTGTGTGTGTGTGCGTGCATGCATGCGTGCATGTGTGTGTGCTTGCATGTGAGAGTGTGTTTATGTGTGTATGTGTAGTCTGTAGGCCTGTAATTTTTTATTTGTTTGCACTTCATGGTTGCACTCTGCAATCGCATGTTTATTTTTTGTAAGCCCTTTAACTTAAATTTTATTTTATTATTTTTATTTTAGGTTTCATTTTGAACTGAAAGCCTTGTTCACTTACTGTTTAAAATAGAAAGTGACATAGAAATGTGTTTTACCTAAAATAATGAATAATTGTGAATAATAATCGTAATTTCAATATTGATCAAAATAATCGTGATTATCATTTTGGCCATAATCATGCAGCCCTAGCACGTATAGGGAGTAATTCAAAACAATAAGATTCATTAAATGTTTGTGATAAACAAATATATATTCTGTTTCCATCTAAAAATACACATCCAGCATTTAATATCCAGAAAATATTTGTTTGATTCTGCAGCATGTTTTGCTGTTTCTTATTCTAAAATGTGCTGAGATGAAACCGGTCACAGCATTGGGCTTCAGTATGTATTTAGTGTGTGATGTGAGCATGTGCATTTGTTTGTGTTTGTGAGAAGAGGAGGGGCTAATCTTGGAAGTACTTATTATGGATCAGATTAAAACACTCCATGGCCCAACTTGCTAGCTATTCGAGTCAAATTGATAACGGGAGAGGGAGCGAAGTAAAAAGCTACTCTGCTTTTCATAATCAGTGACCCGTGAAAAACTGAACCACTATTAAAACTCTTGAAGTAGTTGACAATACTGGATATAACTGAGAATGCATGTCAAAGGTTGGAGCAGTCAAATCATTCAATAATCTGAAAGAAAAAAAAAAACCCAGAACATTCTAGCTTCTAACAAAAACTCAGAAGACAAAATACAGAAAAGATGTTGATTACAAATATTCAACCAAACAGAATGTGACACACATCTATTTGGTTGTCACTGGTGTTGTGCCACCGCATAGAGTGCAAAACACTGCCTAGCATTAAATCTAGGCTTATAGACATTAAGAATTGCTAGTGTGCCATAAACCTGAGCTCTGATAAGGCCCACTGCAACAAATTCTTCTAAAACAAAACAAAAAAACCACACACACAAAAAAAAACAAAAAAAAAACAACAACTACCAAATCCACCCCTACCTGTGACAACTTACACTGGCAAACAAACAAACAACAACAAAAAACCCAACATTAAAAGTGAATGTGTAGATTTCCACTGTTAAACAGCTTAGGGAGTTAAACAGCATGAAGTGTGACACCTAACTCGAGGCTCGTCATATTTAACACAAAAAAGTTTTACAGAAGTGTAGCAGCAGTATTTAAATGCAAAAGAAAAATGCTCACCAAGCTCATGTTGTTTAAAATGACATAAAATTGCCGAAAGAGAAAAACAAGAACCGGCCAATTGCCTGTTTGGAACAAAATAACTTCTGATTCTGCATCCCAAAAATGTACTTGACAAGCATAACGCATTTCATTCTACACTGTGGAGCTGACATTTCTCAGTAAGCTAACTAACAAACATAGCTGACAATAATAAATTGTGCATGTTTGTCAAAATCAGTTGTAAGTAATAGGGCTTCATTTGATCTCACAAAATCAAATCAATCTATCTTGAATTTTTAGCCTAATTGTATTCATATTCTAAACTGCACAGGAGAGCTGCAAACCTTGGATTTGGAATCTGTCTTGGGTGTCCCCTCAACCTTGTTGTTCATCTTCTGTGTCTGGTTCAGTTTCCCATCAATAGCAAATTCTGGACCAGGGGACATCCCTGCAAACAAAAAACAGGAATCAACACACAAAACGGTCAATGAAGATGTTATTGTTGAAGCAAGAACATTAGATAACCAGTGAGAGTATATACAAGTGCTTACCACTGCTGTTATTGGGCATAGTTCCCCCCATAGGGAAAGGTGGTCCCTGTGTGTTCATCATTCCTGGCATATTGTTGATGGAGGGCCCATATGGAGGGCCTGAGCCCATCATACCAGGAGACATGTTGGAGTATCCAGGCAATCTGCAAGTCAAAATATAAATAACAGAAAAGACAGTATTAACTAAAATTAGAAACAAATGAGTTCTGCAAGTTTTTTTTTTCTTGTGTTAAAAGCAACCTCTTTTAAACACTTCTCAAAATAATAATCAAGCAACAGCACCACACAGCTGATGTAGCAACTGTTGAACTGCTAGCTGAAGGGTTGAACTCTGAAGAAAGATACCGGTCAGTTGATTCCCAACAGCATTAATAAAATTGGCTAGTCTTCAGCACTATACCCAGCAGATCGCTCTGTCCCTTAGCTGTCTACATGCACTAACCTGTCTTGTCTCTGGCCCTGAGCACCTGGTCTCTGATCTTGTTTATCTGGTCTAACTTTAGAGGGAACTTTATATCCCTATAAACTCACAATTTCTAACCATTACCTGGCTACTTGAATAGTGGCACTGCTGCTTAGCAACACGGACCCTGCTCCCAAGATATGATTAGTCCTTGGCAGAACTTTGATGAACATACCTGTTATGTATGGAATTTGTGGCTCCGTGCTGCATGGCAGCTGCTTCCTGTGGCTTCCTGTTGAGGCCTGGTGGTGGGCACATCCCGGAACCCACTTGTGGGGGAATGTTGCCCATATTGGGACCCATGTTAGGGCCCATGTTAGGGCCCATATTGGGACCCATGTTGGGACTGCCCATGTTAGGGCCATAAGGACGAGCACCCATCTGTCCATGGGGCATTCTACCAGGAGGCATGCCAGTAAAAGGGGCTCCTCCTCCTTGACCTGGCATGGGATTCATTGATCCACCCATGCCAGGGCCTGGGTAGTTGGCATTGGGCATGCCACTGTAGCCTGGCTGTCTAGGGTAACCTATAGAACCAAGAGGAAAGGGAGTTTAGTAAGAAACATACATATATATATATATATACACACATACATACATTTTATATACATATAAACAAGACAGGAGTATCCATGCATCCACCAGCATTGAAAATCAGCTCCCATGACACTTGTTTCACCAAAAATGTGGTTGGTTACCCAAATTAAATTGTGTAAAATAAGCTAAAGGCAATGCTAACATTGTTGAAAACACTGCATAAGAAGTTAACCACTAATAAGTAGCCTTTTGTGTTGCACAGTGAGCTGTTATGGTTATAATTTTAGCAAAAAAAAAAAAAAAAAAAAGCCTGTTAATGAAGTGGAGGAAGGCCTGTGAAGCCAAACTGACAAAGCAGACAGTGATGTAACTTAGATCTTCCCAAATGTGACACAATTGATAACTAACAATTTTAAGTAGAAAGAGCAGATCTCCTTTGCCCAAAGGGGAAGACTTTTAAATGGCAAAATGAGGTATTTCCTAAATTAGTCAGAAACGCCACCTTCGACAAGAATTTAATGTGTTTGTTGTTTTATTAGTGTACCTGTAAGAGTTATCAGAAAAATTACATTTGGAAAAGACATGTGCAAGGTTGACTAAAAGGTTAAATCAAGGCATCATGTAAATAATAAAAGTTGTTTTGAGAAAATCTCAGCTTGGGTCTCAATAACCAATTAATTCATTAAGGTTTGATTATATAAAAAAAGTTGGCAATAAATTTCCTTATCAGTTCATTAGATCTGAAAAACAAAAACACTGGAAACATGGCAAATGCAGAGAAATCAGTTTGAACAAATTCATTTATAGTACGGAAGCACTTTACATTACATTTTGAGTAAAGTGCATGAACTGAAAATTATCTAAAACTAATCGTAGTAATGAGAAGAAAATGAAACCTGTTGGAGCCCTGGATGAAGGGGAATCAAAAGCTGGGTAACTTACTAAAAAATCTGAATTAAATTATTTTAATGGCATATGCTCTGTGTGTGTGTGTGTGTGTGTGTGTGTGTGTATATAAGCGAGAGAGACAGAATAAGCGTGTTAGAGAGCGAATGAGTGCAAGAAAGTGTTTCTCATTCCATAGTCCATGTTCTGCTTCTAATGATATTTAATGTAGCAAAGTGTTATCACAGTTTGTTTAATGTTTCACTTTATTATCTATAATTTGGTAATGAAACAATTCAGTTCAAACAATGACTTTTTTGTTCATTTTACTCAAAAAGCAAGCAAATATTTTGGTTGTTTGTGTTAATGTTGGAATAACACTGTTTTTAAATGATTTGCCTGCTTGTTTTACCCCATGAATCAATTAATCAAATAAATATCTGACATCAATTATCGAAATAGTTTTTGTTTGTAACACTAGTTTCAGAAAACTTGCCCAAACTAGTCAGGGGCGTCTGATTACGTTACCAGCTTGCTGCAGTTACTTTTATTTTTATCAGAGCAAAAATGGAACCACCACCTCTGGTCATGATGCTATTCTTCACATAATCATATTCACATTGCATTGAATATTATGCATCTCATTATGCATTGTGCTTCATCATTGGCCCTATGGAGAGTCTCAGAGTCCCCCAAGTGTACTAGCAGGCTGTAGTGCTGCTGTAGCACACAGGCACAGTGGCAGCTCAACTGACGTGGGCTGTGCTACGTCAGCTGCCTCTTTTCACCCAGGCTAAAAATAGCTGCACTGTGATCCACTGGGCTCTCAGAGAGCAAGGCAGAGAGAGCAAGAGTGCAAACTGAAGCCCAGTCCAAAAAAAATGTATTGCCCATGCTGAACTACTTAGACCCACACCGACTAGGTTCAACCGCATACCCACTAGATAACAAGATGTCAAGGGAACTTAATCACTAGGACAAAAAAAAATATTAAGCAGTTGTCAATCAGATCGAGTTATGACGATTAAGCAACTTTAGAAA
>JBBPCW010000006.1:13371010-13389107 GCA_037974425.1 Phenacogrammus interruptus
ATAAAATAATTCTGTCAATTAATACAGGGCTAGTAGTATCTACAGCTGTATATACAGATACACAGCCAGGTATCGGATCAGTACTCGGTATCGGCAGATACCCTGAGCCCAATTATCGGAATAAGTATCGGGACGAGAAAAATGGTATCGGAACATCTCTAAGTACAACTATCACAATATTTCTATGAAACCTTAAATATTTCCGGTACTGTGCAGCAATAACATCATAGCTTGATCTAAGCTTAAAACAACGTTTATGCTAAAACGAAACCGCCTGCAACGATCAACGAAAAGAACCCCCACACACTGACGTCACACCAAACCTCTGGATCCAGCGGAAACACTGCGATATGCATTATATCACGGAATATTTAAAAAATTATTTGAAAAGGTTGCAGAACTACTTTTATTTAAAATACATGCAAAATGAAACAAAGCTATCATTTAAAAGAAGCCTGAACTAGAAACTGTTGTATACAACCTCAACAAATGTACCTAATAAATAAATAAAGTTTCAGAAAATATAGGCTATTTGGTATGAAGCACTGCACTAAATCCACCTAAATAACACTATTCCCAGTGTTCGAGGAAATACTGACGATACGCTTATTATGCTTAGAAAATAATAGACAATTCTTCACATTTACCATAAACAGTCCTACTGACCAATTCCACTGAGAAATTCAAATAAATATAAATATAAAAGCTTTATAAATAAAATTACTCACAATATTTGACTATTTAAATTTAATTTATTAGTAACAGCTACCCACAACTGCTGATGTACACTCGTGCTAAATATCAATAACAGAATAAACTGAATTTATTTTAAAACTAAGGATAATGGCAATTTTAAGACATATATAATACGTCATATTAGAGAAAAACAACAGAAATCAATTTGTTTAAGAATGTACATCTTTGAAGCTGAAAACACGAATACAACAGTGCTTTTACGTTGAACATTTTTCATATAGATCAGTGTAAGGAATAGAAAATGCAGTCTTCAGTAAAATATAAAGAGCTAATGTGTTCAAGACTACAGTAATATTTCAGTTGCTGTGAACTGCTATATATTATACACAGTGTACAATGTAAAGTTTGTTTACAGTCCTCTTCAATGGTAAGGCAAAAGGATAGCATATGCATAAAAGCACTAATAAATTCACTGGGATCTCCTGTACACACCAAGAAAGTACATTCAATTTTCATTACAATAACATTAATTAGTATTTTGACATGCATCTATAGTCTGAACACTGAAATTAATGTGTTGTCATAATCATGCAGCTTCAAAGGTCACAGAAAATAGATGCACTGTGTCATCATTGCATTTGCAATACATTACACAAGTTTTTGGTTTGTTCTACTTGATTTTACTGTCAACAAGGACACTTGTTGCCATTACCCCATGATCGGTATTAGAGCATTAGTGTGGTCAGGGAGAAAAAACGAAGGCAAAACAGTCTACGAATCATTGTAGCTTAATTACCACTTTACCAAACATCACTTGAGTCTTAGGCCATTTAACTTCTACTGATCAATCCACCAGGAAACAATGTCTTTACATATGACCATACATGTGTTAAATGTATGCGTAATTAGAATAATGTGCATTAGGACACATTATTTTAAGTCACAACAGCAATACGCCATCAAATAGTACTCATATGTTTAGACTCTCTCTAGATCACTGATTGCAAAGAGCATAACAGACTAGTTCACCACATTCTTTTAGTAATGCCTGTAATACAACTAAACGTTTTGAACGTATGAATAATTAGGATAAGAAAAATTAAGATATTATTGTAAGTCAAAATAGCAATAAGCATTCAAAGGTTCTCACTATCTCTATAAGTGATTGTAGAGCACACATCAGATTAGTTCACCACATTCTCGCAGTAAATCAGTGAAATGCATGAAAATGTATCCGTGTATAAATATATATAGGAAAGTCCTGGAGAAAGTGTGTTGTGTGTGATGGGGATACCGGCAACATGAATCTGGATCTTGAGCAGTTTTTCTCCTGATTTATCTATTAAGAAAACAACGACTTTACATGTAAATCAAAAATGTTTTAAATATGTAAACAATTAGAACAACAACAACACCTGATTCTGATTGCATGACAAAACACAGATTAGTTCACCAGATTCTCTCCGTAACGACCGAATAGATTAAAATATGTGTGAAAATGTTTCACTGTACAAATGTAATGGAAAGTCCTGGAGAAAGGCAACATGATCCTGAATCTTTGGTCATTTAATTTTTTTTACACGTGTTAAGACAGGCAGCATGCACTAATCAGGACTGGTGTCTGTGCTGCATCAGATGCAATTATAAATGGCCAAGAGCAGAGGATGCAGAGCCAATCAGATTTCGACTAGCATGTCAACCCAAGACCAACTGTCTCCTGCCTTTGACAGGAGGATTTTACCTCCACAATTCAAATCCCACAGCAAAGCAATCAGCTCCCACTCAAATCAGTCGGCTTGCCTTTACAGGCAGAGGCAGTCAGGCCTAGCTACTTTCAAACCTCCTCCTCCTCCCCCCCCACCCCAAGGCAAATATTGTCGATTCATAGTACACATTAACCTTTTATTTAAAAAAAAAAACTTGAATCTCTTATTTCTGTCTTATGTTTTGCCAGACATCTCCTGTCTGTTATGAAACATGCAAGACCTTCAAAAACACAGGTGTGAAACGTCCCCGAACTGGACCCAAAATAAACACCTTTCATCAAAATCCGACCCATTGACACGTGGAATATGGTGATGTGACCCACAGCCTGTACACATCTGTTCATTTAAACCAATATATTTAAGGCTAAGAATTACGTTCTGTCCCAAAACTGCTAGCCAGCCTTCAGCTAATTACGTTTAAGCCGCCCGCTGCTGGAAACGACGAGACACACAAAAACAACAGTTTTTCTCCTGTTTATACAAGTCGTTAGGTTGCCTCAGGCCTCTGGTGGGTGCCGTGGACCTTATACAAAAAAGCAAGCAGGCCCCGAACTGGAAAACGGTACCAGTTCAGATAAAATAAAGGCTGTTAGATGAAGTGGTGTGTGAAAAACCCAAGGAGGCAGCCATTTTAGAGTATCTGAGTTAGACAATAGCTAGCCTAGCGTGTTCGGTGCTCAGGTCTTGACAGAGGAGGTAGGGGAAACGATTCTTTCTCAAAATAAATGAGAAATGTGCCTTTACCTGGGTTCTACCGAGGGGCTGTCCGGTGCTGCCTGGGCTCATGGGCGGCGGGTGATGGGTCCTTTGTTGCCAGCTCGGATGGCCCCCACCAAACTGGCCGCTAGTGCCAATCTCTGCTGGTCCCTTGTTAGCACCTTCCTGGTTGTTGTAGTCACTCTGGGGGTAGCTGGGGTAACTCCTGGTCGAGCTCGGGGACGTCAGGAGTTGGTTGAGAGTTGGGGTAGACGTGGGTTGTGGGTTTCCCATAGAATAGCGCTGGTTGTTGTAGGAAGCAGCCATAGCTGTGGATCCTCCCGCTGGCTGCGGCTTGACTACCGGCCCCCCTGCCGCCGGAGCCGCGGGATTGCGCGGGGAGTTGACGGCATAGCCTTGGCCTGGGTAGGGCGTCCGGCTTGGGAAGGGCCCGTAGCTGTTAAAGTGGTGGTTGGGGAAGCCGTGGTCGTGCGAATTGGCCTGATACGGGTCCATCATGCTGCTCGACAGCCCGCCTGGACCCGCTGCAGCTGCCATGCCAGGGCTTTGTTGTCCGCCATGTTGATGAAAAGGGGCCCGTCCGTAGTGCTGGCTGTAGCCGTAGGCAGGCGGGGGGAAAGCGGACGCGTGATGATGCACCATGCCCGGGTGGTTATTCCCGTCGGCTCCGGTGCCATCATTTTGAGTATTATTGACTCGAGAAGGGTTCCCGTTCCCGTTCTTCATCTCAGACTCCCCTCCTCCTCCCCCTGCATTTCCAGCCTCGGCCCGGTCGTGCAGCTCCCCACGGCCCGGAGATCCGCTCTCCAGTCCCGGCTCCTTATTTTCCTGCTGCTTCTCCCCCGGTACCGACTCCTCCTTTGGGTCTCGATCCGGTTTTTTCAGCTCGGAAGGCGGGCTGGTGTTGAGAGAGGCAGCGCTGGCGACCTGAGCAGCCATGATCCCCCTCTCTCGCTCTCTCTCTCTTTCTCGGCGAGTCCTCTCTCAGTCAGACGGAGCGCTTCAACATTGAATGTAAATACAGCGGCGGCGGCGGCGGCTTCACCACAGTCCACCCGCGGCCCCACTCATCCCCACCCCTACCGCCGGACCGAATCCGGGCTGCACCGCCAGCACGCCTCTGCAGAACGAGTCTTAGTTCACTGGAGGGTCCCGGGAGTGAATTTAACCGACACTGAAAGTGGGGAGGGGGGGTTCTCTTACAGAACTAGACTACAGCAGAGGAACGGATCCCACCAACACGAGGCTCATACAGCCATTTTACCGAGACAGGCTGGAGCATCGAAAACACGGCCTGGACTCTATGCCGAGTACGGATCGGACTCAATTGGAGGTGGTTTTTTTTTGGGGGGGGGGGTAGCTGGAGGAGTGATAGGAGGGGGAGGAAGGGGGGTGTCTTGATGTTGCATAACAATAAGTAAAGCATTTTCTTGACAAAAAATATTTAACACACAACAATTTGATGATTTTATGAACAGCACTAATAAACCAAAACGAGTGTATGTTAGATTTCTGCCTTCTTATTATAATTATAATGACCCTGTGCACTCAAATGTTTTGTTTTAAAAAAAAAATGCAGCAACTCATCAGAATAACAGGAATGCATTTAACCACTGACACATCCTCAGTGGAGAGCTTAAAGTTGGTGGTATCTAAATCCTACACACAGATTTCCAAACCACTGTGTGCAGGATTTCTCTACCACCTTTAAGCTCTCCATTGATGATCTATGAATATTTAGATGTATCTGTGTTATTCTGCTGTTATAAAAAAAACTTTGTGTCCACAGTAACAGTATAATTATAATATTGCACTTGAAACTAATCATATACATTCCAGTTTGTATTATTAAAGCACATATAAGACAGATATGAGAATCATATCATTTTTTTTACATTTAGTGAGAGGCCAGAGTAGGATTTCCAAACTACTGTATGTAGGATTGCTATACCACCTTTAAGATCACCACTGAGGATCTGTCAGTGTTTAAATGTATCCCTGTGATTTTGATGAGTTGAACAGTCAAACATGATTTTGAGTGCACAGGGACATTAAGATCAATATAATATGGAACTTTTTTGTATTATTATAACACATTTAAGATGCACATCACTGAAGTGAGAATCGCATAATTTACAGAGGGGCCAGTGTAGAAAAGCTAGAGTGAGCGAGAGCTGTGCTTGTGTTAGGCAGAGGAAGGCTGGTGGTGGGCTGGACTAGTCTGCAAACAGGAAGTGAAAATGAAAAAACAAAAAAAAAGAGAGAGAGAGAGCGAGAGAGAGAGAGAGAGGGGTGAGAAGTAAATCAGATAAACCACGGCAAGCGGTTGAAAGGCAGAATACATTATCATCACAAAATAACCTCTATCTATTTATACTGTGGTTCGACTCGGACTCTGAAAGAAACAGGGCCCGAATCTCACGGGAGAAAATATTTCTCTTTAGAAGAATAACATGGTCTCTTGTTCCTCACATCTCTCTCTCCCCACCCCCTCTCTGCTCTCCCCTTCTCTCCCTGCCTGGCTCTCTAGCTGAAGCCTCGCTGCTTGCAAAAGAAGCACAGCTCTGGTGCTGAGCATGGGGGATGGGCAGCACAGAGACGCTTTAATGCAGTGAGTGTGGAGCTGAGAGGAGCTGCTGCCGGCCAGCTCCAGCCTCAGCCTCCGAAGGAGGGAGATCTCTTCATATTTTTTCTGAAACAGATGTCTTGAAGGCCACATATTTAGTTTAGGCTTTGGAGATTTTGTTCTCCACATTCCCACATGAAACAACCCAATAAGAAAAACATTCAACCCAAAACAAATTTCATCTAATACTTGTGATGTTTAGTGAAAGAAAAAGCTCAGAAAAGACAAAAAAAGAGAAAAAGTGGGCTATAAATAAGATTCTTTGAAGAGTGTTGCATCATTACACTTCATTGCAATACATTACAGATGAAATACATTCCATAAATACTTAGTATAAATGATATAAATATATAAATTATTGAACAGGAGTAACACATACGCACACAATATATATATATATACACACACACACATATGTACACACACAATATACACACACACACACATAATGTGTGTGTTGATTTATGTATATATAATTTCAAAAAGGCACTTTTGTTGAAAATCTATGCTGCAGGATGAAGGCTGAGCGTCAAATTTTCTTTCAAAGTATGATCCCAATACAGGTGCTATAAGCCCTGTTGATATTTCTGAATGTAATAAGAACCATTTAAAGTATCAGGCAGATACTTTCAGAATCTGTCAGAATTTACAGTATGTCCTGTAAATCTCATATCAAAACAACCTTGACATTAAAAATGCCAATAAGCTACACCAAGGCGAAAGGGAGGTGACTGCTTTGTGGAACCTTCCATTCAATCAGTGGTTCATTCAGTTGCTGGTTCTCAGACACACCCCCACACAGGAATCCACAAAGTAACCAGAGCAGACACAGGGAAGTTGGTCCTTGGCCAGCAGGTTGCTGGGCAGCCGTGACACACACAAACTCTTTCTCTGAAGTGTGCTAAGGAAAGAGGTAGCGCTCTGGGGGAGCTGGAGCTAGAAAGCAGTGCTGGGAATGTGTTCACGCACCCTAGCCCCCACCCCCAACACACATGATAAACCTGCAGAAAATAATAACACATGGATATGGTACTGCCACAGGCCTTTTTCTTTTTTACTTTTTAAAGACATCCTTTAATCATTAGAAAATCAAACATTGCTTAAATTTCCCTTGACATATCATTTCTTTATATATCATTTGTTACTATAACCTTTTAGTGTACATTTAAAATCAGTGTTATCTGAAAATGGTGTTTGCTTAATCTTCACCATAAGGAAATGTGTTTTTCCTTTCCTAAATCAAAAAGGAAGGGTGATAAAATGACTGGGTTGCATAATATAGGGTGGAAAAAATGATTTATTGTACAATTAAAACAAAAATACAAACAGGCAAATCTATAGGGGGGTAGACTTTCATTGAAAAAAGAATAAGACCGTAAAACGGAGTGGAAATTGTATTTTCTTTTTGTCAAACTAGTGCAATCACAAGCCTAGTAAGGCAGAAACAAATTTCACATTGCTAACTCCTTCTGCCTGTCTGGCTCCTGTTTTTGCCATGTAGGTCACACTAAAACGTGTACTGGATTCTGGACTGAGACAACAGGCGCAGATTTGCATCATGTCCTGTTTGCATTTACTGCTTCAAGGTCCAAAATCCGAGCACTTACAAACCCAACTGAAATACAAAACAAAAAATTCATAGGAATAATGTCAAAACCAGATGCTGAAGCATATGTGAAATGAGGCAAGTCTACAAAAAAAGCTACATAATGTGTCACACACTTGGATAGTTTCCTTTTGATCAGTAAGACATCTGAGCCAAGACTTCAACTGTAGTTCTGTTTATCCTCCTTCATTACTCAGCTCAATTCAGTAGCAGTCTAGCTAAAGAGACACACTGTGGGTTTACTACAGGCATCCCACACTCTGTTAATGGTCCCAGTGCCTATGGTATAATATAAACGTCAGTTAGGTTTGTGTCCACAGTGCATACTGCATGAGGGCCTCTTGTGTACTTTTCCATTTCTGAACATAATGCATATGACAGTAATTTATATATGTCATCTGTTAATACATGTATGTGAAGTGAGTAAATGATTTAAAGTCCTTGATGGTAGGCAGTGCAAAATAAATAATAAAACTGTCTAATACCGTACGTTTATTATAAAGAAGACATAAAACATTTATTTATGAAGAACAACGAAATACTAAGATGGGCCCAGATTATAAATATATTTTGTTTACATTACAATCGTATTTTAATTGGACTTTAAACAGTAAAATAAAAAAAAGACTTGCATGTAAGTGGGCTGAATAAAAGTGATCAATGTCAGTTACTCTCAAGTATCTATAGTAATTGATATCATCCTACTTTTGACTACTCTCGCTTCCGTAAAATACAGAACCGTAAAACAACACAGAGCACCTGGTGGCCTGGTGGTTAAGGATTTGCCCCTGCAACGTGAGGATCGTAGGTTTGAATCCCAGGACGGCAAGTAGGACGACTGAGGTACCCCTGAGCAAGGTGCTGCCCAAGCACTGCTATGCTCCAGTCTGCCTGCTGTTTCACGTGGTTAATGAGTTAAATGCAAAGAACAATTTGGTATGCATGACAAACTATTGAACATTTTTACTTTACTCATGTAATGTAGATTATTACCTTTAATGTCTACATTGTCTTTCACTATCAGTAAATACATGCATTGTTGATCAAGTTGGGGCTATTTTTGAAAACAATGAATGTGATCAATATTATTCTCACCTCATATTGCTATTAACATGATTAAAAAAAAAAAAACGTTTTCACTTGAAAGTTGTTTGAAGTATTTTTGAATATATGATCCATTTCGTAGCTGAGAGATCTAGTCCGCGTTTTAGAAAAGCTCCGCTCCACAGAGTGCGCTAAGAGGCGAAGCACTGCTCTTTAGACCCACGTCCACATCCGCGGATCACACAAGTATGCGTTAAGATGATTATTCGAGAAAAACCCTTAATAGGCCATGTTGTGACAGAGGTTGTACAGAGTACATTGGTATAAAACGTATCAAAACTACAATCTTCCAAGGGCTCGAAAAGACAAGTTCTGAAATTACGAGGCACTATGTAACATAGTTGTCATCTCTCCCTCGCATGTACAATGCATTCCTGTGTTCCTCCGCGGGTGATGGGGCCTTTACAAGGTCCACGCTGTACATGATGGGGAAGGAGGACCAGCTGTAACAGCCTCTCCCCTGCATAAGTGTGGGACTAAATCTGAAGGGCAAGAAGAGTAGTTTGATTATTATATTCGTATATTTAAGACAAATATTTAGGCCTGCATAAGATTTAATACGATACAGCCTTCCACTGCCTGCAGTATTCATTACCCGGATCTGGGGTCCCAGTCACAAACACAGTGAGCCCCATAATGTTGGCATTTCTTTCAAGAAATGGACAAACATTGTAGACCAGCTGCTGAGAATCATACACTCTCCATAGACCTACCTGAAATTTAAAGACCTTCACATCCTGCTAAACTAATCTTTACCTACGTGTTGTGTGACAGCACCCTCTGGTGGTCTAACACTTTGCACAATTCTTTGATAAATATTTGCACATTTTACTATCATTTATAGCAATTGTTCAGAGCTGTCGACACACTCTTATTCTTCAAGACTTTCTCTTATTTATGTTTCTTTATTTTTACCGCTCGGTATGTCGCACAACGTCTTTTGTCTGTTGCACCATGTGTCCGCTGTGGAACCAGAGCTCCACCATTTTTTCCTCTCTGTATACTTATATTCATCTGTATACATTTTTAAATCATTCACTTGTTGTTTTTTTTAACCATTTACCAGTAAACCAGAAGCAACATCCAGAACATCTAAATGAGGTTAAATTTAAACTGAACTGTAACAGACAGACAGGGAGGGAGAGGGGGAAGCTGTGTAAAACCTATGCATATTTACTAAATTTAAAAAAATGTAAAAAATTACTAGATGAGATATAAATGTAGTAAATATAGCCAGTCTAGAAAGAAAAACAGCTTACAACATTAAATAGATACAAATAAAACATTTTTTTTACATTTTTTATTGAAAATAATATCTGCTATTATTATTACTGTAACATGAAACTGGTCCCAAAGGTTTGTCTGTTTAATTAAATACCGTTTTAGAAAGCAGTTAGATAAACCCTTTATTAGAACAGACACAGTTACAAGTCCATGGCCTCTTCTTCCAAAGTTTTTTTGTTGGGTTCCATGTATCTCTCTTGTACTCCAAGAGTTCTGTAGTAAAAAGTTAAGGCAGATGTAAACGTACATTTCCTATTCTGTGGAAATCAGTGTTGTCTCTTTGAAGATGCATTAAATGAAGAAAAAACAAAGAACACAAGGAATGAACAATACGAGAAAAGGATTGATCGGTCAAGCAAGGATACGTGCTGAACTGAAAATCTGCGCCCACAGCAGTAGACATCATTGCCTGCAGGTTCCTTTCCTCCAGATCACCAAAGCAGTATCCATTGGCCTTGTCCACAGTACGCAGGACCTGCGCCATGCTCTCCCTATCCTGTTGAAAAAGCCACAGATGATTTTAACCGTCTGTAATGCAGCTGAGGCTGTAGATACAGTGCCAGAGAGAGAGAAAGCACCTGCCTGCACATTCAGAGGTACAAAAGACACCAGGCTGTAGTCCTGAACCACTTCAGCCAGCTTCTTATTCAGCTGATGGAATTTCTTAAAAAACGGGTCAGAGGCCAGATGTTCCACCAGGTATGACAAGTCCATAACCTCCGTGTAGAAATCAAGGTTGAAAGCTAAACGGTATTATAAGATCAGGCAAAATACATTTGACTATACTGGCTCACAATATAAAGCAAAGTCACACATTAACACACCACATTATACAGTGTAAACAATGTGAAACTCTTTCTCTGTATTCAACCCGTTCACCAAATTAAAACGTGGGTAGTCAACAATGGCACCTGGGGAGCAGTGTGTGGGAACGGTACCTTGCTAAAGGGTACCTCAGTGGTCAAACTCTCTGATCTAGGGGGTAACTCCATAACTACTAGGCCACCATCTGCCCCAGACAGTTGTTGCTAACAAAGTAATGTTGACTTCATACCCATACAGACCACATGCCCCCATATCTATCATGGCAGACATTAACAATATCACAGATCTTCATAAATATCTACTCACCCAGCTTGCCATATTGCTCAATAAGGTCCATCTTGGAGAGCACGTTGACATGAGGCAGTTCCACCTGGAGCATGGTGGACAAGGAGGTGCAGAGCACGGAGATGAACTTGGCTGGCTCGGCACAGTAATGGGAGTCCACGAGATGCACTGCAGTCAACTACAAACATTTATAAGGGTTACTAGGGGAGTTTCTAGCACATGCCCCCACCTTCCATTAAGTATAATTTTTCGGAAGACCTGCTGTATATGAAAAGAGCTGTAGTACGTTATACAAGCTCAGCTCATTATTATTCCCGCTGCCATACTCCTACTGAAGCAGCTACAGGTAAAGGGGAAATGTACAGATTTATTAATTTATGAAAGAAATGGCATACCAGTATGCATATAATATCAAAAGCTTTCTCAAGTATTCTTCTACAGTAATAAAGAAATAATCATGATAAACAATACACTTTCAGAGCAAGGGGCATTTCAACAATTCTACATTACATATCCTGTATATGATCTAAAATTAAATACGGTCTTCAGTATTCTATCCCACTCCTCTTCTATGTGCATGTTTTGCTCCTGTTTGCAACACGTTGGAGTAGGAAACGTCCACTCTTTTGTTGATATCAATCTAAATGAATGCACTGCCAAACAAAGTATTTTCTTGTTGAAAGCTGAACATGAGATTTTACTGGGGCACAGCACAAAAATACTGAGACACTGTGCCACATTGAAAGGGGTCTAGAGACACCCCCGAGGGTTACTGATCAAATAAATGAATTTGAAGGGGAAAAAAATCAGGAGAGCAGCTTTCATGGTCTGCCCTTTATTACTCACCCTGAAATTCCACTTGGACAGGTGGGCGAAAATATTTCTGATGGAACTGTGATGAGTGTAGAGCTCCACCTGACCAGGACAGTCAAAAAGAAAGTAACAGTCATGATGTTCCTTCAGCTTCAGCTCCAGCCAGTCCAGATTGGCCTCCAGGTACTCCATACAGTAAATAAGACCACCATTGGGGCCCAGTTTCAGACCCTCCATTACATCATCTAGGGTAACCAGTTCTGAAATGTCCACACTGCATGTGTAGGGCAGACCGTCGTTTGCAGGGTCCAGGTTAATCACGACCACCTTACGGCCAAGGTGGTTCAGGAACTCGTGCATTGCACGGCAGTAGGTGGTCTTACCTGAACCAGGTGGACCAATCACAACCTGACCAAAACATAAGGGGGACTTCTGGAGCTGTGAGGACATGACTGTGGAGGTTTGAACTCAATAAACTAAACACAAAAATAAAGAAATAATGAACATTAATAATAATAATAATAATAATAATAATAATAATAAAGTCTACTTTAAACCGAGAAAAATGGCGAATTAGAACAGTGAGAGGTTGGTTTAACTCTTAATTATTCGCAAATGTAGTTAATATTATTTTGCAAACAACAAACGACAAAACTTGATATTAACGAGAAATAAGGACACATGTTGTAAAATTAGACGATAAAAACGACTTCCACCGCAGCAGCGCTTACTTAAAAAGACAAAACTTAGGCACAGAAATCAGAAAGAACAACTGTACAGACATTTAGAAGTATAACACGCATAAAAACACCCAAATCAACTACATCTCCAACACGAGAACACACACCGGATCACCGTCTCAATCGACTTCACAATAAAAGTCCAGAAGCAAGAAGACGGTGTGCCTGGTGGGTCACACACTACCACACAAACAGTATATAAAAGAATACTCATAATTTAAAAGTACATTCATTAGTAGTAAGTTTAGAGTTTTTAATGAGTGATTCTGAATACTACACACAGTAGTCTACGAAACTACGCTACATGAATAAAAGTATTGGGAAGCCTGACCAACATTACAACGTTAGTCAGCTCACAGCATTAGGTTCACCCTCCTTAAATCTCTTTTTATAATTCATATTTTTGTTTAGAAAAAAAAATTGAAGTCCACTAAACAGATCATCATAATGGTGATGGTGGTTATTTGCCATTCTGTGCACTTTTGCTTTTACCAGAGCATCCATAACCAACTTGAATAGTAGATTATACACTATATGAACAAAAGTATTGGGACGCCTGACCATTACAGCAGCATATACTTTAATGACTGCATTCAAACCAGACATATGCATATGGAGTTGATCCACCTCTACTATAACAGTTTCCACTCTTCTTGGGTGGCTTTCCACAAGATTTCGGTGTGTTTCTGTGGGAATGTATGAACATTCATCGAACATTTAAAAAGTCAGGCACTGATGTTGGACGAGAAGCGCATTTTGCGTTCCTCTTCATCCCAAAGATGTTGAATGGGGTCGAGGTCAGGGCCTGGGACATAGTCATGGTGAAGTAAAAAAGGGCCTTCCCTAAACTTGAAGTAAAGGGCAAACCTAAATTCAACAATTAGGAGGTGTGTCCCAATACTTTTGTACATATATCAACCCTTGTTATTAGTCTTTACTGTTCTTCAGACGATGACACTCCAGTGACAAGTCTGTCAAATCTTGTCTTGTCAAATGTGCTCTTACAAAATGAATAAGTGTTTTGAAACATTAATTTAATGAAAGATATTTGTAATAAAGTTACAAATATTGTCCCAGTCCAAAGAAAATCATGCAAGTCAATTTTTGTCTTTGTCATTTAAATACAGCAGCTGTCCTTTTAATGATGAACAAAACAATGGAAATTGCTTACAATAATTTAAAAAAATAAAGATTTGGGAGATACTTTTCTTTTTACTGGTTGCCTAGGTAGGTCCAGGTCAGTTCTGAAAAGAAATCTCCCTCTTAATTGCATGTAACTAGTTTCTGTGTGTGAACCATTATTTCATTTTTTCAAGATCAGATATGAGGCAAAGCAGCACTGAAGTGACTTAATAACAAAAAAGTCAATGCCTTACACACTTATGACCTCAGCTGCAGTTTTCTAAAACTCTAATCACCTCCAGCAACATGCAAGGCTGTTACAAATGTAAACTACAGTCTTACAGAAAGCTGAAGCTTTTTTAACTGCATTTTCATATGTACAGAAAATGCACAGTTACTATACAGTCACCCACACAGTTACTATAATAAGAAAATGCTACAGGCAGATTAGTAGAATACATGGGAATTAATTTAAATGCATACATATATTTACAGCTTAAGTCCAGATTCTACAAGATTCTACAAGGAGGGATGGAACCCCAGTCTTCCAAACGATATACCATTATTTTGTATTTTAATGATGGCCATGTCACACAACAGTCCAAATCCTCCCATATGTGCTTAATATGGTTCGGATGCCTGCAGAGGCCATAACTTATCATTTAAATAATTTTCATTCGCATCTACCCCTAGTTGCGGAACTGTCATCCTGGCCAAAGGTGATCAGTCAGAATAACTTTGTATTTATATGCAGTGGACCACCCAACCAGAAATGTGTAGTCAAAATAACTCATGCGTGGACTAGTCAATCCTACTGAAATGATTTTGAAATTATGAGTCCAGCAGTGGGACCCTTTAACCTTTAGGAACTGAAGGAGTGGGAAAAAAGAGGAAGTTGAATTATAATATAAAATATTTTCTAACCAGAGTTCCAGCCCCAGTAATGAGTCACTTAGGTCTTTTCCTTCTGTCATACTGATCCAAAATCAACTGAGGTCATTTAGAATTGTTAAATAGGCCATGTTAAACTCATGCTAAATTTACCATCCCGTAAACACAAAGCAAAAATGGTTGTTAAAACACATTTTGAAACACCCTACTGCTCATGTTCAAGTAAAACTGCTGTTTCATGTAATTTTGCCCTAATCTTAGTAGAACTGGGGGCCAATTGAGAATAAACTGCCTGTTTAAGTTCTTGCCACAGCATCTCTGTGGGCTTCTTGTTAGTTAGACTAGCCAAGCCAGCTAGGCAACTTAATTTGAGCTGTTCAGAAGTGGACCTACTCTTCTGCCCATTGCAGTCTTGTGCGTAACCCAATAGTGCTCTACTTTCAGATAATCAACTGATTCCTGGACAACCTCCTGTAGGATACTTTAGTAGAAACAAAAAACATATGGTTACATCAGTCACCATTCTTGAAGCAGCTAAGTTCATACTACCACCACCTAGTTGGTTTGATGTTATCGTGTAATGCTGGGTCAGTCTCAGCCTCAGACGTCACACCCACGGAACATTGGCTAAATGTCTGATGAATATGGTACACTTAACTGGAAACACTTCAGGAATCTCGAAGTCTTCATCTGATTGGTTGAATTTTATCGCCGGTCTGTTGCTGTGGGGACATTTCCACGCCCCGAAAAGTGACGCTGAACGAAACGAACTGTGATTGGTTGTTTGACATGTCGGTCAAACGACCTTATGGACAGGCCTTAGCCAAAGAAAGTTGCTATGAATTCCAGACCTTCAGCCGTCAGTCTGAAGGTCTGGCTACGCGAGACTAGATGTAAAGAGACCCCATCTTCTAAAATATCACCACTGACCTGTAAAAAATATCATAATATAGAAAGCTACGTTAAACTTGCATTATTGTTAGAACCATAAAACTGCTCAAATATAACGTCCCGGTTTTCGCATAATATGCAGAAATTTCAGTACAAGGACACCCCCTATAGCAGCAACACAATTCTATTTACATGATTTTAAAAGCATTTGAGTTGCAAATGCTGTTACTGGTCTATTTTTGCTTGTTTTAAATAAACCTGTCTTGACAGAGAGACAGCATGTTCAAATAAAGCAAACAACCCCAGTCATGACTGCCTGTTTTTATTTTTCAGTACAAAACATCTAAAATAGGATTTTGCAACCCAACATTTTCAAGCAAGAATGTCATTACTGGTGGACCAGAATACAGTCAAGCTGTCTTAGTTTACAGGGCAACAATGAAGACATTTCACTGCTATGTGACAATGAAATAAAAATGTCTACAAATTCAAAAATGCTTTTCAATCATTTAAACTTAGAAACGATGAGTGAAACAACACCCACATCGACAACATCCAGTATATTTACAGAGAGAAAACCTGGATGTAACATTTATTGACAAATTATCCAAAATATATTTACTCTGGCACTGAGCTCTTAGTTTGAAAGCACTACATTGGGCAGAGCCAGACATTACAAAGCTGTCTGATAGAATGCTTGTGCTGTCTACCTGAGAATCAGAGTTATACACAGAAAGAAGTCAAGCTGAAGCATATCAGTGTATTTCTTAATAAACCTTGTGTGTGACAATGTCCAGTCAAAACCATTTTTAAAACAGAAAAAAAAAAAACCATCAACATCTGGGTCAATCACAGCGATCTTAATTATATCGTCAGAAATCCTTTTGAGGGCCCAATAATAAAAAAAAAAATACTTTGGTGAACAGAGATTTGTGACTACTCATCAAGGCCTTCATCATCATCCTCCTCCTCCTCCTGTTCTTTTTTAGCATCAACTTCAGCTGTGTCAGAAAATTCATGTAGGAGGACATACTCCCGGCTGCTGAAGCCAAATTTCAGCACATCCTTCTCCTTGAGCTCGTAGTAACGCTGCGGGTCAATGCGTTGATTGTTCAGGTAAGTGCCATTACCTGAACCAAGGTCAATAATGTATGGTTTCACTCTCCTGCCTGTGGTACCATCCGGTCGCGTATGCTCCACCAACCTGTAGATAATAAGAAATAAGTGGCTAAAAGCACTGATTGACAAAAATATTTTACATAATGTGGTTTTTTTTTTTTACTTAGTTATTTTTATTGTAGCTTTTTGAAACCGGAATCACATACATTCCCCACCACATTTATTTAATCTTTTTCATTATCTGTCCCTAAAGCATAGCTACCTTTTTACATAGGTGTTGAAGTGTAGCTTTTACAGTTATCAAACGACAATTTTAAACTGCTACTATCTTACAAACGCTGCTACAAGTTGGATTTAAAATTGTGTTGGCTTTCAAGTTCTGAAATGTGTTACAATGACAGTGGTGAGCATTTGCTGGCAAACCATACAAAATCGCTCTTAATGGGTAATTCTCTACACATACTCATATATAACTACAAAATAGTTATGGAAACTCTCCTCACCTGTACTGAAACACAGCATGCTGTTTAGAACAGGATGGGTGGTCGATAGGTATGTCTGCTATCTTCCTTTGTCTTCCAAGGAGATATGCACTCTGTCGGTGAATGTACATGACTGGAAGGGGCTCATCATTTTTGAAGGGGTACAATCGCCACCGCCTCTTAGGAATCCGGGCCTCAGGAGGCTCATTGTACTTAATAACAACCCCTCTGTATGTGTTGGTGTCCTCTACCAGCGCACCTGAGAGCTCAAAGTTAGGCTTTTCTTTGTCAGTGTTGGCGGCAGGCTCTTCATCTTCACCGCCGAAGGCATGAGTCTCGGTTACACTTTCTTCCTGCTGCCTATGGCGGTTTTCTCGCCTGCGCTCATTATGCCGTTCCCTTTCTGCTTCTTGCTCCTGGTGTAAACGAGCATCCCGCTCACGAGACCTTGCTCTTCTTCGATCATGTACTCTTTCACGCTCATCCTTCTTCACCCGCCGCTCATCTGGCCGCTCATCTTTTTCCTGTAACAGAAACCACAGATTATGAATCGCATTTAGTCATTAATAAATAAGTGAGTTCATTTACTGCCTAAGTTAAGACAGCAAACAGCATCTAAATAGCAAGTAAGATATTTTACAGGCAATACACTGGAAAAGAACAAAGTAATACTTTAAATAAAAATCTGATCTGTCTTCATTCATAATAATTAATAAAACATACATTTCATACTGACAGAAAATGAATTATAATAATTCTAGCCATGGCTGAGTCACCCGCTTTATCCGAACATCAGCGCTGTGTTGTGGACTTCGACTCCGCTGGCCCCGGGGAGACCTATTGCGCTCTCTTTCCCTTTCTCGCTGCCATCCTGTGGACCGATCCTTTCCTCCTGGCGATCTATCTTTTCCTCTGTACAAGGTTGAAAATCCAAAAGAAATTAAGTTTTCATCTTTGAGGTATCTGCGTGACTGTATGGGTATATATATATATATATATATATACATATATATAAATAAAACATACATCCGTGTGTGTATGTGTGTGTGAAAGAGAGAGACACTGTATGTATGTGTGTATGAGAGTGCGTGAGTGCATGTGTGTGTGTGAGAGAGAGGGATATGTATGCA
>JBBPCW010000006.1:13391941-13403661 GCA_037974425.1 Phenacogrammus interruptus
TATATATATATACACACACACACGCACACACACATATATGTAAGAGAAAATGTATGTATGTGAGCGAGGAGATAAAATGTCTGTACGTGAGAGAAGAGAGTGACTGTGTGCATATAAGTGTGTGAGAGAGACACTATGCGCGCGAGTGTGTGTGTGAAAGAGAGAGACAAGGAAGGAATATGTGTACATAAATAAGTGTCTCGGACTACCGGTGCTGAGTGTGTGTGTCTGCTGCTGTTGTATGAATGGTCGAGTGTGTGCGTGTGTGTACTCACCGGTGCTCCTGTCTCCTCGGGGGGCTGTTGTTGTTGCTGCTGCTGTTAGAGTCAGAGCTGGAGCGGCGTGCTCTCTGAGGCCTGACGGGACTAACTTTCTCCTCCTTCACTCTGCCCTTGCCTTCACGAACTGGAGACCTTCTGTCTCGCTTCCTGCCGTCCATTGTGAAAAACGAGTGTCTGTTTCCTTCGCGGAGTCAGAAATAAACTCATAAAGCCGAGAAACACTCACTCTGAAAACTCGCCATACTGGAATATCGTTCGGCCGTGTACGTTCACAATATCAGTCCGCCTGAACACCGACACAGAACTGGAGTTCCGCTCGGGGGTGCGGTTTCGCGCCTCCTTGCGGTGACACACCACAACAACACCCAGAACCAAACACTGAACGGTGAAATCTGAAATATCAGTTATTATTATTTAGCACATGTCTCGATCAGCTTTCATTCATTCTTGTTTTACGACTAGTTGTCAGTGAGTGCTTTCGTGTTCTGACTCACTCTGTCATTCAAGCGGTCCCAGGTTGCCATGGCACCTGTGAAACGACTGTAAACAGTGGTCTGCCTGGAAGAAGCGTGTATTGCAGTGATAAGTTTCTCTTCGTTTTGATCTGATCTGAATTCACAAACTTTCAACATTTAGTATTACAAAAACATGATCACACCTGCCGACTCTCTGCTGAAGTATGATAATCCGGTGCTGGTCTGCCGGAACACGGAGAAGAAGTCACCAAAGGTAACCAAGCCAGATAAGTAAATTGAAAACAGCAGAATAAGATTCAGGACAGGGGCGTCTCTTGACCCATTTATTTATGTGCCACAGTATAATCTCACGTTCAGCTTTCAACAACAAATAAAAACCACAAACAGGACCAAAGCAGGCAGAAGGAAGAGGAGAAAGGAGACTACTAATACTTTGTTTAATCGAAGATTATATAGAGTATACATTATGCAACATGGTAGCAATGACCCTTGCTCTGAAAATATAATTATTAATTATATTGTTATTGTAGAAAAATGCAAGTGTGCAAAATAACTTGAGTAACATTCATATATACAGGTATGCCACTTCTGCCATTAAACGTGTTGAGAATGCTCATATATCTTCATCCATTAATAAATCTGTACATTTACCAGTAGCTGCTTCACAGTTTGGCAGTGGCGACAATAATGAGCTAAACAAGGGATGCTTCTATAGCACGTACTACAGCTCATTTTATATATGTAACAGTCTTTCAGAAAACATTATAAAAGTAATGGATCGTGTGGGAGGACTGTGCCCCAGTAGAGCTTTATGTCTAGAAACACCCCTGACTGAGGGGCAGTGGGATGACAAGAGCTGCTTTTTGGGTCTTCTGTCAAAACAAAGGTAAATTATTTCTATTTCATTCTCTCTCACACTTGTAATGAATTCAGGCTCGGCCTCTGAAAGTGAGTCCACAGCAGCCAGCCATGTCTGGCCCTGTCCCACCTCCACCCAAACCAAAATCCCCATCGGCTGATGCAGTTAAGCAACAAAGTGAGGAGATACTGAATGCCATTCTGCCACCAAGGTATGGGTTCCTCAAATGTAGGTGTTTTAGTGCTCCTTGCTGAGAGTTTACCCATTTCTCTTTGCTGTTGCAGGGAATGGACAGAGAACAACCAGTTGTGGGTGCAGCAGGTTTCCAGCACCCCCTGTACACGAATGGATGTAATTCACCTGCAGGAGCAGCTGGACTTCAAACTGCAGCAGAGACAGGCCAGAGAAACGGGCATCTGCCCTGTCCGCAGAGAGCTTTACTCACAATGCTTTGGTCAGTAGAAGAGCCTGCAGAACATGCAGCTACATTACCAATGCCTTATCAATAAATGCAACATTGGTAGAGACAAAGATTTTTGCTTTTATAGTAATCTATTGTAACCGTTCTGATAAAATCACAGTCTAGAATTAGTTATGACTTATTACATTTACTTCTTTCCAATACAAAATTGTAACTTGCAATCACTTTAAATTGCCCTTCACAGTCAAAAGAGAATTTATAGCATCATTGATTTTACCACTTTACCAAGGCCAAAAAGGAGTCTTAAGGTCTTAATAGCAAGAGATAAAGGTCATGTCACTTTCCTAAAAGAATTTTTAAAATCTTTACCTTTTCCTCTAGATGAGATAATCAGACAGGTTACCATCAACTGTGCCGAGAGGGGGCTGTTGCTCTTACAAGTGCGAGATGAGATTCGTATGACTATCGCTGCCTATCAGACCTTGTATAAGAGCAGCGTGGGGTTTGGTATGAGGAAAGCTTTGCAGGCTGAACAAGGGAAGACAGACATGGAGCAAAAAGTAAGCACTGCTACCTGCTGTTTAAAACCCGCTCTTCTTTATTTCAATTTAATTTTGAAAACCTTATTTCACTACAAGCTTTGTAGCCAGATCTATTAGTGTGCTTTACTGATTTAGAACATGATGCCTTGTCAGATAGCAGATCTGGAGAATGAGAAGAGGGATCTGGAAAGGCAGGTGAATGAGCAGAAGGCCAAATGTGAGGCAATTGAGAGACGAGAAACTGAACGACGACAGGTCGAGGAGAAGAAGCATGCAGAAGAGATTCAGTTCCTTAAACGCACCAACCACCAATTGAAGGTTAGGCCAGTACAAGCTGTACACTATGCAGGCAAATGCCAAATGTCTTACAATGAAACTAAACTATAAACCCAAACCATTTCTTTTCCTTTTTTTAGGCCCAGCTGGATGGAATCACTGCCCCCCAAAAATAAAGGCTTGATGCTTCAGTTTATTATTCAGTTAATATTATTTGTGCTTGCTAGTACTTAAAATATCACTATGTTTGACATGTTCACTGTTGTCCATTTTATTTTTTATTTCCCCAAACCTGGAGAAAACCAAAAACAGATCTGAGGGTCTCAGAAAAGTTGAACAAGGATATTTTCATAAGATGAGTAGTATTTAGGTGACCAACAATGGAACCACTTGGGTTTTAACAGGCAAGGTTTGTGTAGCTGCTCATAACCCATCATTTCCATGTGGATAAACAGCAGTTAATAAAGTGCATCCGTAAAGTAGTGATTGAAATCATGGATGAATCAATCCCTCACAGTAAATGCTCTTCATACACATCTCTACACCTCCAATCCCAATGTCCATGACTAGACCGGTCCATAGAAACATGGCTTTCTGTGTCCAGCTTATCGTTTGGTTCTTCTGCCTTTTTTCCCCTCAGAGGGCATTTTCCGGTTCTTGTTTTTGTTCTTCACATTGTGGGTCTCATAATAGCGCACCCCAACCTTCTTCACCTTCTGGGAGCGCTCCATTCTTCTTTTCTGTGAAGGAAAAAGTACAAGATTGAGATGGAGAAGATTAATATGAGCGATATGGGCTGAGAAAAGCCAGAAACATTCTCTCTACCCTTAGAGCACTATAAAGAGCACATATCCATCTGTGGTGTCTGGATAGATGGATGAGACATCTGACCTCAGTAGGAGATCTGGGAGAATAACACGTACCTCTTTAGACGTGAGTTTGGTCGGCCGCTCTGACCCCTCATCTTCCAGAGCTTTTCTCTTTCTGCCGACATGCGTCACAGCTGAAGAACAAAGGGAAGATGATGAGTGTGACTGTTCACTCCTTTGAAACATCATACCATCCTCTCACCGTTCTGTGCCTACACTGCTCCAGAAAATGATTTGTACCAAGCTCCAGTGAGGATTCGTTTTCCTGATCTGCCAGAGGTAACAACATGGGAGCTAAATCTGAGGGTTTCGGTCCAGGATCGAAAACGAAAGAGGATAAATAATGCTGGTTACTACTATTAAGCGTATACTCTTTTAGATGTAGTATGGTGAACATTTAATGGAATAATTAAAATTTATGATGATTTTGGTAAGAATCACAGAACAATGACATTTGTTTTCCCCAAACAGAAACCCATTAGAAAACAGGATGTTGATTTTGTAGGCCACTTGTGGCTTATTTTACTACCAATAACCATTTAACAAGTACACAAACATTTTATTTTGCAAAACTGCGAAAGCATTAAATACGCAAACCTGTTGTTGACATTTCTGCTTTTGAAAACAGAACATTAAGTAGGACAAATATTTATTAAGTGCTTAAACTGCAGTTTTACTTCCAAACCTTTTTATTAACATTTTCCTTAAAATCCAACTAGAGGTTGAAGATGTAAAACTATTATTTTAAGACAAACCAAATTAGACTGATTCATCATTAGAGGACAGCCTGCTGCATAAACACATTGTAATTGCTTTTATTTCAAATCAGCTTTTGTTTTTACAATCAAATGCAGAGCCTTGTGAAAATGCTACTTTCAGTGAGATCTTAGTTTGTTTCTAACCCCTTTGTGTTTCCTGCTGGTTGACGACTTCAAATCTAATGACTCGCTTTCTTTCCAGCAGCGTAAAACTCACTGCGTGTGTGTGGGTAGATGTGTTTGTACCAGCTTATTGTCACTACCAACACACCAGGGCTAAGTATTTGTGATGCATCCAAACATTATGAAACTCATACCATAGGACGAACTATAAACTGTATACCACCCCCTACTAATTAGACATTTCTGAAAATGCATTTACTTTGGTTTAAATGAGCCACAGATAATATGGTTTAATTTGTTGTTACATCTTTACTTGGTGGCCTCCAGCCTTTAATACCCTACTCCTATTGGTTATTATAAATAAATTCCGTTTACCTTTCTGTTGTGGTTTCTTTACGTCCTTCTGTTCTGTTTTTGGTTCGCTTGAAACAAAAACCTTTTCAGAAAGGCCCTTGGGAATTCTGTTAAACACAAACACAGCCTTTATTACTTACAGGACACCCAATTTATTGTCAAGGTCTTAGAGGTACTGGCAGGCCTGCTGCAGCCTCATGCGCTGAATGTCAGATAACGCAAGAAACAAAACAAAACAAGACAATGACGCAGAACATACTGGAAAATACAACATAAATCAACAGACGAGGCCAGCGCTCTTGCCAGTCTGGAGGTGGAAAGAGGCACGAGTTCACCTTACAGAACCCGAGTCTGATTTCTCTGCCTCAGACAACCTTGTTAGAACAAAGGAAAGCACACAGAGAGAAAAAAACAAATGGGTACACAGACCGGATGGCAGAGAAGCGTTTGGACTTGGCACGATCCAGGAAATGCTTCAATTTGGAAATCTTCTCGTCCAGCTCTCTGTTCACCTCGCGTGCACTCTTGCCCTCCGCTTTGGCAGGAAGGCCATCTGCAGACAATTCTTTTCCATCCTCTGCCTCTCCGCTCTCTTGCTCCTTTTCAGGTTCCTCCACGTTCTCACCCTCATCCCTTTCCTCCTCCTCTACCTCACTGCCCCCGGCTTCTTCATCCTCATCTGATTCAGATAATTCAAGGTCAGGCATCTCCACGGGAACAAGGTCCTCCTCGCTGAATTCTGGAGCTACGTTGATTTTGCCGAAGTTCTGTCTGACACTGGCCAGGATTTTTTGTACCTGTTCATGTTTCTCTTTCTGCAGCTGTAGACCATCCTGCATGGAGGCATCTGCCGTCTCTGTGCTCTGTTGCTCAAGCTTGTCATCAGAACTAGCCTGCTCTGCTTCCACTCCAGACGCCTCCACTGGCAGCAGCATTTTACCCTGAAAAGAAAGACAAAGAACAAGATTCTTATGGCATTCTTTAAACCAATTCTAGGTACACCAGGCCAAAATGCTATTTTGTGATATTTAAACAGTTTTTCAGTCATGCCCTGGACTGCTTTCAGCATTTACACCTGAGCCACATGTACAGATCTGCCTCTTCTTTTTAAGTTATATAAGCCTTTATAAGCATTCTTCTATCTTACCTCCTCATCTGTCTCAGGTCCAGGCGGCTTTACAAAAAAGGGGATGCGTCCCCTCTGCCAGTCGTTTAGCACCATTTTGGAGACGGTGGATAAGTCAGGTTCTCCTCCCTGCACACCAAATACAGTAAAAGGACATCATGATTAAACAACACTGTTCATTCAACACTGGGATTCTGTCTTCATTTTTCAGGGAAAAAATGTTTTTTATACAGTTTTACCATTTAGATTTTTAATGTCAGAGCTAGAGATGTTACTGACATTTAAATGTTACTAAACATTTCATTTAATGCGCTTAGAATAAAATTAATTTGGTCTCTGATCAGTTTTTTCTTTCCCTTTGCTAATGTACTGCTGACCCAAAAATTACATGCAAAAGTCTTTCACACGCAGCTGGACTGAACCACTTTCTAGAGTGACAGCATTTACTCACTACTTACTTTGTATGGATATTACATTTTATTATTAAACTTTTATTGATTATAAAAAAAAAAATGTCAAGGTTTCACAATGGACACAAACTGATGATCCCTGGTGTATCAAAGCGCATATATACATATACACACACATATATATATATGTGTATATGTATATATGTGTATATATATATATATATGTGTGTATATGTATATATGTGTATATATATATATATATATATATATGTGTGTATATATATATGTGTGTATATATTTATGTATATGTATGTATATATTTTTATGCAAATATATGTATGTATATGTGTATATTTACTGTAAACCTCTGCTTATCGCGTATAGTGAAAATCACGTGATGTTGTAAAAAATATGTCTAAGAATGGCTATTTTATAGTCTAAACCCTAAATATGCCCCCAAATATGATCCCAAAACACTTTAATTTCATTTTAAACTCCGCTAATACATTAACCTTGTAAGTGTAAAAAAAGTGTAAAATGTAAGTGTAAACCAATATCTGTACTGCACAATTTACACTGAATTTCCACGATGCTAGGATGTAAAATACCAAGGTTACCCCTGTATAGACTGCACTATAATTCATGCATGCATGTTTTCTTTGGTATAAACAGGTAAATACAGTAATAAATAAATGTAATTTACAATTCAAAATTATACGATGCTTTAAGAAGAACAAAACACAAAAACACAGGGAAATTCTGGACTGCAACTGTACAGTACAAATAAAAATTTTCTTAAAGTCTGAAGTTTTAAGCTGAGGTCACATTGAGTGTTTTGGTGCATATTTAGAGTTTACACAAAATAGGCATTTTCAGACATTTTTGTTACCACATAACATTGTGTTTTTTCATTATACTAGGGTGTAGTGTTCCGCAACGAGATTTGCAGCTTGGATGGTCGTATGATTGAAACAGCAGGAGCCAGGAGAAATAAATCATCAGAATCAGAAAACTTTATTGATCCCGGACAAAATTGCATTAGCATTAGCAGCGCGTGGCGAGCCAAAACAAAGACTCGTACACCAATGTTTAGACAGGGCACAGCATACTAATACTAATACTGAATAAACTGAGATAACTGTTGAAAATTGGTGAAAAATGTTTAAAACACTAAAATAGGAAGGCAGGACACAGAGCTGTCACTACTTACTGCAGTATGCTTGCATTTGCGCACTTCATAACTCTCTGGAATTGGCTACTTTCAAACCTCCCACCTCTAAGTACAGCGAGCGTGGGATGCTCCCAATCAGCAGCAAGGAGAAATAAATAACTTTTTCGGATTGGCTACTTTCAAACAGCGGTATTTTACCATTTCAAGACGCACTTGCTATATTCATACAGTTATATTTTATATGGAAATATGAAAAAAAAGCGCATTGAATCCACAACTTCTGTAAAAGTGAGGGGTTACTGTATATATTCGTAAAATAAAGATGTTACTACAAACTTAAAAAGTGTGTTTTGTGTGTATGTACAGGAGGAAAGCTGCAGACAAAGGAGAGAAAGCTCCTCCAGCTCCAAAAACAGAGGAGCCTAGTAATGTAAGTTTTTTGTGAGCAGCTGATTAATGGCCACAGTTCTACTGGTGCTAAAGAGCCCTTATGGAATCAATGGTCCAGCCGATAGAAGAGTGGGTAGTAGATCTGCAAATAGAGCGGATTGAAGAGCTGATAGTAGAGCCAACAGTAGAGTGGACTGAGGGGCTGATTAGAGTGGACAGTAGAACAGACTGAAGAGCCGACAACAGATAGGATAGTAGAGCTGATAGTGCAGACGGAGTAGAGAGGATAGTAGGGTGGTAGTAACCTAGTGGGTAAAACACTTGTCTGTGAACCCGATGACCACAAAGTCACAGGTTCAAACCTCTACTTTCTACCATTGTAGACACTTAACACTCAGTTGCTCCAGGGGGACTGTCCATGTAACTAATGACTAAGTCGCTCTGGATAAGAGTGTCCATCGAATGCCCCCTTAGACTAGTAGCGCGGGTAGTAGAGCTGACAGTTGAGTGGATTGAGGAGCTGATACTAGGGCAGATGCAGAGCCAGTAGTATAGCAGACAGGAGAAGCGAGGCAACAGTAGTTATAATGTTACATTTAACTTAAAGGGTCTTGTATCCAAAGTGCATTCGTACATAGTACATACATACATTAGTACACTATACATACATTCATACTTGTATTGTTGTTATTAATAATAAATCATGATGCATAACTAGATTTATTACATTTGTCAGTGTCTGTCTGTGGATAATTGTGTTATGTAAATAATTATGCCTTAATTTGCACTGTCCTGATGAGCAGCAGGTCATGGAAAAAAAACTTTTAACCTTTTCCTTCTGTCCATCCGTCTGTCTGCAGGATGACTCTGATACTCAGGGACAAACCGGTAAGTCTCACAGTCATCCTGTTTGGGCTTGTAAATGCTGTTGTTTTGTTTTTGTTTTTTGTTGACCTTGTACTTGTTTACTCAGACACGCTGAGGAGGCCATGGGAGAGAACCACCACCATTCCCAGGTAAAACTCCCAGCATGCTTTTATGTTTACTCAGGTGTCTTTTACAGCCTCTTCTGGTCTCACAGATATCAAGGTCTTAAAACACTAAATTAGTCCATATATGGGAAGCGATTTAGTCAGTGCATAGAAAAATGTGTTTTGGATTAATTATGTTCGTGTGGTCACAACCATTAACAAATACAAAATACATTTACATAGCGGTTTAGCCCCTCCCATTAACCCTAAAGCCGTTTAGCCCCACCCATTCAATATACAGCAATTTAACCCCTCCCATTAACCCTAAAGCAGTTTAGCCCCACTCATGCATCCTCCAGTAGTTTAGCTCCTCCCATTCAGTCTACAGCAATGTAGCCCCACCCATTCAGCCTACAGCTGTTTAGCTCCTGCCATTCAGCCTACAGCAGTGTAGCCCCACCCATTCAGCTTACAGCAGTTTATGTGAGTAAGTGTGGGGTATGGGCCCTTTAGTGGCGAGTGTTTGTGGGCATGGTCAGTCAGTGTGGTGTTGTGTTTTAAACAGGAACAATTCTCTTCCTAGAGGGTTGGACTCCCCCTCCCTCACCATGAGCCCGAGGTACAGTCTCACACACACAAACAGCGCTGCGGGCCAAAGTGTCTCCCGGGGTGGTTGTGGGGTGGGTGTTGGGGTGCTGACTAACACACACTGGTGTTCTGTGGTTTACGGCTGTCCTTCCTCCTCCAAACACACACAAACACGGCTTTTGTCCCTCCCTGCTGGATACCAGTGGAACTGCACAAACAACCTGCTTGTTGTGTGTGTATTTATTGTGGTTGTGGTTGTTGGTGTGTGTGTGTGTGTGGTTGTCTCTGTGTGTGTATAAATATTCATCAGGCCAAATATGGAAACTAAACTCCACAAACAATGTGTTAAAATCATAAAATCACCACATTTTTGTGGCGTCACAAAACCAATACATTTACATACGGTGTACAGCAGTTTAGCCCTGCCCACTCAAATGGAAGATCTAAGGATCTTCAGCCCTGTCATGCTACAGCATAGAGCAGCCAATCAGAGAGGAGCTCATTTACATATGAGATAAACAGGTATGAGTTGTTATATAAATGAATTATGTTGAATAATGATGTTTATTAAACCCACAGAGACAAGAGGAGGAGGAGGAGGAGGAGGAGGAGAATGTAGAATACAGGCTCCTTAACAGCTCGGCCAATCAGATAATGACTTTTGCCTTCTGTGATACCAGAATTACGGAGATCAATATCGACTTAACGATTAGCAGCCTGCAGCTATGACTCACATTTGGAAATACAAGCTTTAAAGACAGAACTGCACCTTAAAGCCCTTAGATGAGGTTCTGTCAGTCAGATGCTGAGGAGCTCCACTCTGGGCTCCTGAAGATCTAAAGCTGTTCTGAAGGAAATGATATATCACCTATCAATCATCACAATTTCTGCTGCACTGATATCACAGAAAGCTGCAATATACAAATGAGCCTCTAACAAATGTATTTTTAAAAGGTCAGTATTCTACATTTTCCTCTGGTTTGTATGGTTTTTAATTTAAATCATTTATTCACCCTAATTCATTTTAACACAACCGCCCTCTCTCCCTTAAACCTGTTTGTCCCTCAAGATTGAGCTCCCCTGTACTGCTGCAGCACAGGGCTGAAACACTCCTTGGAACTCCAGTGTGAGTGGGTGTGGCTAAACTGCTGTTGGATACTGTTAGTTTTGTGTTGTCACTAAACTGTTATTTTAACACAGGCTGTTTTTCTTAATACACATTAAGAAACATGAACAATATTTACAGGCTTTAAGTATTTTGCATATTTAGAAAAGTGAGGTTTTGGGCCTTTAATGTACTGAAATTTGAAGCAGAATCATCATGCAGCCCTGCTTTGGGCCTTCTCAAAGTCTCACTACCCAGAGGAACCTGAAACCTCTGAGTTGTCACAAAGTGTGTGGATCTTGTTGGTACAACTTTGAGAAGATGTTGTGTCATGGAAGAGATGCTGGAGGGAGGCCTGTTGTGTAACTGGGGGATCTAGGCTCCAGTGAACTGGGAGAGAAGTTGCTGATGAGAGTCCAGATCCCCCCCAGATCTCTGAGGAACTTCTGAACATTTTTCCTCTGCGGTGAAGGAAGCTGCTGGAAGACTCTGTTTCTGCATGTTTTCTGGAGGCCTTGGGCCAACCCACCTCCTCCTCCATCTCTCTTTCTTCTCCCTGGTGTTTCTGTTCCTTTGTTCATCACTCCCTCCTCCTGCAGGATGAAGACAACCGGTTCCAGTGAGGCAGAGAGTGGAGAAGAGACAGAGCTGGAGCGCGTCAAACAGGTCTGAGATCAGCTAGCATTCTGCCTAAGACACACACACACACACACACACACACACACACACACATCTCATAAATGCAATACAAATTTGATTCCTTAAGCAAGAATTTTCTGTTCCACCTTAAATGATGACACTGGATTGAGGGATAACTCTGTGCGTGTGCATGTGTGTAGGAACTGCTGGAGGAGGTGAGGAAAGAGCTGCAGAAAGTTAAGGAAGAAATAATTGGAGGTAAATTTTATGTGTGTTAGTAAAATTGTGTGTGTGTGTGTGTGTGTGTGTGTGTGTGTGTGTGTGTGTGTGTGTGTGTGTGTGTGTGTGGGGGGGGGGTTGT
>JBBPCW010000006.1:13473841-13490263 GCA_037974425.1 Phenacogrammus interruptus
GTGCTGGGGGTAGGATTCGAACCCATGACCTCTTGGTCTAGAGGCAAGTATCCTACCCACTGCGCCACCACCACCACCACAGCTACTTGCATGCATTCCCATAACTTGCCCTGGGTGCACAGAGGTGAATTGCCTTGAGAGCCTATTTAGAGCTGAAATCTCATAGACCTGTAAATCAGAATAGTTGATACCACCTCAGAAATGGGGTGTACACTTTGTGCAATTATTTATTTCTATTACTTTGGGCCACAGGAAAAGGGAAATTGCAAGTATTTATTCAGGGACAACTCTGGGCAGTTGTTTGAGGTTTTCAGTGGGGTAAATTGCTACTTGAGTGTTTTTTTGCTGGACTATAGAGGTAGAGGTATAGAGGTATAGAGGTATAGAGGTATAGAGGTAGTCTGGATTCCAGTGCATTGTTAATCTAACTACTGCGGGAATTGTTGTAATTGTTGTCTGGGTTGTAATGGCAGTGTCTGATTTGGAATACTCTAATTTGTGAAGTCTGTCAAAAATCACCCAGGCTTCTCTTGAGAAAAGCCCAGATTGCAGTAAACAGAGTGAAACAATTCAAACAGTATTAGAGGCAAAATTCACCCCTTTACACGAAACAAACCAATACCAAATTCTGATCTAAATCATCTTCAATTATGTGGATGCCTTTCGGACTTCTTCTGTTTCTTTTTTATTTTATTCTTTGTCTCTTAACAGCAAGTACTGAAGTACCACCATCGTGCTCCAGTGGTTGTGAAAGTTGCTCGGAATACAATGGATGCACAAAATGTCGACCGCGGCTTTTTATCCTTCTGGAGCGGAGCGACATTCGTCAGACTGGGGTGTGTCTCGCCACCTGTCCTGTAGGATATTATGGCATTCGCAATCGGGATGTGAATAGGTGCTCACGTGAGTATTGTTTAGTTCTCAAAAAAGCATTCTTAAAAGAGTAATAAGGCTTTAATAAAGCTTCATATCTGAGTGAGAAATTCCTAAATAGTTTCTCCTACTTCTCCTCAAATCAACGGATGCAACTACTACATTTACTGAAGATGACTGATAACTGATCTTGCTCTTTCTTTTGTCACTGGCTGTACTTGGATGATCTACACAAAAACAGTTTAATGATATGTGTCTCATGCTGAAGGAACACTGGTATGAAAGTAGAGAATCATTCATTACATGCAATTTACTGAGGAGCTCCACCAGTGGCATTAAACCAGCACGCCTTACCCAGCACAGCCGAGCCAGCGATCTGTTTTCTCTTACTTTGTGGGTGAAAAACAGGATTCAGGGAAAAAATCCAAAGCAAAACATTGGTAATACACTGTTTGTCTGTTTCTGTAAGGAAGTCTACATTGTTACTTTGGCCTGGAAATGTGGAGTTCATGTTAGATCAGAGCTTGACCACCTTTTTCTACTCAAGCTCTTACATCTATCTACATTCTTTTAAAGGGATTTCCCCTTTATCTCCTTTTTTATCACAATGTATTTTAGCACATTTACAAAATTTATATAGACTTGTAATACTACTATATGGGAACATTTTACCATGAATGAAGGAAAATCATGGATAAACAAGTGAACTTTGTCTCTTGTAAACCAATTGGTGGTATCTCTATGGAGGTGGATTAATAGCATTTTCCTACTTCATGCCAGCAGAGTGTTTCTAGTTGTAAATTGAATGAACCTCTCCTTTTTGAGGCAGGGCAAATTTTGATAGCCAATTAGCGTGAGCTGCAGCTTGGACTCATTATATTTTTTTTTTACTGGAAGAAAATGCTGCCTTTTGCTTTGCATGTTACGCTCTTGCATCACATTTTCTTAATGTCTCTCAGATGTTGGTGTGATTCAGTTCTTTTTTAAATGGTCATTAAAGGTAATCTCAATTCAGACATGACAGTGAAGGTTATTGCCTTGTGGTGTTTGCCTTTCACAACAAAAGGCATGATCTGGATTTTCTTTAAAGCATTTTTATAGGTACTCTCTACAATAATCTAGTGACAACACAAATCTAATATGATCTAATATTCTAATATATCCACTCTGTTTTATCATTACTGCGTAGTTTGCTGCGTTGGGTGTAATATGGAATATTTGTATTTTGAGTGCATTCACCATTAGTTTATACTTATATTCTTATATATTTCTTTACTTTGTTATACAGAAACACATATTTTGCTGTCATTTCGTGTGCTGTACTGGGTTATGGGAAGGCCACAGTACATGTTAGCCCTTCATTTCAACCTTACTGCCCAAACCCCTCAGTGGCTGACCCCCGCTATAATTATTCAATCAGCTGCTTGTATTTGATTCATCTCCAAATCCCCAAGATGTCTTTTTAGCAACATTTGTCTTACATTAAGGGTACATTTGTAAATGCTTGAGTGAAAAAGTATTCTCTCCAAACATCACAAATGTCAAATTTAGTTGTCAAGTTTTTTCAAGTAGTAATTGAGAGCAGAGGTTAAAACAAAAAACATTGAGCTAGAGTACTCCAAAGCGCTCTCTTGTCTTTGGCCCAAACCCAGTGGAGTAGATATGCGTGTGTAACTGCCCCAAAGGTGTCTACTCAAAATGCTTTTTTGACAGTTTCCCATGTTGTAATACCAGAGTTTTTCATATCTCCTGACCATTTAGTGTGATCATCTCACTGGAACCATTTTCAAAAACTTGCCTGATGTTAAATTGATAATGCCTAGATGCCGTTTAGAGAGAAAGCCGTTCCAGTGGCCAAGAATGTTGGATTCATGTATGAAACATTACGTGACATGCTTGAAAGTGGAGAGGAATGAATGAAACACTGGCTCTCTTGAAATTTCCAAACTAGATAATAATGAAAGGTATAGTGTTTGGAAGAGTATTCTAGAGTATTCTGTTTTTCATCCCTACAGCATTCATAATTGCCCCCGATTTAAAGTAGTTTGGTTGTTTGTTTGACTGAAGAAGTCGAGCTTGTAATGAGATGGCTGTGCAAGCAGCCGCACACAGTTCTGACGTACAAGTCTTTGGGACTGGCCTTGCTCACCCCTGCTGTTGGCTGGCGGGGGGGTCAGGGGTGGACTTACGCTTTTAAAAGGTTTTGGGTGTTATTTATGCAATAGCTTAATGCCTGCATATATCGTCTCTCTCGATGATTGTTTTTCCCTCCTCCACCAATAAATCTCCAAACTGCGTTTATTCAGCCTGCATATTTCACTTAAACATGTCCATGAAATATCATAGCTTCCTACGTGGAAGGTCAACAATATCCATTATGTATATATTTCACTCAAATCATCGAAAATTGATAGCTATTAAGTATAAATCCTCCGACAACATTAGGTAAACACTCAAAAGGACATGGAAGGGGCTAGAAAGACTCCCTTAATATCTTCTTTTTGTGTCTTTTCTTTTTCTTTCAGAGTGCAGAATAGAAAACTGTGCAGCCTGCTTCAGTCGAACATTTTGCGCAAAGTGTAAGGAGGGTTTGTATTCATACAGTGGTCGGTGTTACCACAGCTGCCCTGAAGGCTTAACCACTGTCAATAGCACCATGGAGTGTGTAGGTGAGTAACCAAAAAGCTGATGTTTCTACCTTTGATCTGCATGATGGCAATACTACCTGTAAACCCATAAATATGGTTCTTAAAGGGTTTTTTAGTAAAAGCAATAGGTTTGATCCCAGAAACGAATGATTTGAATGTCTAAATGGCTTTAGACATTGTTTAAATGACTGTTCTCTATAATGGAAACACCACTGTAAACATAACCCTTTTAAAAATGGTCCAAAAAATATATCTTGATATAAAACTATTTTTGGTGAGAGTGCCGAAAGCTTGCACAAAAAGGCTGTACTTTTTTACAGCCTTCTTATGCTCCACAGTGTGCCTTGAAAATTGGTACAGCTACCCTATATGGTCAAACGTATTGGGACGCATTAATTTTAAACATATTCAAATACATAGACTTTAATATGGAGTTGGTGGACCTCCTTTTGCAGACATAAAAGCTTCTGCTTTTCTTGGAAGGCTTTCCACAATATGTTCAAGTGTTTCTGTTGGAATTTGTGCCCATTCAGTCTGTAGAGCATTTATGAGCATTTATGAGGTCAGGGACTGATGTTGGATGAGAAAGCCTGACTCACAAGTTATGTTAAAGTTCATCTCAAAGGTGTTGGATGAGGTTGAGGTCAGGGCTCAACTATTTCTTTATGGACCCTCCTTTTTTTTTTTTAAAGATTGCTCTTCAGTGGAAGTAAGGGGCCTTGCCTAAACCCAGAAATACAAGTGTATCCCAATAATTTTGTCCATATAGTGTAGCTCACTTTAAACATGAAATATACAAGGAATATTTCTTAACACTAAACTAGGTGATAAAATTGGTCACTCATTTAGGAAGTAACCTTTTAAAATTTACTTTAAAATTGTAATAAACAGGGAATCTGCAGGTCACACAGGCTAGATATTTTCCATGGATGTTGCTTTTATGTGTAATACTAAAAGAGAAGAACCCAGACCAGCAGGATCTCTGTGATACAGAAATGTTTGTAGTTATTTGAACAGCATGACAGCCAGCGAAAAGGCTAGCAGACTACGCACCTAATATTTAGAGTTAGGGTATAAAGATCAATTCACTGTATAAAATACTGTACAAACATATAAAGTAAAGAACCTTCTGCTTGAAAGTAGTATTGTACTCTTTCTGAAGTGTAGACCACTGTTAATTATTTTGAAACCAGTTTTATTGTTTGACCTTGAAAAATCATGAAAACAAGCAACAAATCAAACAAATCACTAAATTACTCGATTACTTATATAATTGATAGTAACAGCTTTATTTGATGGTGCACTAATGTAGAAATAAGTACTACTATATTCCTAGGCCAAAGCCAAACTGTGTGTTATTTGACATATTTTGCCATCATTATCAATGGTGATTCGCTCCACTGCAAATAAATGTATTGGATTACAGCATTACTTGAACAAGACAACAGTATTGTACTTAGAGTATACCTGACATGCATATGTAACTGAAAGCTTGCAAATGAGCTCTTTGTAGTGGTATGTAAGCTTGGTGCTTATTCAAGAGACAAGATTCTGTTTCCAAACAAGGGAAAGACAGATGTAGATGTTATGAAAGTACAGAGGTTGAAATTCATATGGGAGTCCCCAGTCTTTCCTCAAAAGTATATCTGACCCACACCATTTTATAATACAGTTTGTGCTTCACTGCAAAGCAATCATAGCAATGGTTCAAGAGGAAACCTGGGATATATACTGTTTTTTTCCACCCTGTTCTCCTCTTTTCTCTGGGGTTTCTCAATCGCTAGTGAAAGGAACGTTGGAGGGAGGCCTGCTGGATGATAAGGGCTTTATTGATTTATTTTGAAAATTGTTCTGGCATAAGCAAGCAAACACAGTGCTAATAGCATTACTCCCAGAGACTGACCTGGCTTCCCCAAGCTGCTTGGCTTTTAAGTGAGGAGCTTCATCTCATAAGGCATCACCCATGCTCCCTTACCTTCACCAGGGGTTCAGTCCAGCACTTCTTATCATATATTTTTCTCCCTGTGATTGTTTTTGGCAGTGTCAAGTTTCTTTCAGCCACTCTGCCACACGCACTACCAAAAAATGAAACTTCCAGATACTCGCGAAAGCCGCAAGAACAAACATTAAATGTTGAAATTTAACCGAAAACAGCTCAGACCACATGGAAGCCATGACTGGAGCTTGACAGAATGTCATAAGGTTGGAGAAAAACGAAGCTCACCGCATATAATTATAACAAATACCGTTCCTTAGAGTGAGGGCGAACAATGGAATTTGAGTGATGCTGTATATTACCATGAATTTCTTCCTCCAGATACTATTTCCTCCATATTTGTTTGGAGTAACGTTTGACCTACGCTGAGTAACCCTGAGCCTGGAATAAAAAAAAATGTAGTCTTCTTTTTGTCCAGAAGATCGCTGTTCATCTTTACTTTTTTGTGCTTGTTTTAGTGCAATGTGAGCTGGGGGAATGGAGCCAGTGGGGCGCTTGCATGAAGAAAAACAAAATATGTGGTTTCAAAAAGGGTAATCAGAGCCGTAGGAGGGAGCCCACACAGCCCCCAAGTCCAGCCACTGTCACTGCGTTGGCCTCTACCTGCACTTCAGAGACTGAGTCTCGGAGGTGCACTGTGCAAAAGAAGATCCCCTGTGCAAAAGGTAAGTCATGGGGGAGACATATATGCAAGCATGAGCAAATTATTTTATAGTGGTGGCAAGTATCAATATTTTTTTATTTTACATTATTAATATATTTAAATGTATTTAACATACTTTTCTTTTGGTACATAAATGTTCTCTGATAATATTGCTTCTGAAGTCCAAAAAAACTTTCTTCTCTTGCGTCACAGTGGATATTTAACAAAGGAACAAGTTTAATTCTCACTGGTTCTGCAGGCATCCTTGGCAGAGAGTCCAGTAACTACATTTGGCTCTCTAGGTGGGTTGGATGGCCCTCCATCCCATCACTCAGTGTGATTCTAGTAAGCGCCTGCCGACTGATGTAACAGAATTAGCAGTTAAGTTCTCCTCAAAGTGTGTTACGCTGTCCAGTGATGCTGCGTTAGCAGCCATATATAGAGGCTAGATACATGTGACTCAGAGGAAACTTATGCTGGTCTTCAACCTCGCACTGTTGGTGGTATTGTAGGACAGGGGGGAGTATAAGTCCTGAGATAAATTCCTTATGTATTATAATTCATTTTAATGGGTGAAATAAATCATAATGTTTTGCAGAATGCAGTACTTTCTGTATCTTGAAACTTTCTGCATCATTATATCATATTGTATCCTATCGTTGACTCACAGAAATACTAATGGAATCTGTTCAGCCAGCATGCCCCTCATGCATGTGTTGTTCAACTAGGCTAAGCTTTTTTAAAAAAAAAAAAATCTTCACATCTTGGACTTGGCATCCTTAACCTGGTTTGTGTTAGTTCATGTAGCATAAGGACATAATGTTTGTGTCACAGTGGAGCATAAACAAGTCTGTGAATATGAACAGTAAACAACCAGGAGCACAGCTGGCCGGTCTTCTGTGCATCTCTGGCACTTGATCAGAAGATCAGGCTTGTGTTTATTGTTTTCACTTACCAGATTCTAAGGTTAACAGCAGTATGACGTTCAGGCACTTGAGCGGAGATGGAAATCAAATGGGCCCGCATATGAGGTGTTTAAACTAGTTGTGAATAAAGTATTTAGGCTGACAGATTTAGTCATTTCATTCAGTTGAACTCACCTGCCTTGTGGAATAAAAACAAGCCATAGTCATTTGCTGGCAGATGTCTCATTTACACTTTGGACCTGAGTAAAAGAGGCTGGGGAGTTCTGTGAAAAATGTTCACTGTTCACTGGCCAGTGCTCTGCCGTGGTTAATAATCCCACTGGCCATGCGATGCTTTAAGTTTATATGATTTGCAGCAGAATCAAGGACATCATGTTTGGTCAGCTTGTTTTCATGAACACTGAAATTATCTGCCTTGCTCATAAAATGGACCTTGCTGAACTTCAGAACTCTAATCGCATTAAGGTCCAGGAGAGGCTGCTAAGGTTTGGCTCTTAGAACTGTTGCAGATGGTTGTTTTTACACTCCTCTCTCAACATCATCTATCGGTCTTTGGTCCTGTTGCATTAAAACAGTCTGCTCACATCAAGTTATTATACAGCAATAACTGAGAATGCTTGTGAGGTTTCTGAACTAGATGTGCAACCTCTCATTAAGTTAGACGGTAGGTAAGTGTGGTTGTTAAAAGCGAATATTGTTAAAGAGAGCCCTTTTTAAACATGAAAAACAGCACACTGCACAATTCAAGCGCCACTTTTTCTCTCATCTTTAAAGAGTTCCAAGTAGGCTGAAGAGCATGTTCTTCTTCAGAAAAGAAGCGGGCTCCATGTTGGACCAGGTATGACAGCACCATCTGAGAAATGAGAGGCAAATTTACTCTGCATGACGCCCTCATTGTGGAAAGAATTTCAGCGCTGGGTCCATAAGAATAATTAACAGTGAAATATTATAAACTACCCCATAAAAGCCTGCCAGATTTTTAAACTTGTGACCACTTGTCGGAAAGAGGACAGTAAGAGACATGGGTGTGTTGCACTGATGAGGCTTGACGTGTGGGAAGACATTTGTTTGAAGCTTAAACTTTTATGTTCACTATGTGAGTATAGAGATAGCACTGTTTATTTGTCTCTGCTGTTCATTCCAGTAACCTCAGCTTGTGGTGTGGTGTGAATGGGAGAAACCATCCTGTTCTGTAAACTAATGAGAAGGTGTCGGAGCTCTTGACCTCCTTTTTTCCCCCGTGTGTAAATGAGCACCGCGTGCTAAATTAGCGAGGCTGTTAATACATCTGCTGGAATTGGCCGACAGGGTTGCTGTAAAAATCACAGGGGGCAGCGCTTGTATAACACAGTGATTTACTGGTCTGCAGAACTCACGCTTTGCGTCGTTTTGGCCAGGCGCTGGCTCTTTTTTCCTCCCTCTTCCTGTAGCTTAATAAATAGGTTTGCACGAAAGCCGAAGTTGTGGAACGCATGATTGCCTTTGTCAGGCTCTGGTGTTTAGGTTGGATTGAGGGGAGCTGTAATCACTGCTGTCATAAATGAATGGAGCCTGCCCCTGCCCCATTAGTGTTTTATCAGAGGCAAGCTAATGAGCGCCCTATGCGCTGAGCCTGAGGCTAGGGTTCCCCTCCTTCTGACTGATGGGGGTTTTGCTCTCTTTAAACTCACATTAACCTGCAAATCATCATTATCAGAGTCTAAGAAGGAGGTGTATTGTTTACTTGAGGCTACTAAATTCCTTTCGTGAGTAGGAGTGTTCTCTACAGAGCAAACTGCATTGCGCCAGAGGCCCTGTGAAAGTGGAAAACTTTGTGTGTGCATCTAGAACTCTCCAGGTAGCCCCTTTACTCAGTGATTCTTCACGGAAGTAGCCCAGAAAATCGCACTCATTGTCCGAACTATTACCTTCTATCTTTTGCCAGGCAGCTGTTAAATAAACATCAGGAATTTAAATGATTACACATTTTGTTGCAGGAGTCAACTCCATTAAATTGTTAAATGTTTAGAAGTGTACTGCCAAAGCCTTTAAAAATTTATATTAAAAAAAAAAAAGAATAGATCACTAATTTTGTGTACAGCTCTTACTAGCTCATGATAGAAGTTGAAGGTTAGATACATCACGTCATGAAAATTAGATCCTGTTTATTAGTAGATAAAATCATTGTACTACATTAATAACATTAATTTGGTAGAACATTGCCATGCACACGAGTAGTGTTTGGTAAACACACAGTAAGAGTGTTATACAACCAGAAGAAATGGCTGTTTTACAAGTTCCTTGCACGAAAAAATGCGTCAGAATTCGGAGAGGTTTGCCGTCTGATACATCAGTGTGCTTTCCTCTCCATGAGGGTGGCACACACCATCAGTGAGATTCTGGAAATTCTGATTGCTCCTCTGACTTTCAAAACTATTTGTTTACGTGGAAAAAAACAAATGGTCAAATTTCTTGTCTCTATTGACGGAACATAAATCATTGAGTCAGACTACAAATCCTTTCTGCCTCTGCTTGGATGATGAGCCTGTAGTTTTGGATCTGTATCAAATTGAGGAATGTGCATTTACCTGCATTTGAATGTGAGTCCTGGGCCTAAATTCTGAAGATTACAAAAGCACAGGATATTTTCAAGCAGCTGGCATCAGGCAAACATTGCTTCTAGTTACTGAGCAAAGAGCTTTGCATATGCAGAAATCAATTGCTACTAAATAGCTCATTTATTTTGGCCTTCAGATAAGTGGAGACAAAATTTACTGGTACTGTAATTAATTGCAATTCGGTTTTGCTCTGGTCGGATGAGTGTAATATCCATGGTGACAACACAGTTCCGTTCCTACGATAGTGACGTAACACACCCTAGCCTAAGTCACTTATCTATACTAACACAGGTGTAAAATCATAATCTAACAAAAGAAAAAGAACAAAAATACTGTATTGTACTGTACTAGAACACTGTACTGTACTGAGGGATGCCAACCCCCTCACTCATATGTCACATTAATGAGTTTTCTTCGACTTTGCAGAAAAAAACTTGTTTGCCCATGCAGTCCGTAAGTACGATGCTAATGGAATAAGCTGAAACACTTCTGTCTCAAATTTTTAAAGGTTTTATGGGAGCGAAGCATCGTCTGTCGAGAGTGATAGGTCTGCAGCTAAGTACCACCATACACAGCAAGCTCTGATGCACTGTGTGTTCTGACATAGCCAACATTACCTTTTTCATTTTGTGCTACCATAGCTTTTCTGTGGGACCAGATGGGACTGCATTTGCTTTCCACATGTACCAGAAAGCTCTGGGTGCCCATGACACTGTCACCAGCTCTATGGTTCTCGTGCCTTGGACCACTTTTGGTATGTAACTACTAGGGATGCACCGAAATTATTATTTTTTGCTTGACCAAAACCGAAAAATTAGGAAACACTTGGCTGAAAACTGAAACCGAAACACAGAAATAAATTATTATACCAATTATTTGTAATATTGCTTTTATGCCTGGGACTTACCTCACTAAAGTCAAGCATTGCAACTTCATAAATTAATATTCATGGTTCAAAAAGTCAAGCATTGCAATTGCATAAATTAATATTCATGGTTCAAAGAATACATCTGTTACAAAACTCTGAAAATATTTATTTAGCATTCAAACTATGCACAATTTAAAATAAAAATTTAAATAAAATATTTTACTTGGCCCCACTCATGAATAGCTTAAAACCAAGTTGGCTGAAATATTATACAGTTAAATATCTTCTCTCAAGAAAAAGTGAATTTTATCTTAAAAACAGTGAATCATAAAAAAAGTGAATTTTATAATTTTAATATTCTGAACGAAGTGCATGAACAAAGTGCATTCAGAACAAGTGCTTTAAAAACTGGTATAGCCCATCTATTAACTGTAATCACTGAAAAACTTTATTGCCTTTTCAAAAACGTCCGCAACAGATGGAGTGGGTGCGCTCGAAGTATCTTGCCTTTTCTGTGCTCGATCGGAATGTTTTGATTTTATATGATAAATTAATCCCAACGTTGAGGAAGACTTTGTGGATGCACCCCCTCTAGAAATTTTGGCATCGCATGCTTTACAAATGGCTTTCCGCGTGTCTTTCTGAGATATATGTAAATGCACCCACACAGCAGTTGAATCCAATCTGGCGCATGTAGGTTGCAGTTGATGCTTGCGTCATCACTGTTTCGGTCGCATAAAAAAAAATTTGGTGGTTGAATATTCGGTGCATCCTTAGTAACTACTGTATACTAGGAACACTCCACAAGAGCTATTGTTTTGGAGATTCTCTCATCCATTTGTCTGGTCATATAGAACTGACTATATCCCTCAACAAGTGCTATTGTAGCAAGGTGATCTAAGTTATTCACTTCACCATGTTGTGGCTGAATGGTTTGTTTCCAGTATCTTTTCGTTTATACCGAAATAGTAAACAGTTTATTCTTTAATTTTCTGAGCTGCTCACCTTAACCTGGCTTGGAGCCTAGACAGGTTGTCATTTGATCGCAGGGCAGACCCAAGCAAACATATTCAGGCGTACAGTGACAGCTAGGGGCAATTTAGCATTTCACTGATGTGCAAGTCTTTGTACTGTGGGAGGAAACTGGAGCTCCCAGCAGAAAACCACAGAGATATGCGGGGAAAAATGCACACAGAAAAGACTTGGGCCACCTGGCTAGGAATTGAACCTGGGCCTTTCTCCCTGTGAGGTCACTGTGCTAACCACTGAGTCTGGTAAATATTTACATTTGTCAAAAAAAAATAAACGCCCAAAAAAATAAAAAGCTGTTATGTTCAGGCCTTAGCAACTTCTGGTGACCACTAATCAGCGCTATTAAATATGAGCTTATCTTACATTTTTCGTGTCATTTATGTTTTCCCTTGACATTCACTTACGAAATGTGTGGTTTTATGTACCAAAACAATCATAATTTATTTATGCATAACAATTTACAGACCTTTCTTTATCTCTTAGAATTAAACAGGGTATTTTTGTTATTGTGGCTCATACTGATGTATGTAAATGATTTCTGTACTGACTGACTACTCTGTATTATGGCTTATTTAAAAATGAGATTGAGCTAAAAAAAAATCTAAAAATTAGTCTGGGTAAAACATTTGAACATAAGAAGGTAGAGCCTGAAATGCTATAGTCTGAATAGGTGCATATATGTAAATGTGTTAGTTTTGGTCACACCACAAACATAGCTAATTATTAATAAGCTGTTTCTGAAACATAATTATTGTCTATATATGAATGGTACATACTAGAAATATAACTATTTAAAATGTTGATATACTGCATCAAACTTGTGTTTTTCCATTATATGGGCCCTTTAGTGGCTTGCATAAACTGTGAAGGGTTATGTAGTATAACACCCCATGAGTGTGTTGTAATCCTATATACATTTTTTAGTTTTCAGGTAAATGGTTACTTATCACATTCGAAGTCTGGAGACTGTTATCAAAATGCAGAACAGATGAGCAGTTTTTTGAGTCCTTAACGAACTGAGCACCAGATAAAGGAGTATGCAGTGGCCGTAAGGCTCATGTCATCAAACACGGTGCAAATGCTCTCCAGTCCCATATGAGTGTTGACTCGGTTTCCAGGGAACACTGAGACTCACAACACCAACTTCATAACAAACATCAGTCAGCACAGAGGCCTCATTCCCCCTACAGTAGTGCTGCTGAAGCATATGTTCTGTTCCTTTTGCTTTTGACTATAACTTGCTATGGTTGAAGTGGCTTTTCTGAGTGTCAGAGGTGAGTCACTGGCACTCATACTCAAGTAAAGGTATTGCTATATATTGGCGGTAAATGTGGGCTAGAACAAAATACTTGAGTAGGAGAAAAAGTATCAGCTTGAAAAAACTGAATATTGAATTGCTGCGGTGGAGCATTGATTTACATAGGAACTGACCTTTTTTAGGTTCTTTTATCACTGTTAGGGTATTTTGGGGGAAAAAATAAATTACAAAAACTGATTTAAAGCCAAAGCGAGATATGGATGCAATAGCTAAGTAACTGTCTGGATGCTGCCACCAATAAAACTAAATGAAATTTAAGCACTGGACACTTAGTAGCTCGATACAAATGGCAGTTGTGACAGAAGTGCAGATGATGGAAAAGTTGATCCTTTGTTCATTTGTGCTCTCATTTTTAAAAGTGACATGTAATGGAGTAAATGGACCTAACTACTACTCGGCTCTGTCAAGTGTACTTGAAGTGTGGCTGAGAGATAATGTTGTGCATAAGACTCTGACTGTAAGAGCTATATTGATATTCAAAACCGTGGTAGTCTGGGGATTTGTAATCATATCACAGCCTTTTATTTAGAACGTCTCACATTCAAGCTCAGTTGTATTTCTCTCTCTGACCCCAGGACTCTGAAAGTCTCTCTAATGGATGTTTGCATTGATGAAGTAGTTATGCACTTAAAATAAGTGACAGATGCATACACACATGGAGCTTAGCTGCGAGAGGGCGCAGGGAGGAGTGCTGTTCGAGTAGTGTCTCACCTTGGCCAGCTTCAGTGTTTATAAAGGCCATTATGTTCCTTCAAGCTTTCTCTCGCTGAGTGTTGAGACTTCTCCAGTCCAGGGCGTCTACCCTCACAAGGCCTTGATTATTACTGTCTGGGCCACAGTTATGGCGTACAGAGTGCTGTTGTGTGTTCCCTGTCAGCTCCAAATGGTGCTGGGTTGCATCATGATGGCGTTTACAAATGACTCAGCACTCTTTCTTTATAGCCACAGTTGATGAAAGTGAAACTTTTTTTTTTACACCCCGTCCCCCAAAATGTCACAGTTCAAACCCGAACTTCATACTTGAATACAATGTGACAACACACAAATGTGCATGTTGGACAAAATGTACCAGAAAAACACTGGTGCTTCATTTCAAGCAAGGAACAAGAGGACAGACAAACAACTGGTCAGAATACATTAAGAAAATACCATGAACTGGCATCCACAGATATTTCTATACACTTCTTGTTGTTTACAGGCTTCCTATGATTGGTCTAACACAGGTATGCACAACTCTTGCCTTGGAAAGCCAGTTCCCATCACAGTTAAGTAATTTCCCTACTCTGACAATCAACAAATTTCAGTAGGGAAATCACCCAACCAGCCCTCTAGGACTAGAGTTGTGCATCTAATTAATTGAGTTGCTTAGTTTTAAAAGTACTGTCAGAAAAGCTTTGATATCAATAATATTACAACAATAATATATTATCGTTCTTCCCCTCCCCTACACAAAATAGATTCATGACCAATCCAAAGAGATTTGACTCCAAATCAGGGCTGTCTAGTCTTATCTGTAAAGGACCAATGCAGCAGTTTTGTTTTGAAACAAGTAGGAACTCATCTGATTCTACTGGTCTAACTCTTCAAACAGTTGATCAGGTGTGCTTTTGCTTTGTTTTAAATAAAACGTCTACAGCCACACTAGCCCTTTGTTGAAAAGGTTACACACCCCAGCACCAAATGTCATATATGCTCTGCAAATGTTCTAAATGTGTTTGAATTTGTTTGTCTCATTCAGGTGACAAGGGGACAACTTCAAAGAACAGAGGACCACCAAATGGAAAAAGCCGTGGCCGGGACTCCAAAGAGAGTACGAAAGGGGGTGGCAAAAGAAAAAAGCCCCCAAATCCAGCTACTACTGCTCCTTCCATTATAACAAGCACCGTGACCTAACCTTGCAGTGGCGTATAGTGGTGGACTAACGAACGGAAAGAACATGGTCTACCCCAAAGGCTGCTGAAATTCAAGCTGATGTTGAAAAGGAATAATGCTGCTGCGCATTCATAAAAAATGCTCAAAGAGAACTGGAGGATTGCTGCAATAAATAATGAACTATGTACTGTATTAAGCTAGGCGAGGAGTAGGGGAAAGGCATTTGTCTGTGCAGTTGGAAGCACTTTGAAAGACTCTACTTCTGAAGGTTGTCCTTTTATTAGCCGGCATGTAACGAGTGTTTAGCGGGCAAAATGATTTGTTCGTCCCGCGTTTCATTTGATCAAAGACTTCTGTAGCCACACCATGGACGACATTTCAAATGAGGTCTTCCATCCTTCCATGATTTCAGAACATTTAAAAGCTGTTAACATCCTTGTTACTGGTTTCCTGGTCTCACTTTAATTGGTTTTCCTGCTCCAGTGTTGGCTCTGCTTACTTTTGTGACAGGTACCAAACAGATGGAATCTGTTGGTGCGCAATTTGTACAAACAGGCATGTGGGGAAATGAACACTATTGAGATACTTTAGTTTTTTATGTCTATTTTATAATGAATCAAAAGTAAGTCACTGGAACTAATTTGTGGTCTGAGAGAGGGAGAGAAAGATTTTATTTTGGTAATGATCATTTCTTTTGACAAAGTGATTCAAAATCGATTTGAAAGAAAGACGACGCCTGAAGTCAGAACAAACTTGAGCAATGGTTTGTTTTACAACGCTTTCCACTTCTTAACTGCATTAGCTGACCAAGTATAACAAAAGACTGATTAAACAAAGCACAGTAATCTGCACAGATTAGGAAGAAGACGAATGTAAAACGTGTATTCGAGTTGTATGTGTTATGTGGATGAGTGTGTGTATATATGTTTGTATATGTCTGTTCTTCTAAGGAGGAAAGAGGGATGAAGGTGGTGTGAATGCCCAGAATGGTCTATGTATAGGTCTATGTATAGGTCTTTTGGAGTATGTACCGTACATCTATGTTAGATTACAGTACGCATGCCCACAGCAGCGACAGAGACATGGGAATATTGTACCAGCACATATTTCACTATCCTCAACATACCATACAGCAATCTGCATACCATATGACTGCTCAGTTATAATACATATACCTTTGCAACCGGGAAAGATATATTTAGCACATAATCCGTAATGCTCTGCAGTATGCACCAGTATCAGAGAAGGCAACGCTCTATCATACAGGTGATGCAATTTAACTTTCAGCAACAGTTTTTATTGCATTTTCTTGTTCTTTTTGCTTGACACCAAAGTATTTGCTTCCTCAATAGAAATTCACCATAGGCATTCATGGTGTGAATTCTAACACTGAAATCATCAGCTTCAGTTTATATCGGTTTTGATCGCTTTATTAATACAATATACTTTATGTTATTGTATACCTTATTATTTGAAACTCCTGCATAAAAGAAAATGTACAATTTACTTTAATAAAACCTTGGATGCAGTAAATACTCTGAAGCATGTGTTGGGAACCCATGACTGGAGTGTTACACTATTACATTTTCTTGCATTTTCATCTGGAAAATTATCTGATATTAAATTTTTAATTTGAATTACATTTATTT
>JBBPCW010000006.1:13505127-13516371 GCA_037974425.1 Phenacogrammus interruptus
ACTAATTTGTTAGCTAGTGGAACAATTGAGTATGTGACTTTAATTGCTTTTGAATTGTTTGGAAATGATGTTGCATGTCACTCACAGCATGCAACTAATTGTATTAAGGTTTCACAGTGTAATGTCAGTCACAGGCTTTTCTAATTGGCAGCACATTGGACACTAATGAGCGGTATAGAAACATGCTGGAATTTACAGTTTCCCTTCCAGGCAAAGACATTTACGATTAAGACATTAGATAACATTGAAATCAACTGCACACATGAAGCTTTTAATGTGGCTGACTGTACTCATGTAAAATACACAGGCAGACAGTAATGAGCCAGAGTAAATGGAATTTATAGCTTGCATGCTGCACAGCCAGGATAAACAGAGTTTATTTATTGTCTGCTGTCCCTCAGTGTCAATAACTCATCAGTTTGTTGGGTGTGCGTCCAGAGTGTTTCAACCACAACTGCAGCGCTGTTTACTGGCTTTCTAGGCTCGTGTTTCCAATTGCCCCAAATGATCTGATCTGGCTCTCTGTACTTTTCATTTAAAGGGAATTAAAGTTGCCCTTAAACTGGTTAGGGAGGATTAGTGGTATGCCTCAGTTGGTGAAGTGCTACCGAATGTTTTACTCAAATACTTCCTCAGCTGTTTTGACTTAATTGAAAAAAATGTCTTAATTGAATAATACATAGCCCTGATTTTTTCTGTCTGTTTTCTCCACTATTCTTTCTGTTCCACTGTTGATGTAACATTTAAATGTAATCTGACTGTTATGTGAGCAATTATAATTTTGTCACATGAACATTTACCTTTAGAATAGATAACTATACTTTACTAACAGATTTGAAACACTGAATAATTGGAAATACTGAAAAGTAATGTTCATTTTGTGGCTGTAAACTCACTCTCGCATCATGGCCAATAAGCTCCTTGCACTCATCGCAGGTGTTGGCGAATAAGCTGTCGTAGCACGGGATGCAGTATGGACTGTCCTCTGCCTGAATGTACTTCCTGCCATACAGGGATTCTTTGCAGTTTTCACAGTCAAAGCGCTCACTCATGTTGTCCTGGTAAATCTCTGTAACAAACAAGGCACAAACACACACACAGCGAATCTGTTAACCCCAGATGTGTAATCTAGCAGGTGGGAGGGAGGGAGAGAGTGACACACAAAAAGAGATAGCTCTCTGATGAGACACTACACAAAACGCCCATTAACTTTTATAGCTCTTTGATAGCAGGTCAGGGATTATAGAGAGGTAGTTGGTGTCACTACCTCTACCACTCTACACTCCTTCCATTATTGCAGTGGGACATGTTTGCATCTAAAACTTCAAATAAAAGAGTTATAAAATGACACCATGCTGAGGAAAACTCCACAGCTGAGTGAAAGGGAAAACTATCACCACGCTGCTGAAAGGACAAATGTTTGCCTGATGCACCTGTAAATATTTATGCAGGAAACATTTATGGCGGGGATGTACAGACCACCTATGATGAGCAGAACAGAGCATGGGGGGAGTGTGTGTGTGTGTGTGTGTGTGTGTGTCGCTCTGTGTGTCTTTTTTAAATGAAACGTAAACCAGACTTATGTATGTTAGCATGATCTTAAATAGAACACTTGTCACAAACTAATTTGCTCCTCAGGTGGGGCTAACCCAGCATATCTATTTCTACCACCCAGTAACAATAATAATAATTACCTGTACAACTGAGCACTCCTCAAATAATTACAAGTGCCATGGAGCAGTCCTCAAACTCTGTGCTGTCTGTATTCCACAGGCCCAGAGGGATAACGTAATCACTGGCTGGAGGATGAAAGAGAGAAACCACGGCTTCTCCTGTTTCCTGACGTCACGTCTTGCTTGACAAAAAGGCCCAAACGAGTGTGGGTGTGAGTAGTTCGGATAAAAGGAAGCCATCCATCCTCAAGGTTCATAAATAATCAGCTGACATGCTTTTTCTCAAATGACATGGCTCACCCTCTCCCGAGAGGTCCTTCGAGCACTCCTTCACAATACATCTGCTCATTAATTAGGGGCGCTAGCATTAGCGGCTCCTGCGGCCTGAGGCTGCCCCTGCCTCACATCATTAGAGCCCTGCTAATGAAGGAATCCAAGTTTTTCCCTGCAGGGCCTTCCAACTTCTCTTACATGCTACAGCAAGCCCTCAGCACACCTAATATGGCAAGCACTGCAGTCATCATGACAAACACAGTTGCTCAGTGGTGGCCACTGTAATAACTGTTTGTCTGAGATGAGAAGAAATGGTCAGAAGAGAGTGGGATCACTGTTCAGACCAGTGCAGCTGTGCCGCACCTGGGAGATTCGACCAAGCAGCCATCTGCTTCCCCCATCATGACTCAGGGCTGCTGTTCAGTGGTAACTTCCTGCCTGTGTGTACACTCGACTTCAAAGCCTGATACTGACTGATGCCCAAACTGGAGGGGTCGAGAAACATTGTAGCTGTCATTCCAAAACCTAATCTTTCATTGAATGTATTTGTTGCTCAGGGGGCATGGCAAACAAATTTGTTGACAAGGGTGGTGCTTGTGGGTAAGTGTTTCTCAAGCAGGGATGGGGAGTGGCAAACTTATTTGCAGATATAAAAAAAAGTACTTTGAAGGAAGTAGTGAGGGCAAAGTGGCTTTCAAGAAAAAGGGGTGGGGACATATCCTTAGCATTTCCAGAATAAATGATGGCTTTTTTACTTGTGAAGTTACCTTTTTTGAGATACAAGCAACAAAATGAAATTGAAATGAAGAGATGCATGCATTTGTTTATTTACAACAGGTGAATCTAATTCCATACTGTACATCTAAACCCATCACTGCTGACACTAGTGTGAATACATTCTATCTACAAGAATATTTATGGCCTCAGGGGAGGAGCAGGATTCACTTAGGAGATGCGTCAGCAGGCTCTCAAAAAGAACAGAAGCCCCGGACCTGTTTCCAAAACCTGATACATAAACACTTATTTTGTCCATGGTTGGGAGTGTTGTTATTGCATTGTGTCTAGTGTTTAAAACTTTGCACATAAGCAGCTAAGACCAAAAGAGTAACAAGACATGAGAAATGAGCCCAAGGCAGCTCATGATTTGTTTCTCAGAAAAAAGGATGATGTCATCATTGACCCTAGGTCAAGCGTGATCGGACCCAGAAGCTGGGAACAAGAACTTCCCATTCTGCCTGCTTTTAAAAGATCCGGAGTGGCTTGGTTAAAAGCTAAGAGAGGGAATATTTAATACACTAAATCTGTGAATCTGTGATTCAACTTGTGCATTGTACTGTGGAAGAAGAGGATTTTGTGTGTCTGTGTATAAAGTAAGAGAAAGTTATTTGCTGTGATAACAACTATTTTACCAGTGGATCAGAAGTAATATAGAGTATTTATTATCAGATTAAAAACTATATTTTTCATTGGAAAAGGTTGCTTACATTACCCTACAGTCTCATCATCAAGAATCCTTTAAACCCATGTTTTAGAGTACAGGAAGTCTGCTTTTTCCAAAGAGAGGGACTTGTGACTATGATGGATCAGCTTGTGGTTGAATACCAAAACTATGAGCACAGCGGTCCCCAAGGGCTAGGGATGTTAAACTTCCTGTGAAAAACTATAACCAACAACTGCAAGAGCTGAAGCTTTTTAGGACAAATCATCTGAAGTTGCAATGGCCCCTCCGAAACATAATGAAGAAAACATTCCACTGACCCTGGTGAATGATAGCAAAACTCCAACTGAAATTCAAAACAACCTTCATATCAGCTAAGATTTGGCCCCTTAGATTTCTCCATGCGTCCAAAAGTCTGTACGATAACTGAGGAACGACACGGCCAATACGGCATGGTTGTGAAGTTAAAGAGAGACCGTGCTGGAGGGGAACAAGGCAGCATGCTAATTCAGTCCAAAATCCTGCTTCACTGAAGTCACCCTCAGACAACAGCACTAATCCCCTGCCCAAATTCGGATCACGCTCTGGTTCACTTTAAACAGGCTGGCTGTGCTTCCCACTGGGAAACAGACCTAGGCTCTTCCTGTTGCCGAAGCTGACAAGGATTCAGGCTGACAAACATCTCCATAGGTAATACGAGACAATGGACTGCCAACACAAGCCCCAAATTCAATAACACAGCTGAGTATGATAGAGCTGATATACAGTGTTGGTAAAATTACAAGACCACCAATCCTTTATAATGCTGAGCTGGGCAATAATGATGGAAGGTTCAGATATTTGACTGACTTGGATCATTGAATCTCTTTCAGTAAAATGAATGAATCTTGGAACTTGTGTGGTGGTGTACCATCATTTCAGTTCTCAAAAACTAAGAGCAACACTCTTTGCTTACCTAGCTAATGTATAATGCACAGGTTCAGTTTTAAGGCTCTAAAGCAATCTTTTGTACAGTTTTGGACCATGGACATGGCTGACCAGCTCTCCTCACCAGTACTGACAGCGCTGGTCATGTCGTTGTTGTAGACCCGTGAATAATGAATGTAATACTTATGAAATGTGAACAAATCAATTGTTAACACTGAGAATGTTCAGTGGTCATGTGACAAATGAACAAAAGAAATACCAATTTGTAAATAAGCCTGTAGCTAAATTCTCATAGACAAAACTAGTGGTATGCGTGAGTGGCCTAGGGGAAAAACACGGACTCACTGAGACTCCTGAGTCATTCAAAAGAGTAGTTCAAAAATTGCTCACGAATGACACATCACTACTGGGAAATATAAAGATATGTCATTACTATCATGATAAATTACATCACAGTATGCATTTCTGAGCATTGTAGCATTGTCAAACAACTGTATGTTTCATAAAAAACATAGAGAGGCTGTAAAAAGTGTATTTCTTTTTCCTTTCTATTTTATCCCAATTTTTCTCACAAATATTTAATTAAAATATATTTGAAATCATATATTTCGAACTGTTCGCTTTTTTCTAGATGACAAGATAGAAAATGCACTTCAGTTACTGACACAGTCCTCTTTAAATTGGGCACAACTGAGGATTTATGTAAACATGTTCAAATGATCACTGTACGTAGCCTTGACAGTACAGGACGGCTGGTCAGCCAAAGCAATACATTTCCTTTTTTGGGGGGACACTTTCTTGTTCCTACTGTTGTCTGCTGTGTTCAGTATATTAAATAGGATGCTGTGTTTTCAGGTGGAATAAAACCTGCAATGGAGAAGTTCCTGGCCGTTGTACACTTTTTCACATTTGCCATTAACAATGATTTGTTTCTTGTGTGATGTGCCTGGCAAAAAAAACAAAACATGAAATGTCTGTTTTGTTTTTTTTGTTGTTGTTTTTTTTTTACTGTTTACCAGCTTCTGCTCAGTCTTGAGTAACTGACTCCTCACTAAAAACCATGTCCATTCTTATAAAAAGGAAATGCATTTGTGATCTTTTCTAATGACCTTCAAGAAAAGGAACTGTTGCGTGAACACAGAAGCACAAAAAGAAGAAGACAAAATTTAGAGGAAGAGTCTAGCAGAAAGCATGGCTGTGCTTTAAATCAAACAGTGGGGAGAATGAAAGGTTGCATTTGGATAAACACACACCAGCATGCTGTGATCAGTCTGCTGCTTGGAGGATGTCCAGGCAGCCCAAAGCTCCTTGTCTGATTTATAGAAAGAAGAAAATACAACACTGGATACTTGCGTACCATTTGAAGCCGAGAAAGCCACACAGAAAATGGTTAAATTGCTGAAGTGAAATGTTAACTTGTGCATAAAATGAATAAACTGTTATATCGAGTCGTAAAACAGCTTCAGTATTTAAATGGCTGCAAACATGGATGTGGTGCACTGATATCACTCCATTCTGATTTAAAGTAAGGCTAGTAATAAAAAAAAGCCATGTGTAGCATCAAAACATCTCTAATAGCTCAGACCAATATTAAGTGTATTCCCAAATGGGTATATGGTCATAAATCCCTACATCTTCCCTCTCATTCTTTGAAACTGAGACAACCATGCCCTCAGTGATAGACCAGTAGACAAATGTTTGGAAGTACTAGTGAAAATCCTTCTATTTGTAATCATTTTCTAATTTATGCAATGTTTTTTTTCGTTGCAGATTATATTATCAGATGCTTTATCAAACTAGAAATGAAAAAAGAATGTGTATTCACATAAATTCCAGAATGCTCTACTTTGTGTTCCATTTTCCTTTAATGACGCAGAATCCACAAGTTTGTGCAGCAGCTTCAGATGAGCAGGTCAGGTCTTCTGAACAGGGGTTAGACCAAAAAACAGATGCTTTTGTTAAAGCAGCCAGTGTTTAAATAGTGGCCTAGTAATAATTCAGAATCTTGAACATATCCTTTTACTGGTCATAATTTAATTTGTTAAATCACTGTATTTTTGACATCTACTTTAACAGAGACTGTAAGTGTTGTGTATGTGAGATGGTTCCTCAGCAGTATGAAGTGCAGGTCCTAAAGCTGAGAAGATGACACCTTCCAGAGACAAGATCAGGACACTGTAAGCCTGACAAGGTGCCTGTGCTGATTTTCTGAAGTCTTTGGGACTTTATCACCAAAACGCAGGAGAAAAATGTGCCGCCTCTGGCTTTGGCAGTAACTTCATCAGATAAGACAAAGCAGCAGAAAGAGAGAAAAAAGTGAGGGAGAGAATAAGTCTTATCAGAGGAAGTGAGGAGGCAACCGTGCAGAAAAAGAGAGATAAAGACTTTAAGACAGATCAGCACGTTCACACTAGCTCTTTCAAATATTGTCTCAATCAAACCACTGTAACAAAACAGCTTTTGCTCAAAAATTATTCACAAAGCAACTGAGCAACTTCTGCTCTTATGGTGGGTAAAGCCCTGGCGGTGCATCCTGCACTCTCCGCAGAAGATTGCGAAGCCACATCATGGCCATGCATGGAAGTAAAGCGAACACTGCCTTCTTGTTTACTCTTCAGGATCCACATGGGCTTGGGGCTTGGACACTGTTAGTAAACAATTCCTCTTACTTTGACCTCAAGGCTGACATCTCCCACATTTTTCTTCCATGCAGAACACTGGGGGGACAGGCTACCTGCACCCTCTGCACACACTCACACATCCTTGTCATAACCACTCAAGGCTCTGCCTGGACAAGTGTGTAGAACAGACACTTGGTTAGTATTCATCCTTTTAACTGGTCATATGCACAATTGATGAAATTTTGCTTTCACTACATCTTTTCTCAATTGCTACTTACTATACTAGCTTAAGTATCACTTGACAACATCTGGTCCAAGACGACCATCATCAGCAAAAAAAGCTCTTCAGTCTAAGACGGGTTGACTAAACATTGTGTTCTGGCATGTGCAACAAGAGACTAAACAACAAGTAAACAATGCATGCATAATCTATAATATACCTGTTAAGCTGATTGAGGGTTCACATCCATAAATGATTTTCTATTACAAAACAGCTTCATTAGCTTTGTTGACCCAGCAGTGCAGGTATGCCTGCCTGGCAGTACAGTGTGGGGCCTGTTCTGAGGCCTTGAGTCTATGCTATTTTAGGGCTTGTGGGATCAAGGCTGGGCAGAAGAACAGACATACACAAGGTCTAACCTGTCATTCCCCTGAGCTGTAAAACACAGCCTGTGGCTACTGGGGGTGGCACAGTCCACTCCACTGGAGGTAAACCCTGTAAACATCAAGGTCCTCAAATGAGCACTTGCCATGGGGGCGGTCACCGACAGCTGTGTAATTTGTCATTTTCCTGGCTTTTAACCAACAGAAAGGTGTAAAGGTATGCTCTTTAAAGTGCTCCACCAAACCACACGTCCTTGCACCAGTGCACTGGGGATCCTTTAGGTCATGGAACATATGTAAGATCTCTTTCCATGGAGAAGTCTTAACTCCCTGTTCAACAAATACATCTTGGAATAAATCCCTCCTTTGGAATTTCTTATTCCTTCTGATCCTACCTGGCCCACTGACAGACAGTTCAAATTTAACTTCAAAATTAGTTTTAAAACTTCCATAGTCAACATGTTGAACAGAGTAGATAACAACCCAGAGATTTTCAGGTCTAATATGATTGTCCTTTCTCAGGTCCATGTTTGTTTGTTTTTTTCTAAAAAATTATGCAGAATCCTGACTATAGATTCTATCATGGTATTGCTCAGTTAAATAGAAGTTCTCTACTTTTTCAATGCCAGCTGCATCACCCATCTAACTACATAAAATTTGAACAATTTATAAGCAAATACTGAAAAAAGCATTAAGCAGTTAAAGTTAGGTAATTTGAGGAGGGACTGTGTATAGTATAGTGTGACCTATCCACTCTAACCTCTCACTCTCACTCTGATAGCTTGCACCAAGATGCCTAGTTTTGATCACAGTGGTTTCCATTAAAGATGCCATTAAAAACTAAAATACGCCTCTGTTAATACTGACTAAAGTTTCCAGTGCTGACTCCATATGCGCTTTTAAAAATAAAGGTGCCATCGAAAGTCATTTGTTTCATGCCTAAAAGCTGCCTGGAGAACATTTCAGTAGATTTTTGTAAAATAGATTATTTGACTGGTAAAGAATCTTTTTATTATATGATGGCTCTTGTAGTACAAAACAGCATACTGTGAATCAAGCCTGAGTCATAAAAGCAAAATGCTGTGACCGACAGACATTGTTCTCATTATAGGAAGAGGCTGATTTACAGAGAAGAAATGGTGAATCAAGAACAACATCCTAAAATGTATGACCACCTTGACAAAGAATTTTGTTTAAGAATCGTTTTTCACAAATACGTATTTTAAAGGAGAAATAAAAAAAGTGTGACGGCTTAACTCGTTAGAAAGACACACACATTTTCTTAGTGCCCATTCACTGACTATATGTGTGTTATTATGTCACAGCTGAATAGACCTCAGTGGTTCCACTCCATTCCTGTTATGTACATTTTGTAATATTTTAAACTAATTTATCCAAACAAACTAGAAGCTCTAAAAAACCCTTTTTATAAATGACTGCAACCTTGAAGGTCAATCATGAAGTGAAAATAGGCACAGCTTTATGTTATATTTATAACTGAAGTGATGTTCAAAAGTGGTCTTGCCTACATATTTCTCTGAGTGGAGAGAAAACAACTGCCATACGTTACAATTTCACATCTGGTTTCTATTGACAGAAGTATGCAGTCGACTGCAGTGTGCCAAAGTAGGTTTTGGATAGTCACTGCCTGGAGAATGCAGGAAAGGCCGTCTTTTCTACACTCTGCTGTGGTATTTGCTGGTAAGAGCTTAGCAGGTGAAGAAAGGATAACAGAAAGAGTGAAGGGATGGAGAGAAACTAAGGACTGAGAAAACAGCAGAGCGCCTGTTGATATGCTGTTTTGTCTGGAATATAAAGTGTTAAGAGTAATGCTGAAAAGAGTGGGAGAGCCACAGGAGGTCTTTGGCCACGGGGTGCCGGAAGGCGGGAGGGGGTGTCCAGAGGCCACTGTATGACTGTATGAGAGGCCACGAGGATATTATTCCTCCCAGAATAAACAAACACAATCCTAATCCCATGAGCCCATACTCTCCTCCCTTTCCCACTTACCATACAGAGCAAATTTATGACCAAACATGGCTATTGTCGTCACTGTGAACGGTAGGTCCGTGCTTTCATCTCAAAGAAATACTGAGTGTCCTGGAACATAATGAGGTTAACTACAAGATTCTCAAAAGGGCTATCTCAGCTCTAACAAACATCATCCTGGGGAATTAAGAGTCCAATGGGGTCAGATGTGTTATAGGTGAGGAACTAATATATTATACTGTCCAAAATTTAGTAATGGAGCTATGAAGCTAAAGTAGCCAAACTAAAAGCTCCCTATTACATAAGGCTGAATGCGGCTAATGGTGATCTAACCAGCCGACAGTCCACTGGAAGAGCTTCTGGAGTTCAATGGAGCCCCATGAACTGAGTGCAGCACTGCAGGGGTTTGGCAGAGCTGCATGTCTGATGTCTGGAGCCATCCCCCTCCAACACTGGGCAGAAAATAAGTACACAGTGTAGTGGTCTGGCAAGCACGAGGGGTATTTGTACACCATTTCCTGAAACAAAGGGTGGGCTTCTAAATTTGAGTGGCGGTCCACTACATAATGATTCAAAAAGATTTTTTTAAACCCAAGAGCACTTGTCCTGATAATGTGAGTATGTGTGATGTTGCTAGTGGAATCATGCTTGAACAAATATATACACAAAGTATTTCCAGAAGCAGGAACAACAAAAAGCAATAGGGAAAATAAATGATTAGTGCAGCTGGCTGAGGGAATATTTGAGCAGCCCAGCTTTTAGGGGTGACAATGACCATAAGCTCAGTATGACAAGAGTGGCTTGCATGAATGCCACGTTTGAATTGATAAAACAACAGCGTAATTGCAGGGACCAATTTCATCCATCCATTTAAGAAATCCTGGGACGCACTTCCCTCTCCCTCTCCCTCTCCCTCCCTCACTTTGTCTCTCTCTGCTTCTGCTCTGCCTGAAAAGTCTAGAAGAAAATTCCTGTCATTCAAGATCAAAAGCTTACTTTATGAACATTATTACTGTCATTCAATTCACCAATCTATCATTTAATAACTTTTCACAAAAACTTAAACCTGTTTTGTGAACCTTCTCTCACTTAATTCGAAGTCAGTGAATTTAGTCCCCAGGATCAGTGATAAAACTGTTTTCAAACCACTTGTTTTCCTGATTTGTACTTTCTGCCAGAAAAAACAATTTGTTAAGCAAAAGAGAAAGGCCTGTTATGTCTAAACCCCCAGGGCCTCAAGTCTGGACCTTCACAACGTAAACAAATGTCAATACCATGGTTGGGAATAGCTTGAATTTGATCAATTACGATTTTGTTTCTCAATTAAAAATATCTTTATTTATCTGTTAACCGTAAATTCACTAAGTAAATTGTGACATTTTCCAGGCATGCTTGTAGTTAAACAAATGCTGTTGCATTGACACATGATGTAGTCACATAAACAGGTCCTCCCAGGTTGCGTCCTTGCAAATAAGTCTTATCATGTTTATGAAACCATAATCGGAAACAAAATTCTAAATTTAGTGTAATCTGTACTAAGGGTGTAACGAACCACAGATGTCACGGTTCGGTACGTACCTCGGTTTTGGGGTCACGGTTCGGTACATACCTTGGTTTTGGGGTCATGGTTTGGTATGTACCTTGGTTTTGGGGTCACGGTTTGGTACGGTTCACGATACAGCAAAGTTAAGCAACAAAAAGTTCTAAAGAATGAGGCTTG
>JBBPCW010000006.1:13601655-13613236 GCA_037974425.1 Phenacogrammus interruptus
AGTGAGTGTGAGAGAGTGAGAGACAGTGAGAGAGAGAGAGAGAGACAGTGAGTGAGAGAGAGAGAGAGAGAGAGAAAGTGAGCGAGAGAGAGAGAGAGAGAGAAAGCGAGCAAGAGAGAGAGAGACAGTGAGTGAGAGAGAGAGAGAGAGACAGTGAGTGAGAGAGAGAGAGAGACAGTGAGAGAGAGAGAGAGACAGTGAGAGAGAGAGAGAGAGAGAGAGATAGGGAGGGAGAGAGAGAGAGAGACAGGGAGAGAGAGAGAGAGAGAGAGACAGTGAGAGAGAGAGAGAGAGAGAGAGAGAGAGAGAGATTGAGAGCACTAAACAAACTCATGTGTACTTTTAAAAATAAATTATTCTTAACAAGGGGGTATGATTCTAAGAAAAACTGTTTTTCACACGTATTTTATTTACAAAATAATTGTTAAAAAAAAACCTTGAACCATTCGCTATAATAACAAAAGTGTTTTCATGGAATTTCTCTTAGGAAATGGTTCCTTAATTTTTAGCAATGCATGTGCATGAGATTTTGTGCATGCAGAATAAGCTAATGTGTAGAAACTGTGATTTACATCTAGCCCATGTTCTATTCTTTGGAAAAACAACAGAAATGCATCCCCCAGCCTCAGTGACCTCCCCAGACAGTTACAGATGGGCCTGAGGTTGGGGATGGGTGGGTATTTGGGGGAGGGTGGGACATCCCAACGGTCCCATGAAGCCCAGCTCTGCCATCAATCTCTCGACATGAGCCCCTCTCCACTTGATCCTCACTGCCCCAGGTGACGACAACACATGCGTCCATACACAAACTGCCTTTGCTTCTTGCTTCATCTCTGCTGGGCAAATCCTTGCATTCACTTTCCTGTATTGCTGATGAATGGGTTTTAATAATAGCTGACAGAGTGATGAAATTAAAAGTGCATCCCATGGCCTGCGATTGCTCCAGCTGCTCTATTACAGGACATATTTCAATATTCTCTTGCTCAAATTACAGACAAGTGTCTTACATCACTGTTGTGCTGATATTGCTGGACTCATCATCACTTGGCTTGATTGTTTCTGTTAAAGCCATTGTGCCAGTACACAGTCAAGGATGCTCAATGTTCAAGTGCTGTTATGTAGCTTTATAAAATCTGCCTTCCTCGGCACGATTAGCTAAAATTACGCAGATTTCCCAAGTTGCCTCATTAAAGACTGGCATCACAGCACTGGACTGGGGTTGGGTGAGGGGTGTAGAAGAGGTGGGAAAAGAAGCGAATCTGTGTCTTTCTCAGAGAAAAGTCCCATAAGGACTAACCGACACAAGCCAAAGCTGCCCCGTCTCCCTATTCAGAAAAAAAGATCTTTGTTTTGGTGGATTATGAGGGACTTAATCCTCCCAAATGTATAATCGGCCTGCTTTGTGCTGTATGCTAGAGTGTAAGGGGGGCTGGCTGGAGGCAGTCCTTGTACTCCAGGAGCAACAGTGTAAAGTAAAGACACTTCATTTAATAACAAAAAGGACACTATTGGACATACATAACACTATTATAGGGAGGGATGTTTGAAAATGACAGCACTTACAGTCTCTTCAGACTGGCTACTCATGATACTGTTGTACCAGTGTCTGTTTTTACAAATCTTTGGTGTCACTTTAAAATTTTTTTCCAAAACAGGTTTAAAGGGATATTAAGTAATAATAATGACAACAACAACAACAACAACAACAACAACAACAACAACAACAACAACAACAACAACAACAACAACAATAATAATAATAATAATAATAATAATAATAATAATAATATTAATTATACAAAAACAAAAACAAAATATTAACTGGATTGGTTTCCTGAATTGGTACTATTCTAATGAATTAACACACCCAGCAACGTTGTGAGAAAGTGAGTGTCTGTGTTGCTAAGTGCTGTTAAAATTGCCCACTGATGAAATAAGCTTGAATGAGTGAAAGAGTGACAGGAGGTCAGAGCATGACTACATAGAACCTGTGTGCTGCGCTGAAGTGCTGCCACAAATTCAACCTCTCAAATATACAAAGACTATTGTTGCTATAAGTAAATACTCTCATTGCTATTTAAACATGGATTATAAAATCTTTTAAATGACTTAGTCCAGACATTCATGAAGGTGTTTTGACGGAGAGTTGATATGACTCTGCATGGTACCAGCATGTGCCAGCATATCTACGTGGTACACCCACAACCCTTATTCTTGGGCAGTGTTACACCCATGCTGTCTCGGTCGTGTAGCGCCTCACCCGAGTACTAGGGAAAACTTAACTCGAGACAGGGTAAGTATGTATGTTGCGTGTGAGTGAGTGAGTGAGTGGTGAGGGGGGATCTGGCAACCCGAGGGCTGTCAGATCCTCCAGCACAAGTTCACCTGTGTTGTGTCAAAGCTATAAGGAAACGGAAGTGTCTGCGTCGTGTGATTGGCTGGTGAGAATGGTTGTGTAATTGTAGACCGTGAGGTGACTGGGAAGCTGGGTTGGCTGAGGGCATGAGATCTTAGGAGTCAGAAAGGACTCTTACTTCAAGAACTCCAAGTTTGAATCCGCATACTCACAGCGGCTGCGCCGTGAGTGTTTTGTGCACTAAGGAAAAAGACTAATTGAGATTGTGTTTTGCAGACTGAAGCAGAACCGTGCCTGCCTAGCCTCGGCTTATGCTGCAGTGGATCTCTTGCACGCCGCCCCTCACTGGAAGAAAGTGAAACTAGGACTTTGCTGGCAGAGACACTTTCCGTAACGGAAGGATTCCTTGTTTGGATTTTTTGGGTTATGTTGAAGTCTTATCAAACTCTGCAGAAGCAACACGTCATTCCTGTCTGTGCGTCCTTCCCTACCCCATTCTGACAGGCAGTTCCCAAGAAGAAGAAGCTATTTTAGCTTCTCAATCAACAAGTGTTTTGAGAACTATTAGCACTGGTTACAGGAAGCACCAAAAAACTTGATATTTGTATATGAAACTTCCATTCATTGTTTCCTGGTACACTGTTGTTAGTTTATGCAAGTAAGAACCCACATTCACTATTCTGATGGTCAACAGGCAGATTCAAACAGAAAATACATTTCTCATTCAGAAACCATATCCCCCACCATTGATCATAGTGTGAATATGATTTTTAAAAGATATTAATTGCGTCATCTAGAGCAGTGTGAGTTTTTTGTTGCTTAATATTGCCACAAATTCAACTTTGCTGGCAAAAGTTTACACAATTGTTTGGGCGTCTTTGACAGATGACTCAGCAAATGAACCACATAGTTAACTTTATTAAATTGAGTTAAAATATATACATATTCATATTATACATTTTCATATTCTTCATTCTTAAAAGCAGAATTAAATGATAAAATAAATGGTTGGCGTGCAGATGTCCCTTTATTTAGACTTGTGTTATGGTAACATAGTTTGGCATGATAAGGAAAGAGGATACATTTTTAAAATTAGTCATACACAGTCACTCTCAATGGAAAGACATCAATCAGTCTGACATACCAGGTAACTCATTCCATTCTGCTTAGTTAAGATGACTATAACTATGACTTCTGCCAATTAAGCTGTAAATTACAAGGCTAGTGTATTCCATAACAACAATAACCATTAAAAAGTTCTAAATTGTGGAATATCTTTATTTATGAAAAATGATTTATTACAAAACATGTTCTGGTTTGTGTTGCTCTTGTTTACTGTATACTGCTACGTGTTCCTTCATAATTTTGTTTGTTTTCAATATTAATCTACAATCTAGAAAATAATAAAAACAAAGAAAACACATTGAATGAGAAGGTGTGTCCAACTTTTGACTGGTAGTGTATATATACATTTTGTAATATCACTTTTCAGTAAAATAATTGTGTTCTTTAAAAATATATTTTTTAACTAAGTTTTAAAAGTTTGCATTGCTCCCACTTAGTGTTGTACCTTTAGTGGTAGAAGTAGTCTTTTCATAGGTAAAATATTTGTATGTTAAATATGTACTCTATTTAGAATAAGGGCTACAACTAATGTGTTTTTTGGTATAACCTGCTTAAAAGACACAACTTAAAGCATAGACATTAAGTCTTAGTTTTGTCATTGGTAAGTACAGAATATATATATATAATTAATTCAATGAACTCATTGACCCATTTACTAACTTTCAGTTAAAACATAATTTCTTTAAGTGAACATTTAAAACATAAATAAATAAAAACTGTAAATGTACCCTTGAAGGCACATACATGATACTGACATAATGCTTTGAAAATGAGAGCACAAAGGGTGGTTTGAAAGTTTCTCTCATTATGTTCTGTATAGTCACAGTATAGTCAGTGTAACGCATAATTTTACATGATTCACATATGAAGGCAATTGAGTTATGAATCAGCTATTAGGGAAGTTTACTAATGCCAAACAACATAAAGTAAAGTGGCAGTGTGAGTGACTGGTAGGCTCAGAATGAAGACAGAAGGCAAGTACTTCTCCTCTGGCACATTTATCTTCTGTGTTGTCCTTTGAAGCTCTTCCTTTTCTTGAGTGGCATGGGACAATAGGTTTTATTTTCATTGGGGAGCATGATTTTGAGAGAGAGAGCGGGAGGGAATAGACAGAGAGAGAAAGAGAGAGAGAGCAAAATACAAAATTGAAACAGGGAATGAGCTTTTGGATTCAAAGAGCCCTCAATACCCCTCTTGAAAAGGACTAAAAGCTCAAACACACTCTGGCTCCATTTCATCTTTCATTTTGTGAAGCCAAGTTTGTTTTGCCGTTCCTTAGTCGTAGACCAGGAGATGCACGGACTGAGAATTTGAGCTTTTGTATAAGGAAGTGCCGTCAGTCAGAATCAGAGTGTGGGATCAAAGTGATTGGCTCTGAGCTGTGTGGCATTCCCACCAGACTAGCAATGATGAGGTGGGCCTGGCCATGCACACAAGCAAGGCAGCTACAGCGCATGCTGGATCTATGAGGCGCTCCACCACCTGAGGGGATACAAACAAACCCAGCACGCAAGAGAGCTGAGGCCCTGAACCGGGAGCCCACCGAGGATCCTCTCCATCTTCAAGAGTGCGAGGGAGGGATCAGTTTAGGGTGTTTTTAATAATTAACCGACTGCGTTTGTTTATTAGTCTCCATCGCTTCCACACCCTGGTGGCCTGAGAGCCTCTGGGGTGTAGGGCAGTTCTGGAGAGACTTGCGGGAAAGCAGGCTGAGAGGTAGATGTGTTATTCTCCAATTAAAAGTGAATGTTCCTGGCCCCAAGCATAGGAAGTGTGTTAGGATCTGACTCTGGCCCCTGTCCACTCTACCTGCTGAAAAGCCGCCTCATCAGCATAATGGCCCTACAGGCATTGCCAGTATAAAACAATAACGGAAACCCATAGGCTGCTGAATAGTGTTCCGGTAAATTATATTTTCAGTCTTTTTTGCAGCATGTGGGAGATATCAAACAGCAAATGTCACAGGTAAGGTGCAAGGAAAAAAGTTACTGTGATTTTTAAGGATATCTAAGGAACTGTCAAACTATTAAGTGATCAGTGCATGCATTTCATATCTTCAGTCAGGCTAGACAACAATGAGCAGGGATGTTCACAGGTCAAACTGTTGCCACCTGTCCCAGCAGGGATAAACAACTGAAAGTCTCGCAATGGGTTCTTTGTGAAGATGCACTCGTTACACTGCAGCGAAACGAGCCGTAAGGCCCATTTTGCTCCACAGAAGCCACATGGGGATGAGCAAATAAAAGAAAGGAGGATGGAACATGAAGTGAGAGCAGGAGAAAGGAGTGGGAAAGAAAAGGGCTGCATAAGTGAGAGAGAGAGAAAGGAGCTGGAGAACAGAGGCGGTTTGATTTGATTTCAATGGAATGTTTGTTGACACTGATTCGTGGCCCGGGGCCTTGGGATAAATGATTGAACAGCGCTGGCTGTCAAAGCCAGAGGATTTCTGTAGGCTTGTGTTTCACTGTGTGCTTTTCGCTGGAGGGAAGGTAGCACTCAACTAATTGACACAGAATTAACCATGAAACACACTAAGCACTCCCCCTCCTCTACCACTACCGCTCCCTGAAAAGCAAGAGTGTTCCATGACAGAGACTGCAGTTACCCCTCACCCACCCCCACACACACACACACACACACAACCGCACACACACAAACACACCCCTCTTGGGAACTGTGCTGTAAAAATACAACAAGCTTACACGCCGTATGCAGCCATGAACAGGGGTATACATGTTTTTAATCAATTTGTAGTTCGAAGCTCAGGAACTGGATCAAACCCCATGGCTCTCACCTCCTCCAGCACTAAAGCCCACCCACCCTGGATGCAGACCATTCAATAGTGCAAACATCATGCATACAAAGAGTCTATAAAGCATGTTTCTTCAAAATCCCAGAGACATTTCTATATAATCGAAAAGAAGTAACGCCTACCAAGAAAAAGAACCTATTTTATTTATCATATTTCATTTTTTTAAGAGAATCTATCTGAGAATGGGCGCATGCCTGCAATACCATTTCTTGTTTTCTCACTGTATGATTGGATTGGATTTTGTTTCGTTTCAATTCAATTTATTTAAGATATGGATTGAATTCACAGAGGAATTCATTTCATAATTAGAAAGGGGCATGCAGATATACTGATTAAATTTAACTCAGAGAACTGACTACAGTGGCATGAAAGAGGACCTGACATGAGAAGCAACTGACTGTGTATGCCCATGTAGTAGAATTAAAGCTCAGCAGCTTGAATCTTCAACAATAAATAAACAACAGCACCTGCTGCAGCCGACCCAGGAGCACTGCCCCCGACAAGATGCCCTGAGTTAATTAAAACTTGGACCAGGGACAACAAAAAATAAATGACTAAGCCTGTACTTGTGTGTGTGTGTGAGTGAGCGTGTTTTGTAGGTGCACTATGCAGAAGACGGTGGAGAGGAAAATCACTCTTATTTTGACCACCTCAGCTTCTGGATGTCCTTGTAAAGGAGCTGGGGAGGAGGGGTACTCCGGGTCAGGGGCCGGTCATTTATTGCTGACTACTAACCAATCAGAGGGTCCCAGACTGCCAAGGACTGTAGTGAGGGAAAGGAGGGGTGTGTCTCTAAAGTGGACCCCCCCAGGTCAATTATTTCCAGGAAAGAGACAGTGCCGGCGGAGCTCTAAATTTCATTTGCACACCAGCAGCCCCCAAAACATACACCTGAGTGGTGAGCTGCTGCCACCCAGCAAAGGCAATTAATGTCTCCCCTCAATGACATGCGCGTTCGCAGTGACAGCTGCCCTACTCTCAGGCGTCCTGAGGACCAGGCCGGAACCGCCCACCAGGAAAGGCACGGAGAAGGAAGCGTATCTTTACTTTCCCAGAGAGCCTAATTTCAGGTATAACACGTTTTACTTTGCCTGCAGTTATGGGCAGAGTAAGGGAGCTCCACACCTGTTGAGTGTAAGCACAGGTTCAGACTGCTCCTCTGCACTTGTCATCCCACAAACTTGTCAAGAATGTTGCTAATGCTTTATTTTGAGTGTCCATTATATGTACTTTAGAGATTCTTGCTTTGTCTTTAATCCCTTAAAATCACACTGGTAATAATGAAAGCATATTGTAATATTGTACATATTAATAGTCACTCACAGCTCATTAAAACAAGCAGGTGTTGAAAGTGCAAACTCTAAACTTTCAACTGACACAAAATTTGTGTAGGTAATCAGAATACGAGACATTTTATTGTGACTTGTTGCATAAGTTATTTCATGATCTTTATGGTCAATGTAACCATTATTTTAATCACATTAAACCTGTACTCAACCTGAGTCTATATTTACAATAATTCTGATCCTAACCATGATGCTATTGATGATCATTTGAAAGGGTGTACCACAAAACATTTGCATTCACAGCAAATATTACACTCTTGCCATAATGCAATCATCCATCAACCATTTGAACCCTGGGCCTTTTATGAGCATTTTTGCATCCCTTTATTTATTGGGCTATAACATTTTAACTCCATAAGCTAGTCATTCATGCCTTACGTTGTTTTTTTTTTCTGAAGACCCAGGGCTACTTATTTATGTAATTATTTGATGTGAAACTAACAAATAAAATCTTATATAATAATTTTTATAAGCAAATGGAATGTATCATTGCCTAGTGACATTTTACTTTTCTTTTCTTTTTACAAGACAATGTTTTTCAGTAACTTCAGAAATGTATGGAGTAAAGGTCCATAGCCATTGTTATATAATTGTTGTTCAACTGGGACATTCTACGGTTTATTACAATATCAACATATGTGCTTATTTCAATATGCAATTTGAATTTGACCTTCCTTGGTTTATTATTACTGCTGAAGAAGTTGATCAGATGGCCTTTAGAATGCAGTCAAACACTTTCCCCCAACAGTTACAAACATATGATACAATACCATTATAAAAAAATAATAATGTAGCAACAGAATGAAAATGATTATATATTTATTATACAGAAAGTGGGGAAAATGATGATGGATTATGACGAATTTGTTACACTGAATCTAATGACTAGTTTGTGGACCACCACGGAAGTGAGCGCATTGAAGCCTAAAGTAAATAATATGGATGGTTTATGAAGTTTCAACTGTGTTTTTTTGTGGGAAACCTTTTTTAAATTAACTCTCTTTTGCACACATGATTACTCTGGAATGATTTATTGCACAAACATGGGACTTAGATGATCGTATAGGGTAAGTATTTGTATTTCAGTGATATGTGTATCATGCATGTGTGTTACTCCTGTCGCGAGTTATGAGTCTGATACTAAAGGTTACAAAAATGAACGCAAAATGGAGTTAAAAAACTTAAGAGAAATGTGCTCCATACTATATGCTGAATTGGAAAAAATATTTTTGAACTCCCTGCAGAGGATTTTTTACTGCAGAGATGTAAAGGGGAGTGCTTTTGTTCTTTGTGATTGGCCAAAATTTAAAAACTATGTGTGGCATGTATGGAAACAATCAGACTTGTTCTTTATTCAACCAAGCAAGATGTAATCGAATTTGCATAATTTGGTTCATCAGAACCAGGTGATTATGGCACTGGCTTTCACTATTGTTTGGTATTAATCCTCTGGTATTAATCTGATCCACCCCTGGCATGCATCTACTGATATATCTAGGCAGGCTTCTTCCATGGCCTGGAGAAGGTGAACACGGACATAAGGTACTACACTTTCCACCGACATGCCGAAATAAACTCCTCTATCGGGTTTAGAAAGGGAGAGTATGTAGGCAGGAAGATGGTAGAAAACCGTGGGTTATTGCTAAACCAGTCATGAACACGAGCAGCGCAATGGAAGCTGACGTTATTCCAAACTAGAGCGTAGTGAGGCTGCTCTGGCTGTGCTGGTTCCCTGTAGTCCAGCTGGAACATATGTAGTCTTAGACCATCATGAAAAGCAAGGAGAAGCATAGTGTTATAGGGTCCTAGAATGGCATGGAGGTGGAGTAGCCCTTTTTGGCTGATGGCTGCGCACATAGTGACATTCCCTCCACACTGACCTGGGACATTTACCATAGCCCAATGGCCAATTATGTTCCTCCCCCTTCGCCTCATTTTGGTCAGGTTAAAACCTATCCACAAAGCTAATTTCATGGGAAACAGGCCGTCCTTCAATCTCAAAAATTTTCTGCAAAACACATAACACAGTAGTACTCATTGCCCAGCCTCCCTCATAGTCATACCATGGACAAGGACATGGCCCCTTCCTTGTTGCCGTCATCCTCGACCTCCTCCTCCTCCTCCTCCTCCACCTCCTCCTCCACCTTCTCCTCCTCTTCCTCCTCTTCCACCTCCTCCTCCCTGGTGTCCTAGACCTCCATCTCTACCTCCTCCTCCTCTCCCTCTTCCTTCACCACAAACTCCTCCTCCACCTTCTCCACCTCCTCAACCTCTTCCTTTGCATCTCTTTGGATCCATTGTTTCCAACCTTGAAGAAGCTGACTTTGGCCCTTTTATCTATCCATCAAAGTTTCTGATAGATGTGTGATAAATTTTGACTCCTAGTGTCTCCACTTGGTTAATTGTGTGCTAATTGAGCTCGAGCTGTGCTGACTTAAGTTAACATTATTGAATGCTAGTGCTTTCTAAATGACCACATGGTGTAAGCACTGAGAAATGTAGGGTTTTGTGTGTAGAGTTTTGCAGTAATACTTCACCAAATATGACTCATGTGTTAAAGCAGGGGAATAGTGTTTATAGTTCAGGGAAATGGGTGTGCTTTTTGAAAAATAGCATTATGGTTTTGAAATTTTAGTTCAAAAGATCGGTTATAGTGTTTTAGCAATCGAGAAAAACTGTAACATCATAATACATTACATACAAAATTAGTGCGGCCCATGCATTCCAGCTTCAAGAAGCAGTCTCAAGCATGATAAATTATTATTATCCTATAATTTTATCTTATAATTTTATTATTATCCTGTAATTTATTATCTGCATTTACTGCATTAATTATACCTTTAGTTTGAGGTCTGATATTTGTGAGCATGTAGACGCAGAGTATAAAGAACCTTGACATGATGTAAAAGCTCTATATCAATTAAAGGAATTATAGTACAGTATTGTCTTATTTTTATTTGTTTGTTTTGATGTTTTGTCTCCAAACACCCCTGTTCCAGTATGGGCAGTGTGAAAGTCTCAAGCACGAGAGTTGTACAAAACAACTGATGGTTAGCTGCAAACAGACATTAGAATTGCTGGACCTTTGTACAACCAAAACAACCAAGGTCAGCTTATGAGTAGATGGATATAAGTTGTTCATGGAAAGACATGTCTCCATGCCAATTGGTATGTGGTCCAGTGTTCTCTATGCACTGTTTTCTATTTATGTGTAAAAGAAGTACAGTGCTGCTTATTGTTTGGTGTACAGTAATAGTTTCTAAGTAAATGTGTCCCTGTTTCCACCCATCCATTATATGAGCCACTTATCATAGTCAGGGTTGCAGGAGTACTTGAGCATCCTCAGCGCTAATAATGCCACGCAAAGAAACATCCTGAAAATGTTATAGTCTATTGCAGGACAGGCACACAGATAAAAACACTTACACACATAGTCAAACCTAGGGGCAAGTTGTCATCCCCAACCTATGCTATTCAATTGTGGGAAGAAACAGGAGTACCCGGCAGAAACTCGTGCAAACATGGTGATGCAAATTCCACACAGGACCCCTGATTACACTGGCTGGGAACCAAACACAGAACCTTCTTGTTTTGAAGCAACAGCTCTACCCACTGTGTCTGTGCAAACGTTCTGAATTTGGATTGCAAATGGCTTATTATTTACTTGTTTTGTCAGGGTAATGACATACTAAACATGCCTCAAAATAAACAACATGAAATTGCATCATGATCAGAGCTCTTTCACAGAGCCCACTCCACACGGTCCACTTCGCTGTGTTGTGTTTCACGTGTGTTTCAGCTGTAGGAGTCTGTGTAGATGCGAGCTATTTAGGTTCTGACACAGAGAGAGAGAGAGAGAGAGAGGGAGCGATAGATAGATAGATAGATAGATAGATAGATAGATAGATAGATAGATAGATAGATAGATAGATAGATAGATAG
>JBBPCW010000006.1:13687106-13701171 GCA_037974425.1 Phenacogrammus interruptus
TGTGTGTGTGTGTGTGTGTGTGTGTGTGTGTGTGTGTGTGTGTGTGTGTGTGTGTGTGTGTGTGTGTAACTGTATATATCTGTAAGAGTATGTGATTTAGAGCAGAAGGATAACTGGGACAAAAACATGATCCTGCTAGAAGCACTGATGCACTCCTCTCCTATCTCTGTTTTGGTTAATCCTCCTTACCTCCATGAAGCAACTGGCTTCTCCTATCTCCGTCTACACCCGCCAGCCACTGTCCCAGGCCTGCATCTCCATCTGAACCTCTTTTCCCTCTCTCGTGTCTGAAGGTCAAAGTTTAATAGGCAGCAAAACAATAGGTCTGCCTCAGACACAACAAACACAGGCTGGTGGGAATTGTTTGCTTACCCCCCTTCTCCTGCCTTTTAAATTCCCCCTCCTCCGTTTCTATGCTTCTGTTCCCCTGTACTAACCATGGTGAGAGAGGCCTTGTCAGTATTCTGTCGCTTGGTCAATCCTTTACACTTATTTGCAAGGTTAATTGCCATTTTGCTGGCTTGTATTTACACGCGAACACCGTGTTAGACAACTGATGAAGACAGGGAGGCAGTGAGCTCGACAAATTAACAAAGGAAGCTGGAAGCAAAAGCTAATTACCACTTACAGTATACAATCATCACAAACAAACAAGCCAGGCGTGGTCTGGTAGCGCTAAACGAGTAGAAACAGTACTCTTCTATCGGGCGCTGACAGGCCGAGACCACGTAAACTAAACAGCGTGAAAGCAGCCAAACTGAACAGTGTGAAACAGATACAGGTACTGTAGCAGTGAAAATGAAAGGCCATAAAGAGACTATATCTGCCATTGTGTCTGTGTGTACTGGTGAAGACTGTCTAGGGCTGGTATAATGTTGGTGAGATTTCTGAAAGAGTGTGAGGGGAGAATTTGAGGAACTCTCTAAAACTGCGAATCTGAAAGTGCTGAAAAGAGTGTTAGGCAAACAGCTGAGGAAAACTGTTTTTTTGGCTGGCAGACACATTCAAAGAGGCTGATATAGCATCAGCAACAGCAGCAACATGCATCTATTTTACAAAAAAAATAAAATAAAACATGAGAATGAATTGCAAAAATAACATTTTTACGTTATAACATTAATAACATTATTTTATTCGTCCTATTTAAGACATAAATTAAGTGATGTCTATATTAACAGGCTAGCCTGTTATCATTGCATATTGCTTTATTTGTGTGTCCACCATCCCATCATCAGCTGTCACACCTGAAAACAAATGGTGCACTTTTGAGAACAGTGCAAAGTACATTACACACTTCACACTAGACTGTCTCAACATGTGAAATTACTTTAGCTGCCTGCCCTTTCATAGCTGAGCTACTTTTGTTTCCACTTTAAATTAACAACACTCACAGCTGACTGGGGCAGCTCTAGCAGGGCAGAGTGTGACAAACAAATGGAAAAAGCAACACCTTAACTACAATATTTTACATCAAAATCAAAATAAGTCAAAACAATATTGGTGTTAAATATTTATCCTGTTGAAATACTACACAAATAAATGTAATGTATTACATTTTCAGATGCACATGGTTAAATATTGAATAGAAGTTATTAAAAACTTTATACAAAATTGTGTGTAGTTATCTGTGTACATATATGTATATTGACCAGTTAACTGATATTTCAATGAACTGATGTTTGATAAACAGATTTGAATATGTTTATAACATAGTAACAACAAAAGCTTGATTTGGATGACGTGAGGGAGAGAGCATGAAAGAGAGGCAAAATAATAAAAGAGAAAGAGGAAGGAGGGTGGGAAAGCAGAGGCCTGCATGTCTCTCTCATTTATAGGAGGGGTAAGGGGGTTGTCCCGTCAGCTGGAGCAGCACACAGCAAAAGAAAAAAAGGAATCCAGGTCACTGCCTGTTTGTATGTTGACTGCATGTTTCTCTGTGCTTATGGAACAATGGAACAATACACAGAAACAAAGTACCAGTTCATACTTCCATGCATTACATTCAGTCTTTCAGACATGGACAGTTGGAATAACAGACTGTTCTTCTTCTTTTTTTAATGTAATTGGTCTTTCCTCGCTCCACCATAAATGTTCTTTCTAGCAACTGTTGCTGGGTAAGTTTACTGAACATTTACAAAAACAGAATTCATTCTAATTCATAGTGCACAACATTCAAAATTAAAATTATTATTTAGTTTGCATGTGTCAGGTGACACTTCAGTCAGGTGTTGTTTGTCAATCAAGAAAAATCAAGCTCATTTTCAAAAATACGATACTGCTTAGGTATAAACTGGAAAGCAATGATAGTGGTCCAGTTTTACATATTTTGGCTAAAATTCACAATTCTCATTTGAGGTGGCTCTGCTAAGCTTGTCCAGCTTCACAACAGTTGCTAAGAACAAACATTTTTGAGAGGAGCCTGGAATCAATTATACTGCAGCTACAGTGATGTCCTGATCAGGGTCTGACTATGGTGTGGGGGACAGCGGGAGAGCAGAGAAAAATAGGAGACTGGAGCAGTGGATGACAGGAGTCATGAGGAGACAAGAGATGGAGGTGAATACGATGAGCTGGCTTAACAGCAGAGCTTTCCAAATCCCTGTGTGTGTGTGTGTGTGTGTCCAAGAGCAGCTATACAGACTCAACAGCCATACAGTGCTTGACCTGCTGGGGGGACACGGGAGCAGTGGGAGGGGAGATAAATGAGTGAGGTGGTGGTGTTGAAGTTTGAGACGGAGATGGCGGATGTGGGTCTGTTTAATATTGACAATTACGGTTGTTTTGCTACTTGCTCTACGCTCAGTGTCCCTTTTGCCTTTGTGTAGCGTATTCCTTCTTCTTCTCTCACTCCTTCTCTTTCTTTTCTCTCCTTCTGTCTCTCACCTCTTGGGAGAGGCGATCAGAGCAACCCCCTCCCCAGTTGAACCCCAGCATTTTGTAAGAGTCAGCAGCAAAAATGGATGGTCAAAAAACAAGTGTGTGTGTGTGTGTGTGGGTGGGGGGGGGTGTTTAAAGAAAAAAGTATTGATTAGCCTTCAGTGCTCCACGTGGGCCACTGTTATTGATTAGGAGTCTCTCTCTCTCTCTCTCTCTCTCTCTCTCTCTCTCTCTCTCTCTCTCTTTCTCTCTTCCACATTTTTTACTCTCCCTTTCTCTGTGTGTCTCTGGGGTTCTTTGTTCACAAAGTGAGTGATATAATAGTCCTTTGAGAAAGCGAGGAGTGAGCAGGAGGAGTGGGCTGGCTCTGGTGTCTGGGACAGAGGGGGAAGCGAGAGAGAGAGACACCAAGGAGGAAAGAGAAAGTCTCAATGACAAAAGGTCAGGGCAGCTGGGCTTAGGGCGATCGGGACCAAAGGGAGTGGAGGGATAATCTGCTAAAGCCCCGAAAGGAGAGATTCAGCATGCGCAGCACCCTCGTAGGGCCCGAGAGCAAATTTGCACATAAATAAAGAGCCACTGTCGTTTTGAACAAGCAGGTCTTAAGACAGAGAGAGAGAAAGAGGGAGAGAGAGAGAGGGAGAGAGAAAGAGAGAGAGAGAGAGAGAGAGGGAGAGAGAAAGAGAGAGAGAGGGAGAGAGAGAGAAAGAGAGAGAGAGGGAGAGAGAGAGGGAGAGAGAGTTGAATGCAGCTGTCAGCCTGTTGGCCAGCTGTCTGGCCACTTCATGTCTCCCATAATTCTGGGCAGCCTGGGAACAAGTGTGAATGTGTTTGAAAAAGTGAGGAGACCTTTATCATCACGTCTACACTCTGTCTTTTCTTTGTAAGCTCTCTTAGTTGAGCCCTTAAAAATCTCTTTGTCTTGACTAAACACATTTAATTCCAAAGAGCTCTTTTTGGGGAAAATAGATTTAAAAACATCTAGAGAAATATTTTTATTACAATTATCATAGGAAGTGAATAATGGGTGTCAAGTAACCACAGAGGTGAGAAAACATTGCTGATTGTTGGGGAATTATGACACAGCAAATAAAGTATAGTACAGTATAATATATAAACCGTGTTCATACCGGGTTACTCTATGCTAATCCATCTGAGACTATCTACTATCTAAACTGTTGCAGATTATGCTGATTATAACCTTTGCTGATTTCATTAAGTTTTTCCAAAGATACCACACAAACTGTTGCAACCACACAAATTTCATGATAACTGGATTAACAGAAATAATCCAGAGTGACTCACATTAAACTTAACTTTTTACTTTACATTCATTTTTAGAATTTTGGACACAAGAGTTTGTTCTGACAGAAATGAAATATGACTTGGACAGAAGTGTATTGTCACACACAGCTGTCAATTTACACCATAGTATCATTTATTACAGTTTTTAATTCTTTTGAAAGTTGTGTAAGGTTGAGAACAATCCTAGCAATCCCCATCATAAAGTTCTTATGCAAAGATCCTCATTATTCCTTAATATACCTATTCAGGCACTTCTAAGTGATTAGTTTAAGATTTAGAAGCAAAGAGCTATATGTCCTCTCAAACATTACCTTTCCTCACTAGATACAGACTTTTGGGTCCATAGCCCAAAAGATTGTACGACAACAGTAATCCCAGAATATCCCTCCTCTGAATGTGCAAGCTAAACGAAAACCATCAGCCATTATCTATTTGCAGGATTTCTGAAATATTGCCTGGATCATGATAGCAGTAACGTGAGTATAGTTCTGGTCCGTGTTGTCAGTTAGGGGAAATTGGACTAGAATTGGACCTAGCAGGTGGTATTGATCAACCTGGGAAGTTATGAAGCAACTGTCATTTCCCTTTCATGAGTGGCTCGATAGATATTGACTGGGGAATGAAAAGCGTGTGCAAGTGCTTGGTCTTAAGGACAAGAAACAAAAGACAAGAACAAAGAGAAAAACTGAGAGGGATGATGACGCATGCATATGTGCACACATCCAAACACACACACACACACACACACACACACACACACACACACACACATATACACATTCGCATGAACACTCACTCTATGCCATATGCAAAAAGAATAAACAATGATACAGCTACGTCACATCGACATACCCATGCCATAAACATTTCATGGCAGATGTATGCATGTCAGTATCAAATCACCATTACTGGTCTTAATATGAGACTGCTTTATTAATTGGTATAAGCCGTCATGATACCATATGATATGTGCTATGACAAATTTATGGCATGGTAGTTTCAGTGTAATGTTGCAAGCTTAAAAGAAAGGTAAATTAAATGTGCAGTGGTGTGACACTATACAGGGCACACTCCCTCAAGCTACACAGGAAACAGAGTACACAAGATATGAAGACTGAAGTCTGCAGGACTGGCTGTAGTCTGAGTATTAGACAGGCCGGCTCAGTCAGGGCACAAGAGGTTGATACAGAGGCAGACACAGAAGGCAAAGGAGTGGAGTGAGAGATTGAAGAGAGCACAGCACACGTTTCTCAGTGGGAGAAGGATTTGCAGCTGTGTGTGGCATGGGGCTTGCTTTTTTGAGCTCTGAGGTGGAGTGGGGCTGCTGGACATTGATGGCCGTGCCTGGCCCACAGAACTCTCTCAGATCACAGCCGCCCCACCAGCAGAAGCTAATCTCCAGCTCATCCCGGCCGCCCCGCCACGCTTAGCGCCATTTCACGCTGGAGTCGTGCAGCTAAAGGGATAAGGCCGGCTGCTGAGGGCAAACACCGCCTCTCACTCACAAGCCTTTTTTTTCTCTATGACTCTATTTTACCCTGTCTTACATGCCTTCTATCTCAAACCAGCTGAACTGTACGTCACACTCTGTTTTTCCTTCGACCACTTGTCTTCTTTTTTGTTCTCTGTTTACTCGTTGCCGTAAATCCCTCTCGTCCTCGGCCTCCTTCTCCTTTCTTCTTTCATGTTTTCCCTCGCTCCTGCACTCCTCCGTCTCCCCGCCTGCAGCTGCCAGCCTTGTTCACAGAAGGGTGCCCATCTGATCGCCTCTCTCTGCCGTCACACTCACTGCGTCTGCCGGAGAATTGGGCGGAACGGCGTTACATGGGCGAGACGAGGTGGGAAGGAGGGTGGAAACAGTGCAGAAGAGAAAGAAGGAACAAGAGAGGAAAGAAGGATAAGGCTCAAATCCCCCCTTTCTCCCTTAAACCTCCCTCAGCACCCCACCTCACCGCCCCTGAGGGAAGTGCAATAGCAGCTAGCAGAGGGAAGCGCCCACGTTGGGCTTTGAATGAGAGCCATCGCTAGCAGCCTCCTCCTGCAAGACTGGCACAGGACAGGCATTCAGTCAGGCACACACACAGCCTTACGCTAAGTCCCCCCCAAAGACTTCCCCAACACAAACAACTCTAAGCGTGTTAGCTTCAGCGCTACACAGACTGCAGAGGCATGCATGTTTGGCTGGGGAATGAAAGTGTGCAGGGCCCCTCGAAGCTCAAAAGCAACGCGATTACACCACAAGGCGCAGTGAAGCTGCTGACACCCTGAGCGCTTCCTTCTCAAAACCCCATGCTACTTTAGGGGGGAAACAGAAGAGCCATATTGGCTGTGCTACTCCACGCCCCCATGTAGCCCACAGATACACTAGAGATATACAGAAACAACTGTAGAAAATAGCATTGTGGTAAAACAAGGAAAAAACACATATACATTCAGACAATGGTTCTATGTGTTGTGGACCTTCAGCAAACGGAACACAGCTTGAAATATTTGTCTAAACCTGACAAGGTGGCCTTTCAGTTGGGCTTGGACATAATTACTCAGATAACAGTTGGGTTTAGGTTGAGTTCAGATTCAGACTTTTTATCCTGCAAGTTTTTCTCCCTACTTTTACCTTAATGCATTCAACCCAAAATAGTACTTCTTTGCTCAGAACAATACAAATTAAAATTACTGTATATACTGAACAAAAATATAAACACAACACTCTTGTTTTTACTCCCATTTTTTATGAGCTAAACTCAAAGATCTGAACCATTTTCTACATACACAAAAGACACATTACTCTCAAATATTGTCCACAAATCTGTCTAAATCTGTGTTAGTGAGCACTTCTCCTTTGCCGAGATAATCCATCCCACCTCACAGCTGTGGCATATCAAGGTGCTGATTAGAGAGCATGAATATTGCTTAGGTGTGCCTTAGACTGCCCACAATAAAAGGCCACTCTGAAATGTGCACAGTTGTGCCAGTATCAGTATCTGGTGTGGCCACCATTTGCCTCGTGCAGTTCAACACATCTCTGTCGCATACAGTTGATCAGGTTGATTGTGGCCTGTGGAATGTTGGTCCACTCCTCTTCAATAGCTGTAAGAAGTTGCTGAATATTGGCAGGAACAGGAACACGCTGTCGTATACGCCGATCCAGAGCATCCAAAACATGCTCAATGGGTGACATGTCCAGTGAATATGCTGGCCATGCAAGACCTGGGATGTTTTCAGCTTCCAGGACTTGAGTACAGAACCTTGCAGTATGGGCCGTGCATTATCATGCTGCAACATGAGGAGATGGTTGCGGATGAATGGCACAACAATTGACCTCAGGATCTCATCACGGTATCTCTGTACATTCAAAATGCCATCAATAAAATGCCGAACTGTAATCAGGTTCAAACCCCGATGAGGACAACGAACATGCAGCTGAGCTTTTCTGAGACAGTTTCTGACAGTTTGTGCAGAAATTCTTTGGTTATGCCCACTGATTGTCGCTGCAGCTGTCCGGGTGGCTGGTCTCAGATGATCATGGAGGTGAACATGCTGGATGTGGAGGTCCTGGGCTGGTGTGGTTACACATGGTCTGTGTTTGTGAGGCCAGTTGGATGTACTATCAAATTCTCTGAAACTCCTTTGGAGATGGCTCATGGTAGAAATATGAACGGCAACAGCTCTGGTAGACATTCCTGCAGTCAGCATGCCAATTGCACCCTCCCACAAACGTTGTGACATCTGTGGCATTGTGCTGTGATCAAACTGCACATTTCAGAGTGGGCAGTCTAAGGCACACCTGTGCAATATTCATGCTGTCTAATCGGCACCTTGATATGCCACACCTGTGAGATGGAGTGCTCACTAACACAGATTTAGACAGATTTGTGGACAATATTTGAGAGTAATGGGTCTTTTGTGAATGTAGAAATTGTTTCAGATCTGTGAGTTCAGCTCATGAAAAATGGGAGCAAAACAAAAGTGCTGTGTTTATATTTTGTTCAGTGTATTTGGACAGACTGCAATTGTTGGTCACACTCAGTCAATAGAATGTCTACAGGTTCTTTAATTGTTAAGGAAATTCAGCCATCAGCAGCATTAGGTCTAGGTGTAGGATCAGGTGACTTTAGGTAAATGTAATGTTAGGGTTAGGGTTAGATTTGATAAAATAGCCACAGTTAGGTTTGAACCCAAGACTTGTTGTTGTTCACTGGATTAGGTCAGACAGGACTCGGACAGACATTTGTCAGGTTCGAAGCAAAATTTCAAGCCCCATTACAGCTTCAACATGGAGGTTTAAAATGAGCACCCCAAGCATTCCCCAGTATTCTGAGCACATGGTCTCTGCCTTTGCATCTTATCTTTCTCCCTTGCTTCTGCATAATAAGTCCTGCCAAGATGTTTACTTTATTTCATTATTTCCGCTTGCCCCATCCCCCGCTCTGACTCACCCCAGACCCAGACACCTGGCAGGGGCGCTAGGGCAGGCTTTGACCCCCTCCCTCTTTCGCATTACTGGGCCCTCCGGTGCTCCGTAATGCTCAGAGTAGTGAAGCATATGAATAAAGGTGAGGGCGAAATGACTTGCCTCCCAACTTGACAGAAGTGCTGAACCACAAAGAACACCTTGAAGGGCATGTTAACTGTCAATAGAGTTTTATGTAAGCTTCCACACTATTAACATAAAACTAAACAGCCCTCCCTCTCTTGTTTTTCAACTAGGAGATCCAAGGTGCTTCTCTTAGTCATGTCTTTGGCCGCTGTGGCAACATTCCTTTCTGCGTCATGTCATCTAATTCTAGCCCCTCACAACATATAAAAACACGATCTCACAAAAGACATATTATATGCAAAGCACGCCATGGCACTAACACGCGCTTAAACATGCACACATACATCCTACCTGAAGCCCATTTGCTCTGTGTTGCTACGTGACCAGACGCTGTACAAGCTGGAGTGCTGTTTTGTAGGCACAGCGAGGGAACATAGTGTTTGTGATGCACTTGCTGGATGCATATGGAGGGTCTATTCCCTCAGCTCTCTGCAACCTATTAGGCAATGTAGCAGGACCACACTCTGGTCCTGGCAGTGTGCTTCTGCACTGAGATGGCTGATATAGCCCACGCTTGAAACAGTCCATAATCAAGGCCTCTGATAAAACAGTTTGAGTTTTTCTGCTCTTTGTAATCTAACTCTGATGCATGCCCATTATAGCAACATGTCACGGCACAGCTAAATGTGGTCCAGACTAACATAAACTTGGAAAACTGCTCTTGTCCAAGGACATGGACGAGATGTAAGGAGGAGAGAACTGTAATTGTGTAAAAGCAATACAATGCAACTAAAGCAGATCATATTGCAGTGAGAGTGAGAAAAAAAATCTAAAAGAATAATAATCTTTAAACACAGCAGTTAACCTAAAGGTATCCTCACCCGTTATGTTTTTTATTAACGTTTTCTTAAAAGAATATTCCATTATTTGACACCTTGCCTTGTGATTATGCTAAACAGCAAATACAATGTAACCAAAAGAATCCATTCTTTAATGCAAAAGGAAAGAGGAAAAAACACTGATGTACTCATGTCCTTTTGTATGCATATGTAAAATGTATTATACAATTATATTTCAAATACAAGTATATGAGATGGTAAAGAGTATACACACCAGTATATGAGTATATGGTAATAATAAATAGTATGTATATGTAATGTAATTCTTTAACAAAATGAACACAATTAGTATTCAATCATATGCATTACTCTAAATCAACCCAGTGCACAAAGCAAGATCCATAAAGACATGGCTGGATGAGTTTGGTGTGGAAGACCTTGACTGGCTCGTAAAGAGTCCTGACCTCAACCCCATCCAACACCTTCAGGGTGAACAGCGATTGTGAGCCAGGCAAAAGAAGTGTATGGACAAATATAATGGCTGATATCATTGAATGGGTCGAATGGAAAGAGTTAATAGTGTGTCCTCTCTACATACATTTTACTATAAGTGGTTGAGCAACCGTTTGTCTTAGCTAATCAGTAATTAGCAAGTAATCAAATATTCAAAGGATACTGATTCACATTTAGTATGCACTGGTAAGTAAATGACTGTTCAGAGTGGCTCTTGTAGCACTGTGGCTATGACATTTCCCATCACTCAGGAACTGGGAAGTGTCTAAACGCATCAGAAATGTGAATTAGCCTGTCAAATAACTACTGCTATTAAGCTGCCCATCAAGTCAGTCCTGTCACAACTACTGAAAGAAGAGAAAAAGTGAGAAGCAGTGTAGAAAATGATTCAGTTAAGCATAAAACTGTGAAGGCCTGCTATGATAATATTGGCATGGCTAAAAAATGATATTTAGTTTTCTAAGAAGGAGAGCTAACTACTTGGGGATGCAGAGTAGTGTCACTACCTCACAGAAACAGCCCAAATAAATTGTTACACAATAACAGGGATTAGTTTAAGTTAAAAAAAAATACTTTCTTTGTCATCAAATGTAAATTTTTGGTCTTTTTGAAAACTGTTTTTATAACGCTTGACAGTGCCAGCTGGCCTGGATGTTGTGTGAAAATGTAATATGGACTGAACCAATAGGTACAAACAATACAATTTTCCATGGTCATCAACCTCTAGCCTAAAGTAATTGAAACTAAAGCTAAAACAATAAAAAAAGGAAAAAAGTGACAAGAATCTCCAAACTTGATTGCCTTAATCTACCTAGAATACTTTGATGGCAAAATTGATGATCCCACTCTGCTGGGTGCGAGGTCATGATACACTGAACCTAGTTGGTTGCTTTGAAGCTAAGACCAATACACAGTACTCCAGTCTTTTATGCCACGCAGCCATCCCTTCTTCATAGCTCCAGAGCAAGACCATTCATCCAGCCCTTCAGGTGATTTAACACTGTAACTCCACCTGCCAGAGCCCCTCTGCTCAACACCTTTGATTAATCATGCTCTGTCTGGGATTTATTGCATGCAAGATATTTGCTTCAGCACTTTAATAAGTGTGGGGGAAGAACAGGGTACAAGATTAATCAGAATGAGCCTACCAGTGGGCACCCACAAAAAACTCATAATTAATGACTATGAATATGTACATTTGTTTATCTGCTACGGCAGTGTGGGGTAAGTAATATACGTGTGTGAAGACGAACCTCAGTATTTGTTTTTTATGTAGGTGTGTATCTGTGTACAAGTGTGGGTTTTTAGCAGAGTGTATGTGCATATATGTGTCTATTAGTGGGGACTGCAGATTCCTGCAAAATGCCTATGTGGGGTCTTTGCTGTATAATCCATTGTAAAATGCTGAGGCACCTGCCTCCTCCCTCTGTTTCCTCACTACTAGCTCAGTCTGGTATTCAGGTAGCTTCTTTATCCTCCTACTCAGCTCATGATCACACTAACAAGGCCAGCACACGGAGGGGTGTGGGGGGGTGGATAATGATGCGCGAGTGTGTCTGCCCATTTATCAGCATGTTTTACAGCGGCCGCCGCGTGGAAGTAATTAAACCCTGGCATCATTACAATGAACGCTCTCCTTTAATAGAGATCCGATGAGGCTCCGGAGGCCTGCGCGGTAATTGTACCTCCCAATTCTCCTATTGAGGAGGGGTTGTTTTAATTAGTGTGGAGACAGAGTGCCCAAGCGATAAGGTCCAACCAGCGTCAGGCTCCAGTGCTCCTCAGGGTTCTCCTTCTATTGGCTCCCACTGTGGAGAAGGAAGCAGGGTCAGGACTGCCTATTTGAAGTGAGTCTGGGACCAAGAAGGTGTACTAAAACACATGATAAGACAGAGGTTCATTGCAGAGGGCACACAGGCGATGCTCTGAGCACTGAGCTGCTGGCAACATTCTGGTTTTGGTGAATACTTGCCTTTAGCAGAACTGCTTTACAGTTTTTATAGCTATGTTTAGCACAGTAACTTGAAAGCTGATCTTTTGGACCACAATAGCACATTAAGTGAAAGTGACCATTTGTCATATGTGAACACACCACTGCACACAGTGTGAACAGCACGAAATTCCTCCTCTGCATTTAACCCATTCACCAAGTGAAGCAGGGATCAGCCAGGAACACGGCACCCGGGGAACAGTGTGTGGGGATGGTAACATGCTCAGGGATATCTCAGCGGTGCCTAGTGGTCTTGGGGATCGAACCCGGACTTTCTGGTCGCAGGGTGAATGCCCTAACCACTAGGCTACCAGCTGAAATCAGTGTACCACAGCATAAACATGTTCCATAGCTCTCTGCAATATACTGTAAATAGCAACGAACACCTTCTTAGACTGTGACCGTCTACACATTAATGCTCATAGTGTCTTGCTCCAAGTTTAGTTGGAATTGACTTTATTTAACTTAAATGTTTTTGCCTTATACTTTAAAGTTGCCATTGCTTGCCTTATACTTTAAATGGATTATTTTATGTTTTTGGTTGTCCAGAATGAATTTAGTGGTTTAAAACTCTATTACCAGTGGCGGAAATTCTCTGAATATGAGCCAGGCATCCTAGCACACAAAATGCCCTGCCTGCAGCACATAAAGTCTGGGACAGCCTATTGATTACACAGTGTCTACTGTTAGTGAGAGGGAAAGAGGAATGGTGCTCAGTAGACAGATGAACATTAATGGTTAATTCCCATTATAACATTTTTTAAATCACACCATTGAGCTTATGTGTCAGCACAATAAAAAGCACTATACCAAAGCTGCTGACTGCTCTCTCAGTGGGCCAGCCAGAGATCAGCCAGAGATCATCCCGTAAAATTAAGATGATCACTCCTTAGAAAATGTGTCACAAAGGGCTCTTTGTCATAAAGAAGTCATTTTAAATGAATGTTTGAACAAGATAATTAGAGTGTGAAGGTTTATGTAACATAATGGTTCAATACCAGTTTAACAAAAATTTGACTCTTTGCATTTTGTGGAGGTTTATTCAATTTTAAATAAGGCTTTTACAATTACATGCTATTATTATAATTGCTTCTGTCATACAGCATATAGTGTTTTAAAATCTTCAGTTTTTTGTACTGTTTTTTGTTGATGATATTATATACTTAGACTGCTCTACATATAAGTGGGCATGACTGTGACTTCACGTAGCTGATATGGAATAAGAGGTTATTTGCCCCCCCGGGGGTGGGGGGGGGGGGACCCTTTCTGATACCCACCCTCTGAAATTCAGAAAGTTCTTTTAGGACAATGGTTTCAGACAAAATTACTAAATTACCATGATAGAAACAATTTCAAGACATTCATGGCTCACTTCTCAGTAGATATTCAAAGCATTAAAAAAGCCAACATATTTTTAGCTTTATGTATGCAAATATATTTTTAAATAAATGAGGCACATTGCATTTGACTATGCATAAACTGCACAGATCAGCCTATAAACAAATCTTATTCAATCCATTGAACAAAAGCAAGCTTCCTCAAGGCTATACACAAAGTGGTCATTGTAATTACTCTGAGTGCAGAATGCACCCAGTAATATCATTACATACCCCTGCATGCATGTGTACACAGGCACGCAGACAAACATACGCACACACACATATACATAGCAATGCACACAGACACACGTGCGCACACAGTTTGTTTTACAGTGTTGTGAGATCCATTGACTTGCTGCTGTAATCGTAATCTCATTAACCAAAAATAAGTATTTTACTTATTCAAACATATAGGAAAAAAATCGCACAATATCAATATTTTTGTGCTTTTCATCATCTTATGAAATGTAACCACAAAGTGATAAATACCTCCACTACATTGAGCTAAAAAGCTAAGTACTTCCCCACCCCCTCCCATTTGCAATACGCATGGAAATCACACACACACACACACACACACACACACACACACACACACACACACACACACACACACACACACACA
>JBBPCW010000006.1:13811343-13823749 GCA_037974425.1 Phenacogrammus interruptus
CCGATCTCTTCATATGAATGTCTATGTATCTGAATGCAGAATCAGAATCATGTCTATTGGCCTATTGGATCAGCAGGCATGCTCTGTAAGAGACATATGGGTGTGGTATAGGCACATGTACACACGTATCTTTACATATACATATGTTGTCATTTTATACTATTGGGCTTGACAGACACCATCAGCTGGAAACCAATTCCTTGTATGTGTTCGCTCACATACACCAATAAACGTGATTCTGATTCTGATAGGGCGACTGGCGCTATATGACTGGCTCTGGGTCCAATAGACGCATACAGCTGTTATAGGTATAGCCAGAAAGCTGCGTTCTATTTTTAAGAACACATTTGGTGTAATGGTCAGGTGTCTTTAAGTAAGTAAATAATGCGTTAACACTATAATACTGCATATATATTATATATAATGACACAGTCCCATATTCCAGCTGTGTTTAGGCAATCCACCACAGACAATTGGCTAGAAATCTGGCCTAGTCCCCATTAACTATAGACACTACACTTCAAATAGCAAACTTTTCTAAATTTTCTAAACTTTTTCTAAATCATATTTAAGCAATATCTAAATAGCTCCTGGTACCTTAAATGTATTTGCATTCATTTAACCCTTGGGAGTCCACCAAAGTCAAATACCTAGCCCCTATACCCTAACACCAAACCGAAATACCTAGCCCATATACCCAAACACCAAACCCAAATAAATAACCTCTATAACCTAACACCAAACCCAAATATCTAACCCTAACCGTAACCCTAACCCTAAAACCTACACCTAAGCTTAACCCTAAAACCTAAGCCTAACAACTAACCCTAGAATTAGCATTCTTGCATTCAACAGTTAAGTCAGTTGTCATGTTAAGTCAGTCACTACAGAGTCAGCTCAGGATTTTTCATGGTGATGTTTCCTCTCATTCTCAAGAGCTGCAGCAATTCATGAACGGAATTGTTCTGTCTGGATTCTATACCTGTTCACATGTTCACTGGCTTGCTTTAGACATCTGCAAATTTAGTTCAGGTTGTACTACTTTATTCTCTAACTCAAAGTAAAGATTGCAAATATTTTTTCTGAAAATGATACCCTTTACCAAAGTAGCACTTGAGAGTTGAATCCATAAGTGCGCCATGTAGTTTTGGTTTGAACAGGGGCATTCCTGTGTCAGCAATGCACAGCTGTGCCCCCGCTCAACCCAAAACAGCACAAAAGGAACTAATACGACTAATGCATTGGTAGCATCTGGAATAAAACAGGTCTGTGCCTTTTTTCTGATTTTTTTTAATGGGCTGGACAATATATGGGCTGCTAAGAGTCTGACTGATCTTCTTTTATACAGATTTAGACTGGAAGTGACAAAAATTGGGACATTATCAGAGCAGTAGACATCAGTATTACAGTGTGCTTATTCTGCCACAAATTTTGCCAGAGATATGCTTAGATAGCTTAGAGACAAATTACATAGGTCAGGTGTGTTACATGGGGCTGCAGTCTGAAGCTCTGTCTCCAAGGAAAGTCTGAGATTGCCCCAGGTGGCCATGTTCTCCATGTTTTACACATATAGCCTATCTACCTTTAACAGCAGGTGATACAAGAGTGAAGCAGAGTCATCAAATCATTCCCACAGCCCTCCCTCCTTTCTCTCTGTGAAGTAATCAATGCACCAGCCTTTTGAAACCGAACCAGGATACTCTATCAACCCCCTCCTGTGCTCATGCAAATATTAAAGTGTCTCTCCTTAGTGTCACGAAACATCTAGTGCTTCGCTGGGCTCTGGAGAATGATAGCGTGGTAAAGAATTGGGCATGAAACAACATTAAAACATTTCTCATGACAAAGTTTTGAGTGGATTTCTTTATCTTTATGTGTTTTAGGTTTGAGGATGAGTGTGATAGAATTATAAAGAGCAAATTTTGATGCAGACTTAACTGTGTTTCAACAAAATACTACACATGCTGCATATTCACACATAGTTAGTATGCTACTTAGACATACTTCTACTTGGTTAATGCAACAAACTTCATTGGTCAAGCAGCCCAGTTTTGGGCACACAGCATGCAAAATGAGTTACACTTAGAGCAATCTTAAACTGGGACCTATCGTGTCTTGTATTTTGGTTGTTTCTGTGAAGGTAATTGGCAAATTTGCCAAGTTAATTTGTGATGAGACATCAAAAGAACATGTTCTTGCACCATGCAAAGTAAAGCTGTGTAAAGCTGCATAAAATGGGCAAACATATTCATGTCTGTTTAGTTTTTGAAGGCAAATTTCAACTGACCTATCCATGCTCCATCCATGGAATGCTGGAAAAATTCTGTTTAACTTAATGAAGTATTTTCAAATTCTTGAATTATGAGTGTCATTTATTTTTTACTCATGAAAAAGCCCTATTTTGCAAAGTAAAAATTAGCATTTGTTGTCATATCCAAACTGTTCAGTTTTAATTAACAAGCAATACACTCCAGCTCAGTAGTATAAATGTTTCTAAACTCATTCACTACTCTGAGCAATCTGTGCTACAATTTTTAATTAGGTTTAAGGGGATTTTTGCCAGTGATCTGAAAAGCTTGTCTTCACATAGAATTTCAATTAACAGTGAAGTTCAGTGAAACAAATTTAATGGTACAGTTGCACATAATGTGTCGTCATCGTCCCCCACTGCTGCAAAAGTGAGCTGGGGTGAGTGGTGCAAATAGTGGTTGGACTTTGACCTCCAAGACCAGGGTTGGTAGCCAAAACCACAAATTGTCCAGCATTGAATTTTTTGTCTGGCTGAGCATGCTTACAGTTTGGAAGTCATGGTATGAAACAAAATCTCAAATCATACAACACCATGAAGATCCTATACAGCCACCCCTACTTGTTGTTAGCAGGTCAAATTCATGCAGGTTAAGAACGGGGCAGGGACTGCACACTCACAAGGCAGACAGCCAGGGTGTGAGTGTAGAGCCACAAAGCAAGGAGATGAACTACAGAGGAGCAAGAGAATAAGAAAAGAGTAGGAGGGACAGAGGGGGCTCAGAGGGCACTAGGGTCACCTGCCACGCAGCCGGGCATGAGGGGATGCCAACGTCCATCCCCAAAAACCCCCAGTTGAGAACAGGGGAGGGGGAGAGGGGCCGGCAGACTGAGGCACCTCAGGGAGCGGCAGAGGAAGAGCCATGCACCATGTCTCCTGCTCCTGTTGTTCCCTCATTTGATTTTGATGAATAATACATGGAGAGGCAGGGGGGGTGGGGGGCTTAGTCTTAAAGGGGCATCGCCTCAGTGGGAGTCATTACCGAGCACAACTCACTGATGAGAGAGTGAAAGACAGAGAGAGAAGGAGGGGGGTTAAAACAAACAAGAGGGGGAAAAAGACTGAAAAGCTCTTTGAATCTTCTTCAAACACCCCTGACATGCTTCTCTTTATCTGTTTTTATCTGTTATCTCATTTCCCCCTCTGTGTTTTAATAAACAAAATCAGCTCGCTGTTTTGGTTATGTTATTTGTTTCATTAATGATTTTGATTCCTCTCTGTGTATCGTTATTTTACAAATGATGTATATACATTTTTCATTTTCAAAGATTTATGTGGAGTGCACCTTGTATTTAGCATGCAAAGATATTAGTAAAACTACAACTCCTGTATTTCAGCAGAAGAAACGGCTTAATCAAATATTATAGAACTTTACAACCTTAAAATGGACCAGATCCTAGAATAACCACAGCTTTTGTATGATGTATAAATTAATAATGTGATTTAATAGATTTGCAAAAAAAAATTAAACAAATATATGCAATTTTCTCCTTATGCTAAAATGTAGCCAATTACACAAGACAGAAGAGTCTAGACATTGTTGTTTTGTCTGTATGTTTGTTTGTTTGTTGAGGTGTTGTACAGAGCTAGAAGGGCAACGCAGTCCACACCCAGAATGAGCACCGTACTAGGCTAAATTATCACATACTTACCATATCATTAAGCAATCTCAAATACACTTCCTTGGTTTCTGACACTGTATGGCAACAAAATAATTATCTATAAAAAAATGGAGAAAAGTGTCAATAAAAATCCAGGCTTCAATATCTCTAACAAACTGTGTGACAAACTTTTGCCTTGTAGCTCCTCCCATAAAAAATTTTGAAAAAAGAAAGACCTGAATATCTCTGTAGTTTCTCCTAGACAACAGTGAGATCAGCTGGATAGACAAAGGAGTTTGTTGCCTAAGTCTCCTGCTGCTCAGAAATTCCTCCTTGAGTCTTAAAGAGATCCCAATAAAGTCACACAAATCTTCTATAATTCTTTTCTGAGCTTGTCTTCTTTTGTCTAATGCCATTTCTTCTTACGGATTTAAGACAATCACCATTCATTCTCCTGAGCCATAAAAGAGCAATAAAAACAGTCTATGCAGGGAAACACTAAAAAAGAAAACCTCAGACTTCAAGCATGTTGTAGCTGAGCGACTACATTTGTGGTAAGGGGGCACTGTGGCAATTTGTTTTTGTTTGTTTGTTTAAACCAATTGTTGAACTATTGCTTTAAATGTGATTATAAAAAGACTGCCCTCAGATGTCATCAGCATATGCACGAAATCCACTTTTGGTCTAAGGACCAGGACTGCACTAAATCTTGAAATGTTCAAGGTTGAGTTTTCCAATCAACAACAGTAGATGAGGCACAGCTTTGGATCAAGTGCTACCAAATCCCATAGGAGCAGGTGTTAACTAAGTGAGGGCACAGCCTCCTCCCCATTCATGTACACCTAAAGACAGTGGGAAGAAAGAGTGAATAAGACAACGATAAAGGAATTAAAGAGTGAGAGACAGGGGCAATAGTGGAGAAGTGGGAGAGAGGGTGAGACAGAGAGAGAAAGGAAGATTTGCAGTTTTTCATCGTGAGGAAGTGAATAGTTCAAGAATGCAAAGAGAGAAAGTGTATAGGTGCATGAAGGATGATAAGCAAGGGAGGAGTGAGAAAGCGAGAGAGAGAATGTGAGGGAGAGCAAAAAGAACAAGGGAAAACAGGGATTGTAAGAGGGAAAAAAGAGTGAAAGACAGAGAGTCGGCAGTGCTCTGCAAGGCGATGCGGCAGGCACTGTGCTAGGTGTTATCAGTCATTGTGATTGGGTATTACAGCATGACGGATGGGGCCCCGCGGGCCACTGCACTGCTCCTCCGCGCTTATTACGCCCGCTCTTAAGTGGGAGTTGATTTAGCTTAAATAGGTTGTTTCATAAGGAGAAGACACCAGCGCTGTCACCGCGCCTCGCCTCGCTCACACTGTAACCCGCCACTTTAATTGAATAATGCCTCCTCTACATACCTATTAGGCCGCTTAGCTACATACTATGCCCCCATAATTGCTTATACAACCTAGCTAATTCTTTCACCAGCCCGCCCCTCAGTCTCACCACATGTGATATTTCAAGCAGTTAATAGAGGATGTGCTAGCTAAGATAAAGGCAGAGCGTGTAAAAGGTTATCAAGTCCATGCACCGTTGTATTGTCTTTTATTTGGCTCCTGTAATTATTTGCGCAATTATTAAGCTGCAGTTTATCAAGGTTTATGGGATTTTATTAATTTGCATATGTGAGCAATTTCATGCCACTTTACGCATATCATTAGGGTCACATAATTTACAATGCAATTGTTACAGTGCTTGTAAAATGGAAGCAAATAAGGTTTTAACATCTCTGGCTAAGCAGCTGTTAAAATGCTCTAAAGTAATGAATACAAAAAGGGCCAGCACATAAAACAAGTTTATGCTAGCAGAGATGGCTCAAGCTGATTTGCAACATACAATAAAAGAGGGTCAATATGGAATTGTCCAGTGTATCTGTCAGAAACTGCTTTGTTAAATGTCAGTTAGTTTTATTAGCAAAAGGAGCAATGTCTAGTTACACAACAATGTTTTTACTCTAATCTAGTGCCTTAGCTACCATGTACAAATCCACACTGCTTGTTGCTGTCATGTTATATTACCATGTTGCCCCAATCCAAAGAAAGGACATGTCATTTTGAGAATGAGCACATCTGGATATAGCAAATTTGATGTGTGGTTATAATGAGGATGAAATACATTTCGTTGGGAATCTCAAGGTACTTTCAGTTTTCCTGTTGTGTTATTTTTCACAGTCATTAGAAGCTCTGTTTGGCATCCTTCAGCATCCACAGCACTGTTGTTTTGTGAGAACAATGCATGGCCTGACCAGCACAGCCAGTCAAAACCACTTAACATCATCTCTCCAGTGTAGCACTTCTGCTTCAGGAGCTTCAAAACTTTGGCCAGTCTAGGTCAAACAATGCAAATATATAATCCTGCCAAACCCAGGTGTGAACTGTTTGAATTAGCACCAGGTCCTGACCAAACCAATGGCTGGCATCACTTAATAGCCATACACAGTGCAGTCAATGCTGATTAGACCACACCAGTTGCAAACATGCAAAACTCCAATTCCTGTGTACAGAGAAAGTTCCCTTTAATTGCTGATGTAACAACTTGTTGGAAACATTTCAGTATTTAGAAATCGTGCGAACTTACTTGAAACAAGTATAAAACTAGGAGAAATATTGGAGAGAAATCACACACAAACACATGCTCTCGCACAGGAGGCTCCATGTATGCTGCCAGTCATAGGCTACAATTTTAAACATGGCTATTTTTCATGAACCCCTCCCTCCATCCCACACCCTCCCAGTGTACATATGCACACACACTCACACACAGACATACAGTATGTGCGCCATCCCACACACCGCCAGCCCAGGCTGTCTGAGGTGCCCTCTGGTTTGGGGTGATTGATGATGCCGATTGAGAGGCAGATCATTTGGGTGCCTCTCTCTACCAAGGACGTAAATCACAGCAGCCTGCGCTAATGATTTTTCCCAGCTCTGTTTGGCAGAACCCACAATAACCTATCGAGTCTTGCATGGGGACAAAAAAAGAGAAAAAAAAAATCAATAAAGTCAAATAATGATTTTAACCACTTTTTCAAGGATTTACACCCATTTTTTTTCCTCAAGGTTGAGAGGAAGAAGAAGGAAGCTGTCAACACGTCTTAGACATCTTGTTTGTTTGTCAGACACAAGGCATCCGTCACTAAGAAGGACTACAAGCCTAGAGAGCCAGAGAGGATAGGGATATGATACAGAGTGTACCATGTTTTTTTTTTCTTTTCTTGGGGGTGTCTGACTGTACAAAACATTGATAAACGAGGAAGGGGGTCGTAGAACTATGTCCCACTACATGCCTTGAGGGTGTAACCAATTTCAACTTTCATTAAAACCTACACCTCTGGCCAAGCCCTGTTTTGCCTAATTTATGGCACCATTATTGACTAATTAATGGTACACTGTCAAAGAGTCACATATTTTCTCTTTTACTGGCTGCTGCCCAGCAAATATTAAGTTGTTTCGTGTAGGTTATCATCACACATTATCACACATGCAAGTTTAACTCATGAACATCAAGATAATACTTTCGTGTTCTAAATACAAACATTTTACTATATGAATGGAATAACAACATTGTTTAAATGTCTGAGAGCATAGTTTTCAAGGCAATTATGTGAAGTCTATGGTCTATGTACAAAAGGTCAGAGGATCTTATTTCTTCCACCCATTGAGCTCTTGATCTTATGTTTCCCACAAATTTGCAGAGTCCATGCCAGACTAAATGTTATCGATTCAATCATTAAAGCAACAGAGACACAGTAAATGCTAGAAAATTATCAAATATTTAAACTTCTTATTTTGCTGACAGTACAATTTGTAATGATAAAAAAGTTATTAAATTAGAAAAGAATGGAATATAGAAGCATTTCAGCTCAGAGCGTTGGACCCCACCATATGTAATCAGATTCTGTATCAAGTCATGTTGAGTCAGCATGCATTTTTGGCAACTTCAAGAAAGGAATAAATGTAAAATGTAAAGAATGTCGTCTACTTACAAACACTGAGCTTTTTATTATAAAATGAGAAATATTTAATGTAAAATTATAACATGCTTTTATTACATTCAGCAATAACTGAACATTGTTTAAACTGACTTTTATATATATATTTGAGATCACCCAGTGATTGCATAGCACACAGAATGTCTGATGCAGTCCCAAACATATCAGAATACATAGTAAGCAACTTTGCTATGATATGCAACGGGTAGTACATTTAATGTGCTACCGTATTTGGAAACACATCCATGTTTATTAACCCTCTCGTTGTTAAGTTCAGGCAGATGAGCATGTACTCCAGGTTTCATAACTATGACAGAAAAAGGTAATAAATACATAGAGCAGTATACGAGATTCAAGCAATGAAATGTGGCATGTACAGTATGTACTGTCTTTCTAGAACATCCTAAATCATTTCCATAACATGGAATCACCTCTGTTACCACTGATATGCAGCATCCATGTGAATGATATAATGACAGCAAATGTTCCCCAGTATGCTCATTATCTGCAACCTGGTAGTAGTGAGGTAGCTAAGTTATAAATAGGGGCATGTTAGAAGGTCATTAATGAGTTTCGCAATGACATCGGGTTCCAGTACCATTTCACTGTATAGGTGAGGAGAGGAAATCTGTTTGACTGCATACACACTATCTGCAGCAATAGAAGACTTGGCACACCGCAGTAAATCTCACCTCATCACATTTCTAGGCTTATTTGATTCACCAGGAGAATATGATTCAGGCTATGATCATATTGAGATCAAGAAGAGGCCGTGCTCAGAAGGGTCAAAGAGGAAATATATTGTTGGTGGAGACGCTCTTTTATAAAAATGTCTCTGACCATTTATAGTACCGTAAAGAACGCATGAAGACAGCCTACATTTTACATTACTTCTGAAAGACAAAGGATGAAAAATAACATTTCTATGTGTCAATTTTGAAGTGCTTTCATAGAATGCAACAACAATATCCCATCAATACAGTCAATGAGTCTATTCAGTTCATTCAGAACATAAGCATCAAGTGGTTCAAAAGTTATAAGCAAAAATGAATGGCGTTTGGGTGGCACTGCAGGGAATGGTGGACTAACCCTAAATTTAGAGCCTGCATATGATGGACTGTCCCATATAAGGGTGCCAAATTCCATCAAAATATATTTAGATCTTCTACGGTCTGCCATAGAAAACCAGAAAACCAGAAAAATACCAAGATGGCCAAAAAACAAAATGGCCAATACAGAGATTTTGTAACTTCCAAGCTTTCACTGTTGCACAAGAAATGTAGTTCAAACACCAGCATTTTTTTTAGTATAATACCTCATGTGGTCAAAGTCTCTGTAGATAAAATCAGAAGTCTTTGAAGATAATGCATAACAGAATTGGTGATCAACAATCCTGGAATAGTTTGCAAAAAAATTTCTTCTGAAAATATTTTAATGGAATTTGAATTAGGATGATCCAAGAATTTAGGGGAAAAAATATTGTAAACCTAGAAAAACAGTGCAATGCTTATGAGCAAAATGTCTTATTGAGTATAGTTTTGGATTTGAAAATTACATTGGTGTTAGAATAAAACTGTATCTCTTCATTTTTAGTGTTTTTTTCTTTTCTTTGTTTTACATCATTTGAAAATAGCAGCCATTTATATTTTGGCAATCGGACAAAGAGAAACAGTTCAAAATGAATTCTTCAAATAAATTCTTGTTACATTACCTTACATTCTCCTGTAATGTAAGATAATGTAACCTTACATTACATTTTAAATGTAAACATGTAAAATTACTGTTGTAGAGATACAAGGTTTTGATTATCTTTATTTTCTCTTTTAAGGGTTCAGTTAGATATAAGAATACCACCACCATACCTTACCACAACTGACAACGGGTTTACACTATAAAGCTCACAGTATGATCTCCCTTGGCCCTAGTAATGACTGCCCTTATCAAGCTGCCTTTAAGATGAGCATCTCATCACAACAAGAGCACCCATGTGTGAAAGTCAATCCACTGTATGCATGTGTGTGCGTGTGTGTGTTTTATTTATTCATTAGTGACGCAGAGCATGAGAGGGAGACGAGAGGTTCCATTCAAATAAGCTCAGTGTCCCCAGAGCAGTGTGTGAGTGAGAAAGAGAGGGTGGGGGGCAGAGGGGGGGAGAGAGAGAGAGAGAGAGAGAGGGAGAGAGAGAGAGGGAGAAAGGGGGATTGGCTGGATGGATAGAGTACTTTCTTTTAATTTGGAAGCCCTTAGGGGAAATGTGCACATGCAATTACAACAGTCATCAGTGAAGGGGGTGAAGAGAGCGGGGCAATGAATGGAAAAAGTAACAATGATGAAGGAAGAGATGAGATGATTTGGGATATTACCATTGCCTCCTTCCTCACATTCTATCCACACACACACACACACACACACACACACACACACACACTGCCTATTTCTCTATGCAGGAAATGATAAATGTAAGTAATGTGGCTGTAATCCATTATGGCTAACTGACAGTTAGCATGAATAAGGGTGAGAAGTTTGTGTGTGTGTGTGGGGGGTGGTGGGGGTTCATCATCATCACCCAATTATCATCTTATTACAGGCACTAAGTGGCCTCATATTAGGGTCACTGCCCTTAATTTCAGGGGAAAAAATAATTGTTAACCCCTGTAATAGTGATACACAGACATCATTTAGCAAACCCTGAGGGAAAGCTATGGATAATCAGTGAGAACTTTGACAGCGCAATAAGGAAACCATCTGAAAGTCTTTCTCTTTGCTTTGCTCTCATCAGACACTGGTAAAACAGTAAAAAAAATATTCCTATAAAAGCACAGCTCAGAGAACCACTTCTGTCGCAGTCCAAACAAACAAAGCATTTAGTTATTCTCTACAAGAGGGTGAAGGATGTTCCAAATGTAAAAATACATATATAGCTTACATGTATCCTAAAGATATGTTACCCTCTTTACTTAACCCCTGAAATTCCCAGGCTTATTATTCAATAGCCAGATGGAAAACAGAGCCTATTTTGCATAGTTACTCTTAGGGGACAGGAGTGAGGGATAGAAGTCTGGACATGCCAGAAGGTCCTAGACATTTAAGGGGATTATATGCTTTAGTAGCATTAGGCTGTTCCATTGGGGGCATTCACCTATATAAAGATTATATCCCAAAATATTTGGTTATGTCATTAACTAAGCCAAAAAACAATAAATACAATCATATCTGTGATGATTTTATATTTTCTTAAATCCACATTTAGAGTTTTTTTTTCATTTCCCAAAATATGATTTATCAGATCTCAGGGGGACTGGACTAAATCCATCTTTATTTTCGAGGTTCGGTCTTCATTTTAAGGACAACCTCTCCTGCTCCTCTGCTGCTCTGAGCTGATATTGAGAGAGACACCGCTAAGGACAGAATGGGTTTGGGGTGGGGGGGGATACCCTTAAGTGAGTTTTCAGCCTCTGTAGACACCCCAGATTCAATCAAAAGCTTAGCAGTCCATTTTATTTTCTTCACCAAAATCTTCCCCATTCAACCCGTCTCGTCTCCACTCTTGGGCAAATTTCATCCTTGTTCCCGCTGGGCCACACACCGGCCGAGCGAGCCTGCTAACTTACAAGGCCATGAGATCTCATTTAGGCTGAATGTTTTGATAAATGGACAGCTTTATATCATCAGCAGAAACAGACAAGAAAGAAAGTATTGTGGCAGAAGACAACCTATTGTCTCATAGTATACAGTACATGCACCTAAAATGTTATGTTCCTTAACGGTTTTTGGCTTAGACCTATGGTTTTAAGCAGAAAATATACATTGTGAAAATAGTAAAGAACCTTTAAAATGTACAAACTCTTCAAACTTGAAAATGTTTATCAAATGTATACATCTTATTTATAAAATATCTGAAAATGCATTGGTCAAAACACTCATTTTAACACATATTTTAGAATGCAACAAATCAGGGCAGCTGGTAGCCTAGCAGTTAGGGTGTTCGCCCTGCGATCAAAAAGTCATGGGTTTGATTCCCAAGACTGCTAAGCACCTCTGAGGTACCCTGAGCAAGGTACCGTCCCCACACACTGCTCCCCAGGAGCTGTGTTCCTGGCTGCCCACTGCTTCACTTTATGAATCGGTTAAATGCAGAAGAACTTTGTGCTTTTCACGTATGACCGAATGATCACTTTGGGTGGCACTGCATTCTCTTCTCACATCTCTCTCTCTCTCTACATATCGTCACTCTCGGGCGGAAACCTCGTAACTCCACTTTTGGTCTTTGTTTTTTTTTTTTTTTCATGAATCGATACTATTTGGTCAGTCTCCACATGGGTCTGTAAAATTTAGAAATTATTAATCAATGAAAAGTGTTGAAAATAGCTTGGGATTAAATCTCTTTCCTCCATTGGACACTACAGCTGTCGCCAGACCCTTGTAACTCCACCCCCTTGTCATCCAGCGGAGCCGTGCAGCA
>JBBPCW010000006.1:13840604-13851288 GCA_037974425.1 Phenacogrammus interruptus
TGAACAGGTAGCCAGTGCAGGGATGATAGTATTGGGGTTATATGATCATATTTTCTGGATCTAGTAAGAACCCTGGCGGCTGCATTTTGGACTAATTGGAGCTTGGTTATTGCGGATGCAGGGCAACCACCTAGCAGTGCATTACAATAGTCCAGTCTAGAGGAAATGAAAGCGTGAACTAACTTCTCTCCAGAACCTTGATATGCTACTTACATGATCCTGGCTGTGTGCTGGCTGTGTGCTTCAGTTGTCATGTTGGAAGACCCAGACGCGACCCATTTTCAGTGCTATGACTGATGGAAGGAGGTTGTTGCTCAAAATCTCACAATACATGGCCCCATTCATCCTCTCCTTAAAACAGTGCTCCCCCAAAGCATCCCCCATGCTTCACAGTAGGGGTGGTCTTCTTTAGATGCAACTCCTCCTTCTTCTTCCTCCAAACACGGCGAGTGAAGTTGAGACCAAAAATGCTATTTTGGTCGCATCTGACCACATGACTTTCTCCCATGCCTCCTCTGGATCATCCAGATGGTCATTGGCAAACTACAGACGGGCCTGGACATGTGATGATTTGAGCAGAGTCCTTACATGTCCGTGCAATGCATGATTTGAAACCATGACGGCGTAGTGTTCTACCAACAGTGACCTTTGAAACTGTGGTCCCAGCTCTCTTCATGTCATTGACCAGCTCTTCCCGTGTAGTTCTGAGCTGATTCGTCATCTTTCTTATCATCAGTGATACCCCACGAGGTGAGATCTTGCATGGAGCCCCAGTCCAAGGGTAGACTGACAGTCGTCTTTAGCCTCTTCCATTTTCTGACAATTGCTCCAACAGTTGATCTATTTTCATCAAGCTGCTTGGCAATTGCCCCGTAGCCCTTCCAGTCTTGTGGAGGTCCACAATTCTGTCTCTGGTGTCTTTGGACAGCTCTTTGGTCTTGTCCATGGTAGTAGGTGGAGTCTGACTGACTGTGGGGTGAACAGGTGTCTTTGAAGAGCTCAGACAGGTGCTTTTAATTAGGATTACTAAGTGGAGTAGAGGTGGACTTAAAGACGGAGTAATAGGCCTTTAAGAGACAGTATTCTTGCTGATAGCCAGCAGTGCAATACAAAATAAATTATTTGCAAATCATACAGTGTGACTTCCTGATTTCCTGTCTCTTGCACCTACAATGGGAATTTCAGAGCCCTCCATGAAATCTAATTGGGAGAACTTGCAAAATCACATCTCAGTGTCTGAAAATAAAACATAATTCCTGTGTGATTTGCTAGTGAACACCACAGACCAAATACTGTGAAAAGAGCAGATCTGTACATCAAAAAACAAAGACCTGCTACCTATCATAGGGTAAAAGGACTGACTACTCACTGTAGGTTACTGTAGTAACAAACCCAAAGATGTGTGTCTTAGTCAAGTTTGTCCTCATCCTCATTTTCCAAACCTTAAGCAATTCAATTTAATGAGAAATTGTAGCTCACTTTGTTTAGAATTTGTCTTTAGCATTTAGTTTCAAATGCTATGCTGCTACTGCTGCCCTAGACTGTGTTGTAGGTAATTGAATGAATTTTATCTCAATTACAGGACAAAAATAAAACCTAAATCCAATCCACTAACAGTGTGACCTTTCACATGCATACAAAATAAAGACCATTTAAAAATAACAATGCCTTTTATAATAATTACTACATCTCTGAACAATAGCAAAGAAACAATTTGTTGGGAGTATCATGGATAGGTCAGTTGAACCAGTGGGAACAGTGAGAACATTTTACATAAGTGTAAATTGGAAAGAACATTCTTTAACCCAAACCTGGTGTTAGTAACCATCTACGTCCCTGTAAAATTTAGTTTCACCATAAATCTAACACACATCTTGTTATGAACATCTGAATACCATAGCTAAACCGACAACCATGTGAACCAATGATGATGATGATGTGAATGATGATGACTGTCACCTTGATATTTTAGCGCGGATTTACTCTCTCTCTCTCTTTTGTGACTTTTCCGGATCGCGCCCGTTTTAAACCTGTCTCTCTCTCTCTCTCTGTCTCTCTCTCTCTCTCTGGAGCGTGCGGATCGTCTTTCTCTCTCTCTCTTGCTCTCCCTTACTCTTTCTCTCTGTCTCTCTCTCTCTCACTCTCTCTTACTCTCTCTGTCTCTCTTGTTCCTGACTTTTCCATATTTAATCCTCGGGTTTATATTTACATGTTCTTTAAAGGTAATGTATTAAACTGAGTTCAAAATGAAATTAAAGTGATCTGAGAGAACATTTGGAGGCATATTTATGGTTTACACTATAAAAATAGGCATTGGGATCATTTTTTTTTTTGGGGGGGGGGGCTTCAGACCGTCGGCAGAATTCAAATGAGCCATTATCTAGATTAATCTAGATAAATTCCAAGATTACAATGAGATTAATCTAGATTTTAAAAATTAATCTATGCCCACCTCTAAGATAGATAGATAGGACTCTGTACGGGCCAGTCAAGTTCTTCCACATCGAACTCATCCAACCATGTCCTTGTGGAGATTGCACTGTGCACTGTGCACTGTGGTACAGTCATGCTGGCATAGAAAAGGTTCTTTCTCAAACTGTTCATGAAGTTAGAAGCATAGCATTATCCAAAATGTCTTGCTATGCTGAAGTATTAAGATTGCCCTTCACTGGAAGTAAGCGGCCCAGCCCAAGTCCTGAAAGAGTAAGTGTCTCAATGCTTTTGTCCATATAGTGTGTGTGTGTGTGTGTGTGTGTGTGTGTGTGTGTGTGTGTGTGTGTGTGTGTGTGTCCTTGTATTTATCACCAGCTCTTAATGATAAGAATGCTGCAGTAACTGTAAAAGTGAGGAAATTTTGCTGGGCCTGACAAGAAAAAAGTATTCACCACAAAACTAAAAGAGCAGGTTGTCTTTTAATAGCTCAGGTTAAGATCAGGATTAGACTTAAGTGTAGGTGTAATATAACTCATTTACAATATTACACTAGTCAGTAAAATGTCCTCACATACAGTTAGATGAAACTGTGTGTGCGCGCGCATGTGTGTGTGTGTATATGTTGCAACCTCTAGGCTACAGCTTTTCACGGGATGACGACCACAGAGTGTGAGAAAGAGAGAGGTAGGGAAAGTGTCAGCTCGAGTCCTGCAGCCATGTGTGAATATACTTTGTATGTGTGTGTGCATTTGTGCGTGCGTGTGTGTGTAAATGTGTGAGAGAGAGAGAGAGAGAGAGAGAGAGAGAGAGCTTTCACAGGCGCTTGCGCAGCATTGGTGAAGCTGCAACCTAAGCATCTGAGGGAAATGGAGAAAATGACAAGAGTGCACAAGTGTAGAATATGTGTTAGGAGAGAAGTGAAATGACAGGACGAGCTGTAACAGTTCAGTTGGAGGTATAAAAGGAGTGAGAGAGAACGAGAGGCATAGAGACAGACAGGCATAAAGTGAGATGTTGGCAGAGGGTGAGAGAGTACGACAGCCAAACACACACAGGCGGCACACATTTCAGTACAAGCTGAATGTGCTGCGGCTGCTCTGCCAGATATTAACTGTAATCACAGCACACGCTAAGTCACCATATCACACATCGGCCCTGGCAAGCGGCGCCTCCCCCCAAAAACCCTACTGCCACTCCTCAAATCATACAGTTCCACACTGCTGTAACTACATTTCACCTCTTTACTACACTTTTCCCTTTAGTCATTCTTTTGTGACTTTTTAATTGCCCTCTTTTCTGCACTTGCACACACATATGTTTAACCACCCCCCCACCCACACACACACACACACCCCAACCAATCCAATGTAGGAGTCCATCAGTTCTCTAAAGCTTGGCTTCACACCAGCTACTTCCCAGTCTGCAGAATTCTCATTTAAATTTTCACCACTGTCCAAGAAACATTAATTGAAAAGTGTAAAACACAAAAGATCCATTATTCATTATTTCAATGAAGATGATAGATCGAGCATAAAGAATGTGTTTGGAGGTTGTTTTTTTTTTTTTTTTGCAACTTTTTGATTAACCTATTATGTCGAGCAAAGTTGTGACCTTGTCTTTTAGAGTTTCTTGTTTTTTGGAGCCCCTCCGCTGTTTGCCCTTGTCAAGGGCGATCAGAAAGGCTCGCCAAAACCTGTGGTGATGGAGGCACTTTTAGCGTGAGAAAACAACCTCCATGAAGAACAAATCAGACAGGACAACCACCTTCGGCAATCACCTTTTAATCTTCCCTCTCTTTGCACCTCTCTCTGGAACAGAGCAGACACTGATACTTCCAGTATTACTGCTTAAAAATTTATCAGCTGTAAACAAGCCCAAATAACTAAACAGATATTGAGGTAAAAAAGGTTTTACAATTAATTAATGTTTTGATCAAGGGTGGCATGTGTAAGCGCTCTCTCGCTTTCAAAGAACAAAAGGCCCCAAAATAAGATTTCATTGTTGTATTTGCTATTAATAAATAAGAAGTCAATTATTTTGGACTTTTATGGACCTATAAACAACAGCACCACCAACAGGTTGTGAGAAAAATTTGATTTGGTTAAGATGGGTCTAATACACCTGTAGCCCCAACTGTAGACTGAACTCAGTCTGCCTGTGATTCCATGTAAAATGATTGATGCAAGGCTGTAGTCAGTTCAGAAATTAACTCAATTCTAATACAAATAAGGAAATTGAAATAGAATTGATACTGAATAACTACAAGAAACTGAATTGGACTTTCAGAAAGTGGAATTCAATTTAATGCAATTCTGTCAAATTCCTTTTGTGCTGATTCAAAGCATTTATTTTATACTACATATAGTGGTACATATTTAAATCTTTCAGTATTTGTGATATCTTACATATATCAAAGGATAAAACTGAGAATTTTAAATGAACAATTTATGGCTGATGAGTGAACAGTATTTAATGAACACTTGGCATGATATGGATTTGAATACACTGCTAAAACAATACATGATTAGTGATTTGACTTGTTACCAATTGCTTCGAAGATGGGCAGTTCTTCAGAGTTGCTTGGTTTGGTGGAGAGACCTAAAGGACCATCCATGTTACAATGTCTTTGATTTATTTTCCCCAAATGCACAATTTTACAAATGCATCATAAACAAAAGCATTTTGTTTCTTTTGCACTGGTAAAGCAAACATCATTTTCATTTGAAATAGACAGGAAATCCTTAAATCATGTGGCATTCTTGTGTGGAAATGTAGTTCATATGTAAATAATTCAGACCTTTTTTAATTTAATTATGTGGTCCATGCTCATTTAAAGGTGCTGGTTAATGTTTGAAGTTGTTCTGTTGGATCCTTGAACAGGTTCAACTGACTGCACTGTGGTTACCAGAAGTTTTAGAAACTGTTTCACCAAAATTATCCTCCCAGAAATTTCAGATTTTTCAGCAATATCCAGTTGTTACTTTTAGTAATTATTGTTATACAATAGTTCCAAAGTTCTGCTCAACTAAAAATGCACCTCTCTGAAATGAACTTTAGCAGTGATTAAACGTGTGCCAAAGCATTGATTAAGGGGGGAAAAAATCATAGGGAGCTAATAAATATGCAAACACCTTAACAGTCCAAGGCTGGTCATAGAACAAGAAGAATTCTTGTTCTTCAATAATCTTCTATCACAATGTAACGAACACTGTCCATAATATATATTTTTAACTTTTATACAAATTGATTATGAAGTAAACAGCATATCTTAACATAACTTAAATGTTAAGCAACCAATAAGTAAAAAAAAATAATAATGAAAAGACATTTGAGAAACAATATGTGGTGTGACTATGATGATGTAAGTTTAATGCTTGTAACATGGTCATAGAGCAGTCACAAAGAGATCTGAAAGTCCAGCAGATCCTGTTTTAAAAAAGTAGTATTGCATCACTGGAAGTAAAGAGAGAGGATGCAAGCCTGTAAAGCATGTAAGCGTGGAAGCAATAATAAGAGATGCTTTACATGAAGGTTGAAAGCTTTAAGGTCAAAAATTGATAAAATGCTGATCTTAGCTGATCTTTTCTGACTGAAAATTAAACATTGTAATAATGTAATGTACGACCTACATGGATATTGGCATCTGTCAATTTCATTAGATTTCTCATGACCAATCTTTTAGTACCACATCTGATATAATGTTAAGATCCTAATACTGTATACATTCCAAGAAGCAAGAGTAAAGTGCAATCCAGAAATCTTGAAAATTACATGCAACATGTGAAATGCCTAGCTAAATAATTAAATTTTTACACAGATTCACCTGATCTCTGTTCTTGCAAAATATTTATCCAAGGACTTCAAAAGATTTCTATACATTTGGTCTAAAATACACTTACATTACAACACATACAAACAACATTAATACAGTAAAGGGTGGTTTTATGTGTTCGCTTAACCATTTCCAGACCTCTTTCCTCATGGAAGCCCATTTTTATTTGCAGCGCCATCAAATCCCTGGTTTGGCTCGTTTTACTGCAGTAGATTAAAGGTGTTGATTATGGAATTTGATTCATTCACCCAATGACTGAAGGCACTGAGCAGAAACCTGGATCCAAACCTGTTTGTCTAACCAGCTCATAAAATTGACTACTTTTTTTTTAAAAAGATATTTTTTATAAGATGTTTGTTTGCATTTATTCTAATATTCGGCTGTTTTTTTTTGCTGGCAGAAAGAATCTTTGTTCACTGTGGGTGTACCATAAACTAGGAAGGAGATGTTTGCAATCTCTTCTAACCTGACTAGTATCAATTACAGATTAAATGTGTGGTGAAAGACCAAACCAGATAGATAAGAATTAGGTTGTGTGTGTGTGTGTGTGTGTGTGTGTGTGTGTCTGTGTGTGTGTGTGTGTGTGTGTGCAATCTTATGAGACGTGCTCCATGTTTCAAAAACCCAAGAATAACATCTAAGTATATGCAGGCCTCTCCTGATCTGGCTCGATGTTCATGAGTCCATCATCAAGTAAACACCGAACAACGGTGGTGTGCACGAAATTATAGTAGCGAAGAAGCCACTCCTCTCTAAGAAGAGCACCGCTGCCTTTTTAAAGTTTCAAAATACCACTTGGAAAAGGCAGAAGAGTACTAACAAATTTTATGTGCACTAATGAGGCAAAACCGGAATAATAATGGTGTGTCTGTTCCGGCTTTCCAGCCTTAGAATTGGAACATAAAAAACTTTAAAACATGGTGCTCACAGCTTCAGATTTATAACCAGTTGCTTTTAGACCACGACAGCTCGTCTTCCTTCGATGAAGCTCAGAAGTAAGATAAAGAGAAGATAAACCTTTAAATAGTAGCATATAATAGCATTATAATTCTTATAGATTATAATTATAATCTTACTATAGATAATGACATGTAATTATCTGTAGATAATTATAGATTTCAGAAGAATGCTGGCATATCCATCTGTAAACTAAAACTCAACTAAAGAGTGAGTCTCATAGTCGGACACCAACCCTAAACCCACCAGTTAGTCTACCAAAGAAAAACTGAGGCAGAAGAAATTCAGTGTTTTGGCTTGACTCAGTCCTTAATGCAAAGGAATTTTCATGAGAGGACTTTAAGCATGGTGTTCAGTTTTGCAAGAAGGAATGAGAGATTTTAAATTCCTCAAAAAGACAATGTTCAGGAAATATTTGTTTGAAATCGTTGCCCCTCAAGAAGGTCACAACCCTTACTGAAAGCATTTCAAAGTTAACACTACATGTAATGAACCAACACTTTTCTCAATTAATGAAATAAAAACTATACAATTGTTTGTTTTGTTGGATTATCCTTATTTTAGATTTAAAAAAATACAAGAAAAGAGAGCATACTCCAGTCCTGGCTTCCAGTCAGACAGATTTGAGTTGCTAATTGTTTGTAAGTCACTCAGTGTTTTTGATCCTATATATATCTCCAAGATGTTTGCTCATTATCAGCCTGGAACGTATCCTAGATCATGTGGAAATGGTCAGCTAGTGATGCCCAGATCAGTATTGAAACTTGCATTTAGTCATTATGCTAGAACCAGCTTCCCATAGAGATCAGATCTGCGCTGACTGATGCCCTGACAGAATGGCGTCTTTGTATGATGAGGTGCTATACAAGTACTTGCCTTGCCTTGACTTTCTCTATCAATGTAAAAATCTCAGCACATCACTTTTATACAGAAATTCTAAAGATTCTGCACTGTACATGTGTTTCTTTAACACTGTACACACACAGCCTTTCACTTAGGCCACTTTCAGTAAGCCCCTGCAATCTGATATTGACCATGTGAAACCGATGAAATGGCTTTGATGCTGCAGGTTAATGTGGTGATAAAATTATTTTTCTAACAACAAAATGTTTTTTGTCAAAATGTCTTCATCTCAAATGAAGCCTACAGTCACCAGTGATTAATAACATTATTGGAAAGGGCATTATTCTTTTTTGCTATTATTGTTAGTAAATATTTAATAAAGGTTATTTTAGATTCTTTTTAAAGACAAATGGTTTTTGTTTAAGGGTGGAAGATTTTTCTCATATTATAGGGAAAAAGGCATCAGATCAAAGGGTTGTTTTTGCACTAATGTTAGCATGGTGGTAAATTATCATTTTCTTTTAAAAAAAAACATCTAGTTTCTGTTAGCTGCAATAACATAGTCCATCGTTTCACATTTTAAACTGGAAAACTAGTGATATATAGCAGCTTAAAACAAAGCAAGCCAGAATTTCTCTTAAAATCTGTAAAGCTTGTCCAAAAAATACCTGTTTGGTACACTATCCCTATACTATACACTTTTAGTCAAGCAATCCTTGGACACTGAGTAAGGCCATTGATGATTTTCCCCTCTTTCGAATGTGTGCTTTTCTGTAGTATTTGAGTGCTGGTGTCCTTTCTCTTCTTCTAGGTGCTAACCCCTGAAGATCCACTTTTATTTCAGCAATAAAAAATATTGCACTCAGGCCACTTCTTAGCCTGTAGAATCCCATCAAGTGTTCTCTGAAGTATAGCTGGGTAGGAGGACACGCCTTAAGGTAGTCAATAATATGTACAGGAGTCCATGTGTGCAGTGGCCGCGATGCATGTAATTTCAATGCTTATGTTGTCTTCAGTGCACTCAGTGAGAAAGTAAATTCTGCAGCTGCACCTAGTGGTCAAAATTACTCATAACTAAGTAGAACAGTTTGACCACAATGTAATATTAACTCAAAATGCAGATTTGATCAAAAAAAAAAAAAAGATGGCACCAACACAAATAAATGTAGCTGCTTAGGACCCCATGGCCTTTATACTCTTTAAGAAAAAACACAGGTACAGTTGTAGCCTTGGCTTTCAGTCTATAGAAAGAAGGCCCGAGTCAGAACGCGCCTTTGTTACTTACATTGTTCTGCTCAGATAATAGAACAGAGCTTTTCCTTCACCTTGCAAACGCCCATCGCTTTCCAGCACAAATTTAATCACAATAGATCATAAAAAAAAGTGATTACAAAAAAATCTACTCTGGAGTGCCTTTTTAAAATGTCATGAAATGCATTCATTAATTTATAAAGTTCATTTATATTCATTCTGTTTTCTTTCCTTTGGACTTTCTCTGATGGTCTAAAATGCCTTAATGGTTCCCAACTGTTAGGGTATTCAAAATGCTCTCCATATATGCAAAAGCAAGGAGGTGTTCTGATGCTGATAAGCTAAACAAGTTCTGAAAGAAGCTGGGTCACATGTGGTTAAAGTTCTCTCGCTCTTTCAGGGGTTTGTATCAGATCATTAACCCTCAAATGGTTTTTGGCTTGGATGTGCAGGAAAATCCTTTAACTGGTGCAGGACCTTCACATTATATAATCGTTCTTCAAACCTTAGAAAGGTTCATCACAGAACCTTTCTAAGGCTTCAACCTTTTCAGATGCTTATTTTAATACTGAAAAAACAGATAAAAGTAATAAATGTATGTAGCCCTAACAGACCAACAAGGGAGATTCATCTGTCTCTGTTAGATACAGGGCAAAAAAAAAGAAAAGAAAAAATGGTAAATGAGGAAAAATGTCTGTAAATGCAGCAAAGAGGGAAGACACACACAAACACAACACCCCCTCCCCCTTCAGAGGCTTGGCGGCTTCACGTCTGACTTGAGACTGGCAAATGACTTGAAGGGTGACAATCCACTGTCAACAGCCATCGCCAAAGTACATATCACTGTCCCACATGGCTGCACCACACCGAGCATTGCTCGCATTTGTTCCACCCACAAAAATGCTGCCTAACGACTCACGTTCTGTCTAAGCCCTCTGCACTCCAACACACACTCCACGGCCCCTCACTTTAGTCCTCCCAATGACCAGAACATCCCTAGTGAAGCGAGAACAGCATATTTTTAAAGCCGGGTCTGATGAGAGCGGAGAGCATGCAATATGTTTTTCATGATCCCTGTGAATAGCCAATGAGAATCGGGTGAGTAGAGTCCCACGCCTCTGGCTGAGACTGGTGTGTGTGTGTGTGTGTGTGTGTATGCTCTCACACACACTCAGGCAGTCTCACACAGGGCTGCGAAGTGTGGAGGGGCTCAGACAAGGGGAACAGGACATCCTAGTGCTAGCGATTATCCAATCCTCCTCCATCGTGTTCCATTAAGTTTAAGCAAGCATGGGGGGAACACACACACACACACACACACACACACACACACACACACACACACACACACACACACACACACACACA
>JBBPCW010000006.1:13915807-13926667 GCA_037974425.1 Phenacogrammus interruptus
CACACACCCACACCCACACCCACACCCACACACACACACACACACACACACACACACACACACACACACACACACACCTGGATTTTGCTGCTTCCCTGCTGAACTTTAAGATGTTTTCAACAGCTGTTTTCAGAAATATATGTTGAAATATATGTTGGTTCTGTCACATGTAACTATTTAGGATAAACAAGATCAGGAGAAGAACAAATGAATACTGAAAAACCTAGGTGTGTCATGAGGGGAGTGCCTCACGTAGTTAAGTCCGCCTTAACTGGCTTGTATATAAATTGACCTATAAATTGACCAAAACCCCTCATGACACACCTAGGTTCTGTGACAGAACCAACATATATTTCAACATGTATTTCTGAATCAACATATATTTCTGATTATTTTGATTTTGCATTGATGTTGCTTGTTGTATTGGCCATTGATTTTTTGTCAGAAAATAAACCATGCTGAAAAGTGATCCAACATTGATTCAGAGGCACTCAACAAAGGATCAGTGCTGATCTAAATCTGGGACTGATGCTTAGTGTATAAACAATGTGTACTCTATGATTGTTTTGATTTAGCAACATCTCACTTATCGTTATAGGGCAATCTAGTACAGGAAAGCTGATGGATGAATGCAGTTTTTTTATTCCTACATGGTGATGCTGCTTGAATGGGGATCAGACCTCCAATTTTCTGCCTGCAAGGAGATTGTTTTACCAACTGCACTCTTCTTTGTGTTGATTTTTTTCTCATCTCTTCTGCATGGTTGGAACTTGGGATGACAGTAGCTTCACCTATTTGATGGATTTGATTCTGAGTATTTTCAAGTCATAATGTTAGAACCCCAAAACACATTACTAAGCAGGCTTTTGTAGAATCAATGTTTCAGGTTTTCTGTAGCAGATAGGTTATATATCCTGAAAGGTTTATAACATGCAGGATGCTATAGCAGGTTTGTAAAAATGAATGTAAACTGAACATACATCAGTGTTGAATCAACATCAACTTTTCAACATTTAAGTATACTCCTGATATCAGCACCACATTTTCAGCATCGAACACCTAAATGAACCAAACATATGTGACAATTATCTTCACTAATTCAAAATAATGCCATATCATTATATTTCAGAAGTATTTCAGACAACACATCTCACATGATGATGTATCTTCCTCTCCCAAGTCTCTTTTGTGTTCATTTTGGAAAGTGAAGCTAAATGTTTGACTGTATGGGTGTCAATGAATAGATCTGAGCATTTCCAAGCCCGAGTCTGGAGTAGTCCAGCCAGTATCAGCTCAGACCACATGTCTAATATGTGCCAAGACCTCAGTTGGACCAGGAGAATCAGATTGTGTTGTATATATAATCATATCTGGGTAAGACCATCAGTCTTGGTTACACACAATTCAAACCATCGGCGTGCATGTAAACGTAGGAACTGTCACATACTGCAGTCATGGCGACTACTTATGTTTATAGGAATCAGCTGAGTAGCCTTCAGCACAAGGCTGCTCATGAATTCTAGATGCCACTTCACATTCCATTCTCGTCCATAGAAACACAGAGACACAAACTGACGCATCCACTACACAAATACATCCGTTGTTATGAATGCGGTTGCAGTTCACTTAAAAACCAAGTATACACACACACACACAAATACGATTATACTTTTGAGAGGCCTGGATTGAGCACATGAAACAGCATGGTACTGAATAAAGCAAAGCTTCCATGTGAAATGGGCTCTTTATTGAATAAAGCGCCTCTCAAGCAGAACGCTGGCCTTGGTCCAAAGCCAGAAAACCCAACTGTCCCTGTCCATCAGTGTGACGAGTCTAATCGAGGGTAAACCCGCCGACCCGGCCACACCGCGTGTGTGTGAGTGTGTGCGGGTTAAAGGGGGTGTGTTTGTGCCTTCTGAACAATGTGGTGCCTCTTTCTGCACAGGCCGTCTCACCAGATGAGGACTAGAGCTGGCTGTGCACTAATGGCCATTATGGAAGAAAATGCTTGAACGGCCATGTAGGCTGGAAGCTCAGCAGGGAATTTTCTGCATAACACACACATACAGAAAAAAGAAGCCCAAACACACTAATGCCAGTAATCTAAAGCTTAGAGTCCCCCTTATGTCTGAGTGATGGTACACATACAGTACAGTGGGGCTTTAACAATTAAGGTCTAATGTTTCTAACTCTTACGAATTCACAACATACAATTTTAACTGACATTTTTCATTTAGGCACACTCTTAAAAATGTAGATTCCGGAAAGGGTCCTTTTGAATGATTCCACATAAGCACTTTTCAACTGATGGTTTAAGGTCTTTATGAAGATGGCATTGGTCCACAGAGCTTTTAATTTTTTAGAGTGTATGGACAAGCACAAATATTTAACCACATACTTAAACACAGCCACACAAGCACATACACTTCCAGCAATTTTAATACTTGCTGATTATATTGCATTTTGGGAGTGAAGCTTCCCCGGCGGTACCTGCTCTGTGTTTCCTCCGCAGCCTCTCGCTGCTTTCCCCGTGCCATAACTCACACTCTACTCGAGACTCTGCGTCTCCGGCTCTGACAGACACCGGCCTCGCTTCCTGGGTGGTTTTCTCTGGGTGTAGTACCTGCTGGCTGACTTCCCTGCCTGCCGGAGCTGACACTATCCCTCTTGCTGGTGATGGACTGTACCTGTGCGTCTCCATGGGTGGCTCTCACTGCTCAACTCCTGACCTCGCCCGCAGGCAAGGCTGTCTGGCAGCAAGTTGAGCACACTGAGGAGAGCTGGGAAAGAGAGAGAGATTACAGTAGGTGCATTCAGGCAAGGACATATGACTGAAAACAGTAAGTGCTTTTCTGGGGTCTCTCAAAGACTGAAATACAAAGAGAAAAAAGAGAGAAAGATGTAAAACCTCAAGGTCAGTCTCATAGATCACAAAGAACAGCTAGATGATGATCATGAAGATGTTCATAATAATGGGGTGGTAATAGTAATGATATGGATGATCATGACAATGATGGTACAGTGATGAAAGGATGGTAATGATGATGGAGGTTAAAATAACACAATAGTGAAAGTGACCATTTGTCATACGTGAACACACCACTGCACACAGTGTGAACAGCTCAAAATTCTTCCTCTGCATTTAACCCATTCACCAAGTGAAGCAGGTGGCAGCCAGGAACACAGCACCCGGAGAGCAGTGTGTGGGGACGGTACCTTGCTCAGGGTACCTCAGAGGTGCCTAGCGGTCTTGGGGATTGAACCCGGACTTTCTGGTCGTGGGGCGGATGCCTTAACCACTAGGCCGCTCAACTGTGCGAAGTTCAGCACGAGTATCTTGTGAGTTACTTTTAAATGAGGATGATGAGGTTCATCAAGTGCGAGAGTGATTCCCAAAAGTAAAAAGCATTTACAAAAAAAATAACATTCTAATCCTAATTATTATAAAAGTTTTTTTTTTTTTTAAATATATTATAATTTGGTTGAAACTGAAACTTGTCCTGGTAACATTTAAGGGCAACTAAAGCTGCTCCTGTAATTTTGTATGCTGGAGTACACATTCATGCAGGCCAAGTGTTAAGCGCCCAAGTTCTGTTGGGGTGGTGTTTTAAATGATGATGATGATGATGATGATGATGATGATGATGATGATGATGATGATGATGATGATGATGATGATGTGGAAGGCTGATAGGAATGATGATGACAATCATTGTCATGAATTTAAGGATGATAAAGGCAAAGTGTTTGAAACTACAGTGATGGACTTATGATGGTGCTAATGATAGTAGACTAATGGAATTTATGATGATGGTTGTCTAGTGCTTGAAATGATGATGATGACTGTTACTGTGATGGTACACCAATACACCAATAAAGGTTCTTGGATGAGACATCTGTTAATATTACATCTGCCAAATGATGTAATTATAATTGTGTTTAAGAAGTTGGTGGTTGTGGAATTGTGTTTGAAATAATGATAACTGTGATGATGGTGGAATGGTGTTTGAAATTATGGTGATGTGAAGGACAAGTAATCAATGACAGTGATCATGCACATGTATTGAGTTATTTTTGCAGTCTATGAGACTGTAAATGCCTCTGACAGAGCCAGGAATGCAATATGTTTGTAGAAAGACAGCAGTGTTCTCTGTTTTTCACACTAGGTTACAGAAGGCTCATAGTCTGGTGCTAGCTGAAGTGCTTTACTCTACCAGGGAAAGCCCCTCTCTCCCTCCTATCTTAAACAAACACTCTATCCTGCATGCTGTGTGTGTCTCGGCGTCTGCGCCATGACCAAACCCCACAGACAGAGTGTGTGTGGGAGTCGGGTAGACAAGAAAGAGAGGGTGTGCGATAGAGCCTGTGTGTGGGTGTGTTTGTTCAGGAACACTGGAGTGTGTCTGCTACACTGTCAGCAAGTGCTTTTCTCCTTCCTGTGTGAAGAGCTAAGCTTGGTTCTTTCACGCAAACTGGCTCTCGAGTCGAGAGTGGCATGGGAAAGGCAGACGAGATGCGTGTGTGTCTTTCCAGACCCACAGTTTCTTTGTCTCTCACACACAGCCTAGGCCTTGGTGGTCCACTGTCTCTGCCCCAGTGTCTCGCAGACATATTGCCCAGAGCAGTGTTTGGGTTTGAGGGGGCTGTGGTGCTCTGATTGCAGGAAGTGGGGTTAAAGGTTATCCATCAGCAATGCAGGAGATGCTAGACAGAGACACAGCCTCAGTAATGTTGTCCCTCCTCTCCCTCCACTTTTCATCTCTTCTATCTCATCTTTCCCTCCAGTCTTTCCATGACCCATGGTGCATTTTTTGCTTAATCTGAAGGTCCTTCTTCTCATGGCTGCCTCTGGAAGCAACTGTGACCCGCTGAATGGAATCCCTTTCTTCAGCCATGACAAGCCACAGCCTTTTTTAGCATTTACTGTAGTAACCACTGCTTGGAAAATTGGCAAAAAGTATTGTCAGTCATACTTCAAGGAAATATTCCCCAGTCTTCCCAGTTTTGAGGACATGCATTAACCCTAGACTGCACAGACAGGGTCAAATTGACCTTATAGGGTCTGATATGCTTTATTAAACAAAAGAGACACATTCTTGATCTTTCATATTCCTCCAAAATCGTGTTTGTCATTTATGTCATGTGTCTTAGTCATAGGTTCTGAAAAAAAGTATCACTAACCAGGTTTTCATAAAGTCAAAAGACCTCCAATAAATTACAATTCAATTTTGACTCAACATTGTGTGTTTGAAAAAGAAGTCAAAAGAAGTTTCATATCTTGGCATTTCATATACTGCGGTGACTGGTGCCCCGCCCACGGTGAGACCCTGCCTCGCACCCGTTGACCCTGGGTTAGGCTGATTTTGTCATCAGTTTCTGTTCTGATTTGACTCATCAGTTGTCACCGCAACAATCAGCTCAGATTCATAGACTGCATAGACTCAGAGACCTAAAGTTCAGATTTTGATATTCAGACATTTTATGTCAGAATAGACAGCTGGCTAAATTACTAGACCTGATCCCAAGCTAGATAGCAGATGATAGTGAGGTTGGTAAGATTCAAGATTCTTTGTTTGACACATGCATAGTTAAACAGTTATAACACACAGTGAAATGTATCCTGAAGCATTCCTTTGATAAATAAACAGCAATAGTCTCTAGTATATTACTGTCAGAAATGTTATCGCGCAACAGAAAGAAATATTAAACAAATTATTATAAGCCCATATGTACCAAATTATAATGTTCTTCAAGCTGAACATAAATATTAAACAAAATACCTTTCCTTTGAAGAAAATCATTGGTTTCCAGGCCATTTGAGCTCCTTTATGCATTTGTGTAGGTTTGTGTGATTATGCAGTCTGGTCGTGGAATAAATTACAATGTCAGTGATGTTTCATCCTTGAAATCCTATTTAGTCTAGGTTTATGCATAATCTAGGTCTGGGAAAATGGCCAGTAATTTTCACCATGAGGGCAATTTAAAATCCAAAACAAGTGTTGCCCCATTGACAAGCAAGTGCTTGTCTGCCCTTATTTGAACCCACAGATGGCATTTGAATTGTGAATTTCTATGATGTTGCTCATGCCCCAAGTTTAGACATTACAATATTTCCATTCTTGGAAGTCATGAGGTTTTAGGCCAATTTAAGATGTGTTTCATCTCCTCATTACATCAAGAAGGGTGTAACACACACATAAAAAGAAACAGTACCTTCCCCCACCCCCCCCACCCCACTAGAAATATGTTGTTTCTTATCTGTGTATAAAAGGTTAACAATGACATTGCATTCAAACCATGCTCTCATGCTCACACACAGTCCTCCCCCACCCATACACACTCCCATACAAAGCAAAGCCATCTTTTTACCACCCAGTCTCTAAATCACCTAGCTTTCTCCCTCACACTCACACACACTCATTCCCACATAAATTAATAGACCTACTTGAGCATAGAGCTCCTTTACTCTCTCTCTTTCTCTCTCTCTCTCTCTCTCTCTCTCTCTCTCTCTCTCTCTCTCCTCTCTCTTTCACACACACACCTCCAACCAAATACACTGAACCACTGGTGAACCTTGTAACTTCAGAGGCTGTTCCTGGCCTAGTCAAGCCAGTGGCTCCCGTCTCACTTTTCCGGAGCCTTATGAAAACAGGGGGAAAGAATGTGAACAATCCACAGCATTTCAGCAGGAGACAATAATCTCCCAGGTATGAGGGGGGTGTGGGTGATGGAGCAGACCATCCGCAGTGGAAGAATCTGCACTATTCCTTGTCTTAAGTGGGTGCTGGAGGTGCCATAACTCAGCCAGCACACTGTCTTGAAGGCTGGAGATAGAGAGGGACTTGTTTTGATTCAAGACAATCCACAGCGATTGCCAAAGACAAGAAAGAAGCAGAATGAAGATCCTTTGGGACCATGACTCAGTGTTTGCGGTCCAGGTCAGAGCCATTCCTGCTTCCCTCAAAACAACTTTAATGCTTTGAATCAGGGATTTTTTTTCAGTAGAAGCACAAGTCTGACAACTGCTCTGTCTTCAGAGCTTCAACTGCTCACCAAAACATTTTTCAGGATGTTGTGTTCCTTTGTGTCAGGTTTGATCAGGGGTCTGCTAAGTATCAAACTGAGATGTAAAGCATAATGTTACATGTGTCAAAACGTGGCTACATCAGCTCCAGTTAAAAATATGAAAAATAACATTGGTAAGCAACCAGAATGTTTCTCATTCTTTGATTTTTTAATTGTAATTTAAAAGAAGGGGCTAAAGTTCAGAAGTGAACAGAATTTATTATAAAATGTCAGTTGTCTTTCAACAATATTTAAGCTCTTTTGTTTTTGTGTTCAGAGTACAATGAATCTAAGAATGGACATTTCGTTCTTCTATTTCTTTCCAAATTGAAGAATATACAGTGCCAGGTCTCTCACACTGATGTGATTTGTCTCATGGTAGTTGAATTAATTTGTTGGTGCCTTTGACTGTCAAAGGTTTTGCTCCGTCGTTGACAGATTGTGAGGATAAAGCTGTCAATATTGTTACATATTTACATCTAAGACATTTTTGTTAGAGCCAATCTCATTAATGCATTTGTTTTTCATTGCACACACTCTTACAAATCTCCTAGTTCTGTAACAACATTCAGAGGACAATTTTTCCCACCAGAGGTACAGTCAATAAGCTTCTCCATGACCCAACACACAGGTGGACACTGCACTCATTGTTAGGGTCCCCACAGCCTCTACACACATTTCTAGTGCTAAGTACTAAACAGACAAAAACAACAGATAAATACAAAGAACAAACACAGAAAACCTCACACAAATGACCGACCCATTTGAAAATTATTGTCTACAAGCCTGGGGAAAGAAATCGCCACTACCTCCAAGGAACAAAAATGCAAACAAAACAAAGGAAGAAAAACAAGGCAGTCTCCAACAAAATAACAAAAATAAAAATAGAAACAAAAACCCAAATCCCATGATGCCAATTCTCCAATTGTGCTCCCCTGGCTGGACACCCATGCACAATTAAGGACCTGCAGTGGTTGTTAGATACAACATAAGGGTCTATTGTGCGGAGCAGATCTGAAGGTGCTGGCAGTGCAAGATCTGAAGTGGACCCTCCATCCCTTTTGGCTTTACCCAGTACACCATGGTATTGGGTGTACCCCAGCTATGAGTGCCGGTGTCAGTCCAATTTCATCAGATCTGCGGTCAGAAGTCTCACATGAGCGACACTCTCCTTTTCTCGTTCCCTGTAAGTATAGCTTCGCAGGCCACTTGCTGCCACCCCCTGTGCCTCTTCAGCCTTTCTGTAACATAACCTCCCACTTCAGGGCTAATAGTTCAAGTCTGAAAGCACTATAATTTTGATCATTATGTTCTGCCTAATGCAAGCTATGACTCCTGTTGGCATTTACTCACACCTTACTCTCCTGCACCTGGGTCAGTCTCAAGACCATGTAGGCTGCCACTCCTGCACTGCTGCTGTCCACCCCATCCATGTTAACCTGATCACACAGGTACCTCTACATCAGTCACAGTGTTTTGCAGAATCCAAATGACTCCAAATTTGTTCAGACTGATATGGGCTATGTTCTTATTGTTGTCAGGGTGGACCTCAACCTCCATTATCTGGTGGCCAAATCCAGGATTGTGTTCCATATCATCCATTTCTCTTCTATGCATGATATCTGTTCTCAAACGGCATTGCTGTTCCGGTGAAATGGGAATGTGGTGGTATATGGCATCAGCCTACCCATGATCATTGTCATCACATCCCTGTCAATGCTCCTTTCCTGATTCATCTGTTAGTCCCTTCCATTACTCTCCCAGAGCAAAAGGCTGTTCATGCAGGGCTTCCACAACATTTCCTGGAGATCTCACAAGCAGCTCATTTGGATGTTGGATTGCAACAGACCCTACTCACTACATGCAGTGAACAGGGGGGCAGGTGCTGGTCCTCCACAGTCACTAACCCTCACTGAGGAATCACCACAGCAGTAACACGTGGGAGGGTTACTAATGGACCCTATATGGAAGTCTCTCACTTTCATTACTGTCACCCCCTACTCCAATTCTCAAAATAGCTATGACTAAAGCTACAACTGGTTACCTGCTAGTTTGTAGCATGCATGAGACCAGCCTTCTGATTACAATCACTTGTACTTCAAAGTTGTCGCTGACTAGGGCCTTCTGCAGCCCTGGCTCCACCATGCTCTCCCTTGGCTGGAGGCCACCAGCTCCTGTTCATTGTTCCTCCCACCTCAGGGAGTTCCTCCACAATGTGGTGTTTGTTACAAAGTAGGGATATAGAGGATAGTAAGGATGGCTGAAAAGATCATCAGGGCCTCTCTCTCCTCTGTGGCAGACATTAACACCACTCGCTCCATCCGCAAAGCCACCAGCATTGTGAATGACGTCACACAGCCCTCGCATACCCTCTTTTCCCTCCTTCCGTCTGGCAGAAGCTTTCACTGTATCAGGGCTATCACAACCAGGAATGGGGAACAGTTTCTTTCCCCAGGCCATCAGACTCCTAAATCAGGTCTGAATAACAAACTTTTCATCACACACACACACACACACACACACACACACACACACACACACACACACTGAACTGAAATGCTTCCTTTCTTCCAACAACTCTGCATACACACACTAAACGATTCTGCCATAAACAAAGAAAACGTACTCTCCGTCTGCCTCTGTAAATACCCTGTGTTTATTTATACTCTACATTTTTCATAATCCTGTGGTGCTGCTTGCTATTTTTGCATGATTATGTTTTGCTGTCTACCTCAATCGTTGCATTCCTTTTCAGTTTTTTGCACATTTAATGACCGTGCTGCTGGAATACAGTATGCCATAATATTGCATTTACACACACTAGCACTGTTACTGCTCTGATTAACAGCATTGTGTTTTCTTCAGTAAATGATTGTATTGTTGCTCTTGTGTGTAGTCTTTTGGAGTTTTGTTTTTACTTGTTGTTGTGTTCTTTTTTTTGTTCTTTGTGTCCTGGAATGTTTTATTTTGTACAGTGTATATTTCTGAAACACCTTCTTGACTTGACTTGACTTGACAGCCTCTCTAGGCTGCACTGTAACAGTTGCATAAAATAAACAAAAAAAGAGAATTAAATCATAAATTAATTCAATATCAGCAAAATCATAATGAGCCTAGCCACAGTCTCCTGTGGTCGGCTGCTCAAAACAGCAAAGCTAAAACAGTTTGTTTTCCATTATGCAATTTGCTGTTCGCTGGGTGTGAAAGACTGTATTTCCTTAGTGTTGTCACTCTGTTGTCAGCATTATGACCATAATAGGATCTCTTTGTCTAAACTAGTTTACAGCATGAACATTTTTTTGTTTTACAAAGGGCATGGTAACAGCTTTTTTGAAAACACTGCTACATATTTTTCATAGAGAAAGCTATCTTGAGGTTCCTAATATGGTCATGACTAATGTGAAATGATGCATGGTGATCTATTGATCAGTGTGATGTCAACCAAAGGAGTCTGTTAACTCATCTGTTGAGTTAACAGAGACTGCTGATGTTGTGAAAGCAGCCAATTGAAAGAAATGGAGTTTGGCTTCTCTTATTGGAGGAAACATGTGCTACCACATCATGAGAAGGTGGAATCTTGGCTCTCTGGTGAGCCATGAATAAATTGGATAACAAATAATTAAAAAGCACCTTTCGTAATCTGATTCAGAAATGGTTCAGCTTGAGTCGCATTGGGCACATTAAATCAGAATCAGAATCAGAATCAGCTTTTATTGCTAGGTATGTTCACACATACGAGGAATTTGCTTTAGTGACAGAACTCTACAGTGCAACAAGATGACAGTGACGAGACAA
>JBBPCW010000006.1:13960714-13974110 GCA_037974425.1 Phenacogrammus interruptus
CACACACACACACACACACACACACACACACACACACACACACACACACACACACACACACACACACAAATATGCCCCTGAACTTAACTTTCCTTCTCCTAACACAATGCATATACGCACTGAATTGTTCTGCCTAAAACTTATGACTTACACCCCAACTTCCACTGTAAATACCATTTATCTCTTATAGACTGCATTTTCTCTGTCCTGTCATTTTTTGCACAATTATTGTTGTAGCTTTCAACCTCCATGTTTCCACATTTTGTGCCTCTGCTGCATAAATATAGTAGTTGTTGTAATAATGTATTCATTCAAACAGTATTGTAGCTGCTTTTGAAAGTGGTCTTGTCCTGTTGTTTTGTTGCTCTTGAGTTTTTCTTTTGTGATTCTCTCTCTTTCTGGCTCTCTTTCCACTCTGTACTTTGTCCTGTCTGCACTTACTTAGTGTTCTTCTTTTGTTATTGTGTTGCACCATGGTCCTGGTGGAATGTTGATTTGTTTCACTGTGTGTTTTGTAAATGGCTAAAATGACAATACACTGACTTAAGTACTTGTTTGGTTAATATGATAGGAGACACGGGGCAGGGATTACGAGCTTGGGTTCGTGCTGTGATGGCACAGGACATGGCTTTTGAACATATCAGAGTGATCTACCCCACAGCTCCAGCAAGGTATATAATCATATTTTATGCTATGCTAAGTCTAAATGACACTCTAATTATGTAACTTTGGAACTGCTTTTTCATGTAATATGGTTTAAAGCTACATGGTCTAGTGTACAGTCATATTAGATTAACTATAGACATATACATATGATGATTTTTTTGTAGATTTTTTTTGGGGGTGTTGATATTCCTAGTTTCTTGCTGAAGTTTTAACAGGCAGGTTAACCATGTTCACCTCTCTAATTTGATCACTGTGATTCAGCTTTCTTATTGATACTAATTGCTGAATTTCAACTGTTCTCAGGCCATACACACCCATTCATGGGGCTCGGTCTCATGTGTGGTTTGACCGTTACAAAATCTCTCCTGACTGCCCAGAGCATTTGGACTCTATTGAAGAAATGTGCCATAATTTGGGAGCTGTAGTCCAAGATGAGATCCAAGCTGGTGTGCCCAAGCACAGGATGATTATCGGTATGGCTCCTGTTTTATTAGCCCCCGTGATCTTCTTGCTCAGTGCATCCCATATCCCTTTTTTCCTCTCTCTTATTGCTTTACTCAATCTTACATACTCTCACGCATCACTTCTTCCAAATTAAGAAGAGTTTCAGGCCACTGCTCTTGCGTCTCGCCCTCGTTCTGTAAAGTGAAGAATGAAACTTATCACATTTCTTATTCCTTTCATATGTTGCCAATAGTGGGCTTGAAGAAAAAAAGAATTTCTGGAAGATTCTCAGGTTTCTGCACAGCTTTATCTCAAAATATTTGAGTTATCAGGTTCACACATAAATCACTTCGAAATAAAAGTGACAGGAAATAGTGCTGTAAGAGAGAATCATAGCACGGTCCAGGTAAAGTTCCCTTAGGAAATGTGCGGGAGGTCATATGGAGGATAAGTCACACAGAGGTTAGGCATGTAAGCTTTGGCAGACTGGTAAAAACCAATGACAACAGTTGGGGAATGGTTAACAGTTGAGGCAAGAAACATATAAATACTCAGAAATGCTTGAGTAAAATGTGAAAAGGGCAGGAAAAAAAAGGTTTTGTGTGAAAGGCCCAGTGTGGAAGGACAGAAAAGCCCCTGAACTCGGTTCCAGAGAAACTGATTCAAAAAACACATGTTCCTGTGAGACTGCTGAAATATTATCTTCCTAAATCATAACATTTTGTCATTAACTATAAATACTCATTGGAGTCACTCCGCACGCTGGAGAAACGAAGTGGTCTGTACCCCGAATCCACTTCCCGGGCTGACGGACTGACAAGCGCCAGAACTTTCCATGGAAAACGTTTTTCAAGAGGGCGGCCGTAGGCTATTGTGTATGTTTTTCAATCTTTTAGGTGTACTGATCCATGGGAAAAGCCCTGGAGAAATGAGGTATCAAACACACATGCTGGACTCCTTTAGCCAAACAACTAAGAGGTAGAAGCCGTGTGTAGAACTAACACTGACCACTGAAGATGGAGCTGGAGGTTTTAAAACTGAGAGACACACCTCAGCGGGAAAGAAACAGCTGTCTTAGTTAAGCTGTCTGTAATTAAGACAGAGTTTTGGGACGCAAAGATCACAAATACTCTTGTCATCTCTGTCTGACGGATAAAGAACATGCAAACTCCATCTATACTCTCTCAAGCGCTGCTCCACCTTCCCACTCTGACAGAGTGATGGGTACTTGTGCAGTTTCCCAGATGTGCACTCGGTGCCCAAATTTGCCCAGATGTGTGAGATTAAGGACAGGCTTGTGAGAAGGTTCCAGAGAAATGAAGATTTGATGATGTGGAACTAAGGACTAGCCTTTATTTTCTTTGCCTTTTTTGCTTCTGCTTTAGTCTGTGTGGGCTGCCAGTAGACCTTAAGCTACTGTAGTTCGCATGACATGTATTTTATGCATATCGCTCGTCATGTTGCACAAATGTGTGTCTTCCTCCATATTGACTTGATTTGTTTAAATAATTCTACAAAGCTTGATTTCAGCACCTCTGACAATTTGTTGTAATTAGCTCTGGTCTCTCACGCACAGTATTTTGCTGCGATTCTTGTGTCTGTGCATTTTGGGCACAAATTTGTCACTTAGCTTTTCCAGTGGATGAATCATCATATCACAGCCATGCAGTCTAACTAAATACAGCTGTGTATGTGTTAATTTACTGCCTGATGCTGAACAATGACTCATCATCTGAATCCTGTGCTTTATCTTGTTTTGTCTTGGCAAGGCGGATTCTCTATGGGTGGAGCCATGGCCTTACACCTGGCGTTAAGGTACCACCAGGATGTGGCTGGGGTTTTTGCACTGTCCAGTTTCCTCAATAAGCGTTCTGTTGTATATCAGGTAAATGCATTCCAAAGACAGGATACATTGAGGAGAGCACTTTAATTGTAGTTAGTCTTGAAAAGGCATGTTACATTTCAAAGGCAAGCAGTGACAGTGTGAATGACGATAACCTAAATTCCATATCAATTGGCCTGTTTATGGCCTCTGCTTGTTCTTTTCTTGGTTGGGGTAGGGAGGTTGCATGAGTTTATTACTTACTAAATCCACAAACCTATTATATCTTGTGGTCAAATTTGGATTCACCACATGGCATGTCCTTGCCTGTCTTTCCTGGAATGAGACATATTTTTTTTTCCAACTTGCCTGCAGTTTGTGGTTCAACACAAAAACAACTCAGTATTTAAGCCTTAAAAGAAAAAGAAACACCTCTCCCTCAACAGAAAAAACAGCCTCCAGAAATACCAATCTACCTCTTGTTCTCCCGCTTGCAGGCTGTTGAAGATGCAGCACAACGTCCCTTACCAGAACTCCTCCAGTGTCATGGAACCGCCGATGAGCTGGTGTCCCAAACCTGGGGAGAAGAGACCAGCTGTCTGCTGAAGGAAGCTGGCATGAATGCCTCATTCCACTGTTTTCCCAGACTCTATCACGAACTTTGTCAGGAAGAAATGGCGCTTGTGCGATCCTGGATCCTGAGGAAGCTCCCATCTGAAATCTCTTCCAGTGCTGAACACTGAGCTTCACAGCCCTGAACCCTGTCTCCTCCTTACTAGTTGATTTCCAATAAATGTTTTTAGTTCTATCATGTTATGTTTTTGTTTTAGTCACTTACCCTGGCCATGCCTCTGTGTTAAGTTACTTTGGGAAGTGTTAAGCACCTGCTAGTGCTAATTTGTTTGCTCTGTAACATTTGCAGTTTTTGCAAAAAGTCGTTGTGTATAAGCGGGGGTTAATATAGCTGTAAAACCTTTCTGTGGTGATTCTGATCTGCCCACATGTGTTGCCCCTCAAAAAAGCACTTATTGTGCACATTTCACAGCTGGCAGCACAAACCACATTAAAGTCCGGGCTGAAGCCAGCACTGCAGTGCTGGGATGACTGTTTCATGGAGCCTGCTTTGACTCATTATGACTGTGGTCAGGCTGAAGCGGCAGGTAGAGCTATCACCGGAGAGCAGGAATGCCATTCGGCTCTGTGGTCTGGGGCTGGATTCCGACCCGCTTGACACCCTTTCCGTTTCCTGCAGAGTGAAGTAGCTCCTTCTCCCATACTTTTCCTTTTGCCCCCAAACACCATTATAGTTCTTTCTCTTGAAATCTGCTGAACATGTGTTTCAAGGTCTGGACTGTTTGCTTGGGAGGCTCAGGCTGTAACACAGTTTGCTTCATTAATGGTTATTGGGAGGAAGTGGTTAGTGTGTTTTGTTTAAGGTTGTGTGGACCTTTCCCTCAGATTATGCAGGGAGTCCACGGGCCAAGGAGAACATTACCACCCGCTTTGAGCAGAACTCTGTGAAACCGTTAAAAACAGAAACTTCAGGATCGTTGGTAAATGTTTGCCTGCGAGGAAGTCAAAATTTATGTAGAGCTAGTCAGTCGTTGCATTATGAGTCTGGTAATGCCCCAAAAGTTTGAAAAGGTGCTAGACTACCTAAAGTGCAGGAATGTTGTACACAAGCTCATAATGTCATACATAAACTAGTTATAGAGCAGTTAGCTCTTTAAGTCCCACTTGCAATCAATGGAAATATTAGCCCCTTATCCATGAACTAACTGCAGTGCAACAACGGCTGTAATTCACTAGAAAGTCTAACCCAAATTGTTTCACAATTGAAAAAAAAAATGTTTTGCATTTTATTACATCACTTCTATGCCTCTTTCATTCCAGCATATAAACTAAATGGCCAAAATTGTTTGGCGACGGCAATGTCATGTTTTACAGTTCCAATAAGGCCTGTTAAAGTGAATTAAGTTATGAAACTTGCCTAACATCCTGTCCTTTGCACTACTATTTGAAGTGTGTTAACATTCAGCATGCGAGCCCCATATGTCCAATGCATCCTGTATTACATTTGAATTATTGCAGGAATATTTTGTCTGTGTTATAATCTTACCCTTAAATGACAGTTACCCAAAGACATTCTCAAGGGAGGTTGAGTCTTTCTTTCTCTCTCTGTCTCTCGTGCTCTCTCTCTCTCTCTCTCTCTCTCTCTCTCTCTCTCTCTCTCTCTCTCTGTCTCTTTCTCACTTTCTTTCTCTTTTTCTCTTTCTCACTCTCTCGCTCATTCTTTCTTGCTTTCTCCCTTTCCCTTCCTCCCTCTCTCTCTCTCTCTCTCTCTCTCTTTCTTTCTCTCTCATGCACGCTTTCTTGCTCTCGCCATTCCAGCTGTGTATGAAAGAATGCTACAATGGTGCAGCCAGCAGCAGCTCTCTCCACCTCTGCCTTGCAACCTCCCACACTCTCCCATGCCTCTTTCGCTCCACCCCATCACTTGCACTCCCCCTCTTTCAGCACACCTCTCACACTCCTTTTGTTCCTACTGTTAGGGAGCTGGGGCTCTATTGGAGTTGAGACATTTTTATGATTTAATGACAGGGATGGATGGGGGTAATGAAGAAGGCTCCTCACCGTCTACTCCTTATGAGGTGAAATCAGGTGAGGAAATGAAGAAATGTCAGAGTCTTTAAAAACCACTATCCATAATAACAAAAATGCCTGTACAACAGAGCACCAGCGAGGCTGTCAGAGAAATGTCAAGGACATCACAGCCTTCATTATTTCCTCATCATTCAGAAGCAGTGTATCGTTCAAGTTGTGACATCTGTTGCGTTTTAATTCCGTGAGCTTCTCTTGGCTGTGTTTACCATATGTCATGACCTTCTTATATTTTCCTCATATTACACTCCTGTTTCTTAATGTACATGTCATAAGGAGCCTGCCCTTTTCTTTGAGGAGCCCACCTTTCTCTAAATTGCATTTTGTCCACTTAGATGATAATCTGCTTCACAGCGCATGTGTCAGATGGAAGGAATGCTAATCTGGAAGAGGTGCAGAGCTTGGGCTTTTTGGCAGCCAGTTTCCACTGCACACTACTTTCCATGTGTTGCTGCTCCAGAAGCCTGTTTGGGGAACAAAGGTGTTGACAGAGTCCAGATTGCTCCTCTGACCACACCCCCATTAGAAAGGTCACAGCTCTACTGGACAGCGAACCCCCAATCCATGATAGCAATTCTCTGTCAAGCTATGAGCAGAAGTGACAGATTACATCCAGAAGACATTAGACTATCGATTTAGAATCCAAGAGTGCATTAAGTGAACTGTACATCATATGAATGAGTCAGACACTCGCACAATCACCAGACACAAAGTCACCAGACTTTCTCCCTTGAGCTGAGGTTTGTAACCCAAACAATAGTTTATTTAAATCATATGTCAGACTGTGCATATTGAAGTCCTTCCTGCTTTGACTACTCAGTTTGGCCTGAAACTCTGAGTGCCCTTTCCTTCTCTCTTCAATCAGTCTGGAGGAGATGGAAGAAAATGGGACATGTGAAAGACTTCTTCACCTGCATTCTTTAGCAGGTTTCAAGGATTTTTAGAATAATCTCTGTTCAGGACCTCTGGATGGCATTTCTAAGAAGGCTTAATCAGAGGATGTGGATCATATGACCTAGGATGTGGTGAGATGTACAGCTAGCGTGATCAACCTGGATTTTAAGAGGACCATTTCATGTTAAAGAAGCAGATGAATCTTAGAAAAGACCTAGATGGCTCATTTGACATTTTACATTTACATTATTTATCCAAAGCGTCTTCGATTCCCTAATTACAGGGGACTGTCTCCCTGGAGAAACTTGGGGTTAAGGGTCTTGCTCAGGGACCCAGTGGTGGTGCCAAATGTAGGATGACCTCTTGGTCTGGAGGCAAGTATCCTACCCACTGAGCTACCTCCACTCCAAGACTGCCATCCATGCTCAAAGGTTAAATTTTGTTGGTATTGATCACTTTTATTAAGCAAGATGTCACCAAATCACAAATAGGGATGCAACAGTCATAAGGCTGCTATTGTCAAATACTACTACAAAATGTATTGAAGTCATGCCATTCTTCTCAAATTCTTACAAAGTTTGTAAATTAGGTATGTGAATATGAAGAACCCTTAAAAGGTATGAAATAATCACAATGTATAGATGTTTTACCAAATCTTTCAAGAAACTACATTACATAGGGTTCTTCAAGCTTCAAAATGTTTATTCCCTCTATTCCAGCTAAAATATTTTGAAAATCATCCAGTTATGGAAAATGGTACAGAACAAAGAGCTGAATGATACTGAATATGATATTGCTTATATGGAAAATAACAAATCAGTACATTAGAAAAGATAAGACTTAAGGTCCTTTGAACAGATTTAGTGGAACAATGTGATATCAGGAGGTCAAATTTCACTTTAATTTTTGGTTGTCTTTGTAAAACTATGCCACTGGGAGTTTTTATTAGACAGGGTGGAGGTAGCTCAGTGGGTAGGATACTTTTCTCTGGACCAAGAGGTCACAGGTTTGAATCCTACCTTCAGCATACCACCACTGGGTCCCTCAGCAAGACCCTTAACCCCAAGTTGCTCCAGGGAGACTGCCCCCTGTAGTTAGGGGATGGAAGTCAATTTGGATAAAAGTGTCTGCTAAATGCTGTAAATGAAACTGACTAAATTAAAAAGATAGTTCTTATTTGCTTGACCTCGTATTTAAATGTATTATTTACATTTTTGACATTCAGCAGATGCCTTTATTCACAGCCACTTCCAATCCTTAACTACAGGGGGCAGTCTCCATGGGGCATCTTGGGATTAAGGGTCTTGCTCAGGAACCCAGTGGTGGTACGCTGAAGGTAGGATTCGAATAACCCCTTGGTCCAGAGGCAAGTATCCTACCCACTAGGCCACCACCTAAAGTGTCCTTCGAACCAGATTTGAACCAACAACCTAAGTCCAAGACAGTCCAAGTCCAAGACAATTGAGCTATCGAAAGCAGTGTATAGTAAGCACCTATGCCTGAACTACAGCCATGATGCTATGTATGATAAAACACACTAACCAATTGTAACATTTTGCCATGTTTTTGCCTTGCCTCTTATTGTTTGCATCTGCTCGTTGTCCATGTGCCTTGTGTTTTTGGTGTTATCCCTTGCCCTGCCTCAACCCTGCCTCAGCCTTGCCTCCTCCTCAGTGTGTTCACCTGTGTAGTCTGTAACGCCAGGTGTTTCTTGTCTCATCTTAGGTATAAATACCTTCTTTTTTTTTTTTTTTACTGTTTTTGTCTAATCTCCCCTCACATTTCCTTCATTGCATATGCCATGCTACCCTGTATTAGTTCTTTTGTGATTATTATGCACTTCTTGTTTTGTTTCCTTGTTTATTTTAGAGTTTTGGTTTAATTTATAAATTCATTCCACTCCTGGCTCCAACGCTTATCATTACAGATGATGCTCTATAATGGATGTAGTGAATAAGCATCACATTTATGAACTGAGAGTTGTATTATTTGTTCCTCCTGTATCCTGAAACCTGTTTATGTTTTGGACTGTGTTTTTTCTTTAGTATTTTGTTTCTTTGTGTTTGTTTGTTTAATAAACGGATTGACTGGGAGCATACACCCTGCCAGCTTGCACCATTACACCAGATCTATCATGACAAATGTAGCGCCACCCCAAATACATGCATTCAAGTAATTCTTTTTGACTCTCTCTGAAATTAGAGTGATAAACTTAGGCAAATAATTGCATTAATACACTATATGGACCAAAGTAGTGGGACACACTCCTCTTAATGTAGGATTTGGACTTGGGCCACTTACTTTCAGCATACCAAGATATTTTGGACAGCGCCATGCTCCCACCTTTGTGGACACAGTTTCAGGGAAAAAAACCTTTTCTATTCCAGCATGACTGTGTCCCAGTGCACAAATCAAGCTTGATAAAGACATGGTTGGATGAGTTTGGTGTGGAAGAACTTGACTGGCCTCGCAGAGCCCTGACCTCAACCCCATTCAAGACCTTTGGGATGAACTGGAACAAAGATTGCGAGTCAGTGCCTTCTCATTCCAACATCAGTGCCTGGCTTCCTAAATGCTCTACAGAATGAATAGGCACAAATTCCCACACTCAAACATTCAAAATCTTGTGTAAAGCCTTCCATGATGAGTGGATCTGTTATGGGGCGGGGGGGGCAACTCCATATGAAAGGGTATGTATTTGAATGCAACATCATTGAAGTCCCTGTTGGTGTACTGGTCAGACATCCAAATGTTTTTGTCGTATATGTGATTGACCTAAACTAAGAATGTGTGGTAATATAATAACCTGAATGATCAGGCTGCATTTCTCTAAGTCTTGTATGACACAGTCTGAAATTATGTCTTGTTTGCCTGGTTCTTACAACCCTCAGGAGAATCCTGAGTCTACATGTCATTTTGGCCGTTATCATATCATTATAAGTGTGCTGAAGTTTCTTTGTTCTTGCCTGATACTTTATTAACTACTGGCTCACCTCTCCCTTAAAAGCACATCTTTCATGTATACCCCGCCCCTTCCTTTACAAGTCCTCCTTCACTCGAGATGCTGACAAAGCAGTCCAGAAGAGAATATTTGGCCACCCCTGAGTTCAAAGAGGATTATGGTTTTCATTTCCAACTTCTGTTTGTTAATGTCCTCGCCAGGGCTCCTCGCCGTTGTATACGATGAGGTGCAGTAGTGTCTGTTATGGTGTACATAGTCCTGACGAAAACATATTAAGCCCTGGTGCCTCAGAGGCGGTTGGGAACCACCATCGTCGGACCGCCATGCTGGCTGGTTTCCATAGATACAGCCCCCCTACACTCCCTCTCCCCAAGGGCCAGTTATGCTGGGAGAGACTGTTAAGAGGAAACTTTAGCTTAGCTCATCAGAATTGTCCTAATTCAATTTATCTTTTCCTGTTTCTTATGGACGGGCTTTATGACTGTTAACACAACATTAACAAGCCCTTAAAAACCAAGCTTGCTACATTATGCATTTAGCAGTAACCACATAAACAAGCTAGCATTACTGCTTGCCAGTGGGCGCCTTACTGAAACAACAGCAGAACAGTTTTGAACATTCAGTTGGGGAAAAAGGAGAGAGAAAACTGGAAGGGTCATCTTTTGTTCACCATGGGCCGAACAGTTCAGTGTCTTCATTTTTCAGGGAATTAATGAAGAGGATGATCGAGCTGCTCGAGTCCCACGTTAAGATAAATGCAGACTTGCTTTTACATGATGATCTCACTCTCAAATTTACTCATGTCTCTTTTCAGACAGTGCTTTCTTGCTAGTCATGCTGCATATATTTCATATGTGGTAATGTCATTGCACTATGACTCATTTTGTGTCTGCCTGTCGTTCTTTGCTCACTCACTTTCCTTTTTTTGTGTGTGTTTATGTGAATTTTATCTGGAAAGCATAGCTGCTTGCCAAGAGAACACTCATCCCTCTTTGTGACAGTCAACACATGGTATAAAATTTTGGAATTAAGACGTTGAATACCTCGCAACGATCAGACTCTTGTCTCATGATGATGATGTCACTGTGGCACGAGCGTCTAGAAAGTTTAGTCATACTGTTTTTTCTGACCCAATGATATCATCACTGTTTTGTGAATCACTGGCTGCATCTGCATTTTCAGATTTCAGTCAGAAAGCAGAAGTAAATGTATTTTGTTTCATTAGTAAGTTCATTAATGAGTATCTGTTGTTGTATTATTAGTTAGAGGTTGCTCAGATAAGCGGTGGGATAGTGCACCAGTGTGTAATTGTAAGGTCTTGCTGGTTCACCTACACACACCCACTCAGCCACACAGAGCTCCTGATAGGTTTTCCTGTGATTAGAAAAGCAGTTGCAGGCGTCCGCCAGCGGAAGGAGGTGGTGTTGACTCAGGGTCCCGCAGGGACACTTGTGTGTTTTTGTGCGGTGTTCAGGGGCCGGGCAGCTGGAGTGACAGAAACTCACTCAGCCTTTTTTTTCACGGTCTACCGCTTTATTTGGGCTGTGCGGGGTCATCCTTGCCAGATTAAACCTCTGAGGGCAGCGAGCAAGGTTTAGCTCAAGGATAAACAGTCCCTTCTCCAATCACAATATGCACTGCCTGGCGCTGCTTATTTTGAAGTGGGATCCTGTTCAAATTTCACCCTATTAATATTTCAAAGCATGATCAAATCATCGAATACATTAATTTCTCCCTTCCTCCGGCTTTGAGACGGCCTCTCTTTCGCTTCTTAAAACCCAATAGGATGAGGAAATCTAATTTGCCGTAACTTTTCATTAACAACCTCCCTCTTGTCCATTTCAGTGATTTGATTACAGTTTTAAAAGCTCTTTGACATCAGAGTAAGACAGTAACAGTCCCCAAAAGTTTACACAAGTTCTTTGAGTGGGTTCCATCTTTAATAGTGGGCCCACATCCAACACACATATTATTCCAACGTCCATGCTGCCACGAGACAGTGCCTGCACTGTGTTCAGGGATGCCATCCACAACTCTCCCCATTTAAGGCCTGTGCTACACTACAAAGCTTGAGCAGTCACACACACCATAGGAGTAACTGGCACTGCTTCATGGACAAAGCCTCTATTAGTGACACTTTTGTTGTCGCATGAACCTATATACCTCTCCTCTTCTTTGCTTCCTTTCACTTTTTCTGGTATCTGTTATTTGCTTTGATTTCTTTGCAGTATCCTATGCTGTGAGAAATGTCGAATCAAATTCGGATTTGATTTCTGGGCTAGCACAGTCAGGTCAGACGTCTGTGCTTATAGAAACTGGCTGGGAATTACAGATTAAAACCTATAAAAATGTGCCTTAGCAGTTTAACTACTTTTGAGTTTCCTCATAATGTTGTTAATTTCCTGTGAAATGTTTGCATTGATTCATGAAAAAAAAATGCAGCCATTCCATACAAACAGCTAGACGCACTAAAACATTTCCTTAAGTGTTGCTATGAGCAATATTGTGGAATGACTTTTCTATCTGGAATGATACTCCTATTGAGAAGTGTCTGGCAGGAAAAAAATGGTATAATGTCTCAAGCCAATCATATAATGTCTGACTAATAGTATGAGGGACCTGGCCAATAGTAGTAGACATTCTGGAGCGCGTTCCAGCAGTCAGAATCCATCCAGTGGTTGATACACAGCATTGCATTACAGACAGACTGTTCTTGTATTTGTCATGCATTTTGATGGTCAGCAGTTGCCAGGTTCTCTGAGCTGTGACACTCTGTGCCAGATTCACAGGGCGTTCAAGGGTGTGTTGTTTATGAGACCACTGATTGTTTTACCAGAAAATTTTCTTTTTTATTTTGCTTTATTTATAGAACCGCTGTAAAAATCTGACCTCTTATGTAATACATTCTTAAAAGAGAGCAGTTGTTTAAGCCATTTGAACTCTAAAGAAGTGAAAAGCCATTTAATGCATTTCATATGTTGAGAGATGATTACTGACATCTTTAATAATGTAATGTAGGATGGGAGAGACCAACCGTACATGCGTGTAAACTCCCCTCTTAATTGCAAACCACCTCCAAGTTTGCTCTGATCGTTCCTTGCTGTGCACTAGAGCTTACAGTGATTTTTTTCTTTTTTAGTGGCTTGCGCATAAATGGTGCATGTCTGAAACTTTAAATGTAATCGCTTGAGGTTCTTAAATATATGAAACCATGGTTCCTAACACATCTTAAACCAGGATTGGTGGAGTCTAAAATGGCCAGCGGGGTTATACGGTACTTTATGCCATCACATGAAAAACCTTTCTGCCTTAGAATAGAGCAGACCCTATACAAAGCAGTAATCTACTTAATATATGCCAATGTATCATTTATATTTTAGAGTGCGTGACATTATAATAGTGTCTTCAAAATTAAAATGTACATACTTAATGTGTAAATGTGCATTTTGACTAATGCTTCACTAAATATACCATAAATTAACTGCTTCAGCTACCCTTAAAGTGATTCTTCATAACTTCTTCAGTAAAGGCCTTGTTTCATATAGAAACTTGTTGTTTAAATGGTTCTTTGCATGGTTCATTTTTTTCTTCTCTTTGACGGAAAACCATATTTTAAAACTTCCATATAGTACACTTTTTGTTAAGAATGTAAATATATCAGTAGCAAATCTGTTTTAATGTCCTTTAATGTCAATTAAAGATAAGTAATAATTAAACACATTGTTTCATTCATTATATGTGGGATGTTTAAATGGTACAAATAACTAAAGCTGGTTTTGACAGAGACAATATAATGATTTACTATAACATGAGTAAATGGTATTAAAGTTGGTATTTGCTTGTATATAACTTGCATGTAGTGTGTGTGTGTGTGTGTGCGTGTGCGTGTGCGTGTGCGTGTGTGTGTGTGTGTGTGTGTGTGTGTGTGTGTGTGTGTGTGTGTGTGT
>JBBPCW010000006.1:13974364-13998050 GCA_037974425.1 Phenacogrammus interruptus
GTGTGTGTGTGTGTGTGTGTGTGTGTGTGTGTGTGTGTGTGTGTGTGTGTGTGTGTGTGTGTGTGTGTGTGGATGTGTGCATAAATGAAACACAGACACTTAAAACAGTGGTAGGGTAAATATAATACCCAAAGCATCAGGTTGGTGAGATCTTTTCTCCTGAAGTTCTTCTTGAGGTTGTTTCATTCTGCCTCCATGCCAGCCCAGCCATTTAAAACAGGTAAAATGAGCCTTTTGCTTTGAGTCCATGCGCAATTTCTGCTCAGTAGGGAAACAAGTCCACAAGTGTGGGCCACAGCTGTGAAGTTCATCATGAGCTGCAGATTGGTAATGTTTTACTGTAATTCACCTCATGATAATGAAGCTGCCCATATGTGAGTAAGAGAGCAACGGCCACCATCTGGGAGTGTGTTGCACAAGGATGGAGCGAAGAACAGCTGGACAGGGCCCCCGATTTATTTCACCTCATTCCACTCAAAATGGCCTCTGTCCGTGTTTTCTCAAGCAACCATTCAGTGGTACTAAGGCCAAAGTGTTCGCCCCCCCTCCAGAGCACACACTCGTCCGACACACCATCACAGTTTTGTCACACATTAGCCATTCTCACTTACATATATAGCACATGCACATTAAAATCTCCTGGAGGGGCCAAGCACCATGCCACACTGAATCACACAGTGTTTGCTCTGAGGGGCAGACGTATAATTTTATTGAGGCATTTGCGTGCATGTATGCGCCTGAGTGGTCTGTGGAGAGAATGATGCTGTCAGGAAGAGAGGAGCCCCTCGACACAGAGACTGCAGCCCAGTGTGTGATGCCCCCCACAACACACACCCCTCACCACTGGGAGCATTAAGGAGCAGACTGACTGTCGCTGGGTGTTTCTTAGACTGTTACTATCTCACCCACAATCTTACCATACACACCCTGCATTTAATCCCTGCAATAATCACTCTTTCTTGAGTCACAGGCTTTTTTAGTTATCTTTGTTGCTCAGAACACCCAGTTATAGAGGAAGTAAAGATACAGTTCTCACAATAAGCATACCTATTAGTTCAAGGGTGTATATTATAGAAACATCTTACTGATGTTTTTAAAGTTTGCTATGGTTTTAAAGTTTGAAAACTTGAAAACAATACAAAATCGTGAACACTGTCAAGAAGCCAAAATATTGCATTGCATGACACGTGACATTTGTTGTAGACCAGATTGCCCCTTTAAGAGGACACCCCTTGATAAAAAAAAAGGCTGTTGAGATTTACCTTATCATATACTATATTGAATACATTGTACACAGGACTGACTGAAGGTTAATATAGATACTTTAATGTAAAAAGTGTGATATGCACTCGTTAGGCAAAAGTGTTAAAAGCAACAGGTTTGTTCTGCATTTTGTTTTACTATTAACTCTGTCAGTGTGTCCTAATTAACACAGACGGTATGTTCACAACTAGGTCAAAGAGATACACTGTTCTTTTATGGACCCCCCAAAAAGACTGTATTTAAAACTGTGCGAACACACAAGAATCTCTTTTTAATCTTAAATGATTTGTTTATCTTAACATTGTCTACAAGAACATCTGTATAAATAAAACCTGATAAGACTCTGTTACTAAAATAGACCAATAAGAGTGTATTTTCTTACTCATGTGAATTTTGATGTGACATGTTGATCCTGTTATCCCACAAAATCAATTTTCCAACTGTCTGGCCTCAACCAAGATCTCCTGCCTTTCCAGCATTTTTTGAGGGGAGACATGGAGTGGGTGAGAAAAAAAGAGAATACGAGAGAGAAGGGAGAGAGAGAGAGAAAAAAGAAAGAAAAGGAGAAAGAGAGGAGTGAGGGAGCGAATCAGACAGACAGATGAGGACACACTTGTTCCAGTCACCCCTGTCATTTTCTTTGTCTCTTTGCCCTTTTGTCAGAAACCCAAAAGGGTCATTTTGCAAAAAAACTGATGTTTTCTTTTCCATTTTTGTGCTCATAGAGGTTTATATTAGTCAAAATGCTGTCTGGACATTTGTGGATGAATGTGTGCGTGTGTGAGCTCCTTCAGCCTCATCACCGTGTAATTTAGTCCCTCATACTCTCACACACACACATACACAGGCCACCAGAGTGACGTTTCACCTTTTTTTTCTTAAATGAGGGGATTTTTCTGAATCTGACTCACTGGCAGAAATAGAAGTCAACGGAGACAAATTGAGGGTCTGAGGCCGCAGCGCCCCCTCTGCCTGTAGGCAGAACGCTGGTGGGGAGACGCAGGGGCGGCCCGCAGCTGAGCAGCCAGACAGCCCTGGAGAGCAAATGTAGACCAGTGTCTCGGTCAGAGCCTCTGGGCACTGCTCACCACTTTATTGTGGCCAGACCACTTCTGTCGTCATGGACCAGATCGGAAACAATATCATGTCAGCAAACACAATTACATGTACATAACTTTCAGCTACCGCCTATGAAGACGCCACATCTGTCACTGCACGCATCTCATCTCTCTACAGTAAAAACCAAATAAGGTCTTCAGTCTGTGCTGATGGATGAGACTGGGGACTGTAAGTCTGATTTAGACTAATTTTGTTTGTTATAAAAATGTTTAACACACTACTTTGTTCTGTTTTCATCTTGTTTATTTGACGTTGGGAGAGTGTGCTGTTTATTTGAGCTTGGGTCAGAACATGATATCTGTGACAGAATAAAGAGCCTGACAATATTTTACATTTTTTACTGCATTAACAGAAACAAAACATGAATTAAAAAAAAAACATCTTATGAAGTATTATTAACATTCTTCACAACGGTATTATGTTAAAAAGGCAACTGTGACCTCTTGTATGAATGCACCCTATTATGTAATTATTCTTCTATTTTATTATTTTACATATTGTTATTGTGATTCTTGTCCTGTTCTTGTACGGCATCCTTGAGTGCCTTGAAAGGTGCCTATAAATAAAATGCATTATTATTATTATTATTATTATTATTATTATTATTATTATTATTATTATTATTATTATTATTATCTAAGAGTAGGCCCACATTCATCAATATTGTCAAAGCTCAGATGTAGCTGTTTTCATTTTGTCCTCTCCATCACTCTACATTATACCTGTCAGCTTCATCGCCTATTCACACACATTAAGTGTAACAGCTCTTATCCAGAGCAATATACAGTCTTTTTTCTTTTATAGCGGCTTGTTGTGAAGTTTTTCCTCAGTTTATATAGAGTATGAATGCGTAGTTGTTTTTGTAAGTGCTCAATGAAGAGGTAGCTAGAAGACATCAATGGTCTCACCAGTCCTGATGGTCAGAGGATGTTCCTTCCACCACTTACTGTAGGCGCTGAAAAAAACGAATATAGTCCTGATGCATGTTTTTGATTTTTTAGAAGCGGTGGGTCAAGTCAGACTATGCTTGATGCTATGAGAGGACAAGCTGCAACCTGTGGTTTGATCATTGCTGGTTTTAAATCTAATGTGTGCAGCCAAAGGAAGCCAATAAAGGGTTTGCAGCAGTGGAGATGTGTTAGAGAATTGTGGTGTATTGAAGACTAGACGTTCTGTTCTATTCTGAATCAGTTATGGAGGTCTGAAAGAGGATGTCCAGACAGGAGTGAAAAGCTGTGGTCCATTCTTGAAAAGTGACTGGATAAGTATCTGAGTATGTGAGAAATGGGTCATACATTATTCCCAAACTACAAATCTTTATATTGTATTCTTAAGAAGAATCCCTAAAGGTGTCCGAGTATGCCATGTGTAATTCAGTGCTCTTATTTTTGTTTTGTGAGTTTTAGGAGAACATTTCTGAAACTGTGTTTCTCTGATTCATTACTCTTGTGCCTTCTCTGAGCCATTAGTTGTCTGCTGATTGGATTCCTCTGACCTCTGAAGCCAGGCCACATGGCTAACATCCTCTCTTGTCAACTTGGAGAATATTTAAAGTCAGATTCTCTGTCTAGACAGAGGCAAGACATAGAGACACTTTGAGATTTGTCCTATGATTGTGCCTCTGTCCTGCTGTTTCTTGATTGAACATCATGACTGATTCTCCTGGTCTGTGGTAAAAAAAAAATGACCCTCACTACTTAATGTTGCCCTTTTTATTTGAAGTGTCAATTTGCCATATGTGAACACACCACAGCACACAGTCTGAACAGCACAAAACAGTTTTCTGCATTTAACCCATTCACCAAGTTTAGCAGCGGGCAGCCAGGAATGCAGCACCTGGGGAGCAATGTGGGGACAGTACCTTGTTCAAGGGTACCTCAGAGGTGCCACTGGCAGTCCTGGGATTCAATCCCACAACCTTCTGATTGCAGGGGCAGATACTTAACCACTAGGCAACCAGTGACTGAATAAATCTTTAAGTGTACATTAGTATAATAAGATTCTGTTGTGGACCAATTGTATACGTCATCATGAAATTTTGACAGAGAATAAAGCTGGCATTATATTTTGAAAATTGACTGAAATCAGATCAATGACCATAAATCATAGCTGGCATTTAACAAACACCAATATTACAAGTGTACAAGTGTTTACTTTTAAAACTTGGTTAACACAGTTTATTATACTGAGGGTTATGGTTATTTAAAGCGACAAATGGTGTTTGTTTATGGAGTCCTTACCAACATAATTTGTATCAGTTTTTAAGAGCATGTTATTTTGTATATGTCACTAACACAGTTAGTGTGTTGATTACTATTATTGCTTAACAAGGCAGCCCTGAGTTCACAGAGAAGTGAATGAAACTTGAGCCTGTATTTTTTTTTTCTTTTCTTTTTTTTTTCTTGTTGTTGTAACTTGGTAAGCCTGTATTTTTCAGGCTTGGTGTGCTTGGTGTGTTTACTTGCTGCTTTTAGCTGCATGTGACGGCTTTCCGCGGCGACCCACAGGCTGACGTCAGGGTGGAGGAGCCCCACAGACGCTTGTGGTGGGAGCAGAACGGGGGTTTTCTCTCTGGAACACCCAGCTTACTCACTCGCTCTATTCTGCCTTGAATCACTGCATCCCAAACACTGCTCCAGCCCTTACAGAAGCTCCAGAGCGGCCAGGTACAGCTCCCGCCATAGTGGTCAGGACAGCCTGGAGCGAATCAGCGACGTGCCAAATCAGAGCAATCAGAGCTCCGACAAAGGCAGAGACGAGCCTCTAGTCCAGACTGTCTGAGTCACTGTCTGCCTCATAGACGTGGGCTTGAATCATTTCAGATTAGGGGCCCTGCAATTAAACTCCCTGACACACATTTTTGCTATTTTCTTCCAACCCATCCCCACAGCCCTCCGTCAAAAACAAACTCTTCTCATTTCCCCCTCTCTTCTCTCTCTCTCTCTCTCTCTCTCTCTCTCTCTCTCTCTCTCTCTCTCTCTCTCTCCCTCCCTCTCTCCCTCATCAGGCTTTTGCCCACTACTATATTAAGCTTGCAGATCACGTTTAACTGTAGATACGACCACCAACAATCTAGTTAGCAGTATTTTTCTGTTTATCTTGAGTTTCCATGCTCACGGCAGGGCCATGAACGCTCAGGCGAACGCATACACGAACACACGTAGACCCAAAGGCACATATAGACACAAATTATAGCACAAAATGAAAATAAATGTCGAGTTTTTTTTATCTACGGAATTTAAACCTAACCCCTAACTCTTCCAATGCAAAGTGCTTGCGATAGGAGTTGGTGGGAGTGAAAAAATATGTGGGTTCAAACATGCTGAAGCAATAATACACTCTAATGTGTTCCATCTCCCATGAAGTGCTGTACCTGGTGCCACTCTGGCTACCCCTCCACCTCATACAATCTCACAACCACCCCCTGCACCCACCCACCCACACACACTCCCTCAAATCCCCAAAACATATACACACGTGTATATGATTTGATATACGTTTACCCATTCAAGTATATACAGTTGCTTAAAACTTCCAAACACATAAAGAGTGGAGATGAAATCAATGGGAATATGATCGTATATCCTAAATGAAATATTTTAAATGTATTTCAGAAACTCCTGCCTTGCATAATGACACACAGACAGTATGCAAAATGAGCAAAACTCTGCCAGAACAAAAGGCATATATATGGCTTTTTGGGGGGCAGGAGGGAGTGTCAGCATATGTGCTCTTTGTTGGCTTGGGAGAGGCTTTTTGAGAGGTCATATATCCTTCATATAAAACCCTTACTTCGGTAGAGAAAAAGCTCTACAGCACATTAATGAGAAATGCGCCACACTTTGTTCTGGAGATGAGCAGCAAATGACGCAGCAAAGAGGTTGACAGGAGGTTTCAGTCTGCTGCAGCTGTCACATAGTAGAATGTGTGAGGGTTTGGGTAGTGTAAGAGAAAGGTGCAGTTGAAATGAACACTTGAGACTGGCAGCTTTGCCTTGATCTGCTCTGAGATCTGCCCTTCAGATACATGTTCAACACGGAGCACCCCATATTCCACACATACACCACACATACACTATGATCCTAAATACAATCCTAATGTTTCTCACACAGTATTTGGACAATTTGCTAATGATCAAGAAACCTTCCAGTCCTAACTCTTAAATACACACAAAAAGTCATAATTTAAAAAAAAGTTTATTTCTGCGTTTTCAGTTATTTCCTCTTTTTTGCATATTTGACAAACTGAATTGTTTCAGACCCCCATGTGAAATGTAATTCAAACCAAGGAGAACATTTGGGACCACAAAAAGTTTTTAAATAATAATTTCAATTACTGAAAGAAAAAAAAAATGCAACAACTTTTTTACTCGTATGAAAAAGCAATTGTCCCACTTAATAACTTGTGCCACCTCAACTGTAACAACTACAACCAAATGTTTTCAATAACTGGAAATCAGTTTTTCACATCGCTGTGGAGGAATTTTGGCCCACTGTTCTTTGCATAATTGCTTTAATTCAGCCAGACTGGAAGGCTTTTGGGCAAGATCTACACATGTAAGGTCCTTATTGGGGTTCAAGTCAGGACTTTGACGAGGCCACTCCAAAACCTTAATTTTGTTTCTTTCGATCCACTCCAAGGCAGACTTGCTCTTGCAGTTCAGATTGTTGTTGTGTTGCATAACTTCAGATCATAGTTGTCATGACCTGTCATCCGCCGCTAGACGCCGCCAGAGACTGTGTAATGTTTTGGAGACTTTTATTATGAAGGGTGATGGGTTTTTGTTGTTAGTAAGAACATCTGTGTTAATTTAGTGTTGGTGTTGGTTATTGGTTGGAGAAGTCCTTGGTTTTGTATTTAAGTTCTTTTGGGACCGAGTTATCGGTTCACCATCATACTGGCTTTGAGTTTCACCTGTTTACTTTTATTTCAAATTAAAGCTTGAGTCCTGGTTATGGCCCTCGTGCCAGTTTTGTTTTGGTTTAATAATAAACAGTATTTTCAATGGAAGTCAGCCGACGCGCATGCCTTCATTTGGGAGACATGGAGAAACGTGACAATAATTAGCTGACGAGGCATCCTTCTGTAGGATTTCCTGGTAGAGAGCAAAATTCATGGTTCCATTAATTATTGGAAGTTACCCAGATCTGGAAGCAGATAAGCATTCCCACACCATCACACTACCACCACCATGTTTGACCTTTAGTATGATATTCTTATTATGGAATGATGTGTTAGTTTTATGGCAATTAACACCCCACAGCACATTTCTCTCTCTGCATTCAAAGAAGAGAAGGAGTGGGCTGCCACCATGGAGTGGCACCTGGGGTGCAGTCTGGGGACGGTACCTTGCTCAGGAGTACCTCAGAGGTGTCACTAGCTGTTCAGAGATTCAAACCTTCAACCTACTAATATAACTATGCCTCCCGCTGTTCTTTTCCCAAAATTGTCAGTGTATTGTAGAAAAAATGTTGGTGGGCCAGTTTTTATCACTTGGAGATGATGGCTTTCACTGTTGTTTGCTGGATTCCCAGAGCCTTGGTGATGGCTTTCTAGCCCTTTCCAGACAGCCGTATTTCAACATCTTTCTTTCTCAGCAGGAGACTGCTGCTTGTTGAGATTTGCCTACTTCCTATTTCCAGAAAGGTTAAATTAAAGCGATGCTTAGACTCAACAGGGCTGGTAGTAATCAAAGCCGGGGGTGTCCTGCCTAGGTAATCGAAATGATCAAATAAATTATAATATCATTAATAGGTTGATTGAGAAATTACTTCTTCAGTTAGTGGCCAGTTGGTGTCAAATATTGTTTTTCTTTTTCAATAAAAAAAGTGTTAATTTACTCATTTTACACTTAAGAGGCTTATTCTTAATTTCTGATTTTCTTAAATTATTTTTTTTGTGTGTATGGAGTTAGTCAATAAAGCCTCATTCGCATACAAACAGACTTACTTTTTAACTTCCGATCTAAAAATATTTGTAAAGATTCAGTTTGATGTTTTTTTTAACCCACTTTATTAAAGGGGTCATTTTAAAAGATTCTCCACATTCATTCACCTACAGTATTGACTCTTTGTCCATTGAAAGATGCTTTTTGGAACCTAGTGTGGTTCTTCTGTGCCTTTGTTGTGTATCGTATCCACTTTGCACTTTTTCCATTTGTAACAACATTAGCGGGGATATGAGCAGTGACAGAGAGGAGCACAGTGTTTAGAAGAAGTATGGTGGTGGGTGGGGTGGGGTAGTTATTGTGCCAGCTGTTTGTGGTGCTGACACCAGCAGAACCAAGGGATGCTCACAGTGCCTTGCCTGTTTTACATTACCTTTCATGGTTACTTGACTGCTCTACATTTAAGAGGAGATTTTATGTGAAACTGACCCCAGGAAACCTTTTTCATCCGGCAAAATAGTTTTTTTTCTTTCCCTAATTTGAAAAGCTTGATCGCGGGCTGCACGTGAGGCAGCAACATGAGAGCCTTGTATTTATAGTGGAAACATGCATGTTTTATGAACTTTATCTCACACTTTTGAAATCCAGTCAAAAAGCACTTCTCACTTAAGCCATAACTCTATCAGACCTCGAGAATTTATGAAGCTGTTTTGTTAAGAGAGTGGGCACTGACCAGCAACCCCTTTTTTATTAAACACGTCAGGAGGTAAAAACACTCTGCCATTGCTGACAGACCTGTAGCTCAGTCTCAAAACAAAAGGTACCATTATCAGTTTGTCTAGAAATATTCTAGTATAGTTCAGCTTAATCTCTATCTGTCACATCTGTATTATAACATTGATTTCAACACATTTTCCTGTACTTAGAACACTCACTGACTCAAAATAGGCTTACAATATAAGGCGTATGAGCATGTGCTGAATATTGTGATTAAATGATTTAAATATGTGAGTGTTTAGTGTGAGTTTGAAGCTTCAATCATTACACTTTACCAATACAAGCAATATCATTGCACAAAATAAGAGAATGTCTTATCTCAGCTATTTGTATCAATTTTTCCACAAACATTTGAGAAACATTCGTTTCTGGTTATATTGCGATGGGAGGGGTCAGGTGACAACTTTGCCCTCGCAGCTAGTGAATAATTACTGCGAAATTGGCCCTGCTTCATAAAAGTGCTCTTCAAAAAGTATAAAATATGTAGTGTGTATATGTAGTCGTGTCTGGATGTGTTGGTATATTGGGACTTCTAAGGGATCCCTATACTAACATATCTGTTCATGCTCTGCAAGCACACATCTCCCACATTTATGAACACGTTGGTGAGACATTTCATGTAATACAGACAAGGACTGATGTTTCATTTGTTTTAAGTGGTCAGTATATCTGCTTTTCGTATTAAAATTGTATTTCAAAGCAGTGGGTTTACTACAAATGCAGAAGACAAAAATCAGGTTCCTTTCAATGAGTCCTCAAAACTGAAGTTTGTATGTTTGATAATCACATGACCAGTTTAATCTTCACATAAAATGAAATAATTCCTCTTTCAAACCCAGTGTTTTCCACCTCATCTCTGTCATTTAAGGTTTTCTATTGTAAGTGTGTTTTGAGGGTTTTCCATTTTATTTTTGTCTTTGGTAAGTGACCATAAAACATAAACCGTAACATTCCACAGAAAAATGTTATTCTCTAATGAAGCATTCCTGTTTTCAAACCCACACTGCATTACTGTAAAAGAAATACGAGTGTCTAATATGAGCTTAAAACCATTACACTCTGACAATGTGTCATTTAACAACACACACTGAGAGAATGTCTTATCACAGCTATCCTTGTGATTCTTTTTGTTGAGAAACAACCAATTCTGGTTACTGCCCTTAACACTTCTGAATAATTAAAACTAGTTCTGTTTCTAAACAAATGAGTGTTCAGACTTAAGACTTAATTAACAAATACAGTTTTGTTAAAAAATCATGAAAATCCCCCTAAAAACGGACACGTTTATCATATGTAGGGTGTATGTCGTTGTGTCTAGGTGGGTATATTGTGCCTGCTAAGGGATCCTTACACTTACACGTGTGTCCATGCACTGCAAGCACACATCTCCCCAATTTACGAACACTTTGATGAGACAGTTTTCAAATCTACACTGCGTTATTACTGAAAGCAATTACTATATAACATTTCATTTAGAATGGTAATCTAATAATATAACACAGACATGGATGGATCTTTTGCTAAGTTTAAGTGGATATATCTCTGTATTTAGAGGTGAGTGTATACCTATTAAAACAATTTCCATTTGAAATAAGTTTGTATGTTTGGTACTCCAATGTAATCTTCAATGTGACATAGCATGAGCCGCACATAAAATGAAACAATTCCTTCCCCAGTGTTTTTCAACCTCTTCTCTGTCTGAAGTTGTTATGTCGTGTCAATAACCATAGACAGTCTTTTAAAATCTTCTACTGTAAGTGTGTTTTGAGGGTTTTCCATTTTATGTTTGTCTTTGGTTACTGACCATAAAACACAGATTCCACAGGAAAATGCTAAGAGTATTCTTTTACAGACAAAATGTCTAGAGCTGCCCAGTATGGCCAAGTCTTTAAACAAACTGAAATCCCCTTTGCATGCTAGACTAGGCTGTAGGCCTTAAGGGTATGTGAGAGGCTGAGAAAGAGAGAAAGGGACAGTATTTATTCCTTGTGGAGTCTAAGACACTGCTCTGTCTGGGGTGTTCATTTCCTGTTGGGCTCCAGTGTAGGTGAGAGGTGGGTGTTGTGTTTCCTGCCCACTGTTGAAGGCCTGGTGGAGTGGAGAGGGTGGGGGTGTTTAGAAACCATGTGAATCTCCTTCAGAGTTTGACGAGAAGAAAGATGTTACAAAAGGCCTGCATAATGGTTGCTTGAACTTTGTAGCTTTGGGGGCCTCTTGACTTTTTTAATATGGTGATGACTGATCCTCCCTTTCTTACATGATAATTCAGAGTTTTCAAGGAGAGCAGGCAGAATGCGGTTGTTGCACAGTGAAACTCTGCATTAGTGAGGTGACTTTAGACGTCACACCAGAAACCATGGACCTCCAGTCTGAAGGGAACTTTCCCCTGTCTGTGCTAAAGTCTGTGCGTGTGGGAAGGTTGTGCTTCTATAAGTAAATGTAGGTTAGGTCAACAATACAGCAGCTTCCGCCAGCTCACAGCCTTTGGCCTGATCCACAGTGCCATCTGTCGGCTTTGCGTGTTTTTCCCTTTGTGTGTCGGAGTTAAATCAGCGTTCCATTCTCTGCTTTCACCCTCTGTTCTATACCACTGAATATGTACAAAAAAAAGGATGTGGATTATGTGATTAGTGGCCAGTGTATCCCTACTAAAAGAATATAACCAGAATTCAGAGATTTTAAGCATTATTTAACATAATCTCTGCCACACATAGTTGTGGTACGCCAAACCATTAAGCATTAAGAATGTCCTTTACTGAAAGCAAGGCCTAGCCTAAACACTGAAAAACAGGTGTGTGCCAATACTTTTGTCCATATGGTGAATTTCAAAGATGCCAGGCACCTTTTATATCAGGACTTCTTGATAAAGCTTTCATTACAGGAATGTTATGTCATTGCATAATTATAATATTTGACTAAGTTACTTGATGGTGTTCAGTATGAGTAATCAGAAAGAGCCCAGCTGAATAGTTATAATGCATGACCACAGTTTACTAAGGCATACGAAATGGATGCAAAATGTGGCAACAACTTAGTGTGAAAGACTTACATATTTATTATCACTGAATGAATTCATTTCCATATCTAAGTTGTGACAAGAACTCAATCATCTTGTTCCCGTGCCTTATTAAGTTGTAGCCATGACTTGAGCAACTTGGCTGTGACTGTGACCTTAATCATTTAATTCTCATGTAAACTAAGTTGTGGCCATGATTTAATTATCTTCTTATATCTTACCAAGCCATAGCCACTGTCACAACTTACCTCAATTTGCTGAAAAACTAATGTCATAGTCTTCCCACTTAAGTATCTTGTTACCACGTCTTAGTAGGTTGTGGCCATGCAATAGTGAGTTAATTTTATGAGGAAGCCATGTCACCAGTGGGGCTATGTAGAAAATAATGAAAGAAAAAGACAAAATGTTCTAAAAGCCTCTGTCTCAAATGGCCAGTTACCACAGACAATCATTTTTGTGTTTCATTGCAGTAACTCAATCGGCTCAAACCAGCAACTGTCCACTGAAGAATTTTTAAGATTTTCTTTCATTTTCTAGGAACAGGGAAACTTGTGTTATTATGATAGTCTGTGACATTCGACTGTATGCTACAAATGCAGTAGACAGATAGTAGTTCAACAAATCCTAGAATATTATTTAAATGACAGAAGATTGGTGGTGTGTAAGGGGCCAGGTGGAGGTTTCTGGAGTGTACAATCTTTCTGACCACCCAAGTCTTCATCAAAGCACTGTACTGCAATTCCTTCCTTGCTGTTTTTCCTTCATACACCACTACTCCCGAACAAAGCATCTACAGTGAAAGGGCCTGCTTGGTCCACAATCTTCCAGAATTCCCTCATGTGATTCTGCTGAATCCTAGTAGCAGCCTCAGAACTGTAGACTCCTTGATACCCCCAGACCATAGTCCAAATTAACAGTAGTGTACACTAACTTAGCAATTCCATCACAGGGCGTTTCAGTTCAATAATTGTATAAGCACAAAGTGCACTTAAATAAGACTCTAAAGTGATCTTCAAGCAGCTCTCTGAGCACTTTATGCACTTTTTAGTAGTTGATTTAAGCATTTGCTTAGCACTTTGTTATCATACAATAAATGTCCTCTTGTCCTTTTCAATGGCTCATTTAATTATCTTAGAATTTAATCTGGTCCTGCTCCTATCACAGATTGATTGTGTCCTCTAAGGTCGTGAAGATTTGCTAAATTAAAACTTCTTTATACATCCATATGCTTGACAGCCTACATTGTCAAACAATGGTATAAACAATGCATATGTACTCTCAAAGGTATAACATGGTCCACAAAATCCAATTATGCATCTTAAAAGATTTTCCCACAGAGCACATGTGTACATTTTAAAAAACCTAATGTTTTCAAATGAGAAAAATCAACACATTGTAGGCAACAACAATAACAAATCTAATTGTACATAATTGTACACTTCACTCTCTTCAATAAAGAGAAGGTTAATTAAAAAGCCCTTTCAAAGGATGATTCTAAAAATAATCGTTTTGTTAGAACTATTTCTCTTGAAAGAATCTTGAAAGTTCTTTAAAGAATCTTTATATTATGTTACAGGTTCTCCACACTCACGTCATTTAGTTTTTCTGCAATATCTAGTAACACAAATCACCCTTTGTGCAACCTATTTTCTAGGAGTGTCTGTATTCTCAGATAGTTAACAGTAAGATAGTCAATATGCAACTAGTGCAATTAGAACACCCTGAACAGAACATTGAGATCCATCAAACATACTTCAACTCAGAAGGCACTTTAAACCTCAATCATGGAGAATCCTTTTATTATTAGAAATTCAAAATAAGCTTCACATCTACATGGCGAAGTAGGATTTGATTCACTCTGCCTTTCCAAATGGTAATCGCACACTGTCTTGTGGTTTCTTAGCAACCTGAGCAACCTTCAAAACAATATGACTCTCTGTAGAGGGTCTGAACTGCGGGGACAGGGTGACAGAACACGAAGAGGAACTGCAGGTGACAAAAATACACAACCGGTTACTTGGAAGAACATCAAGTTTAAACAAAGCGAAAGAGTCTGAGGAAAAATAACTTTTAACCTTTCACTTCAAGGCCATTAAGCCCCGATAAAAGTGAAGGCAAAGTGCTTGACTGGATGGAACAAATGAAGATTGGTGAAGAAGAAGGTGTTGAACTTGACACTGTAAAACGACATCAGCTCGCTTATACTGCACTGTGAGTCTCAGTGCCAGCTTGTAAATGGTGGTTTATTCAGCTGAAGATTTGGAAACAGCACTGAATTAAATTTGCTCCATATAGTCCAGTGCTTTAACAAAGAAGGCAATGACTACTCGACTAGCTCTTTGGTCCCTCTCTTCACTTCACCATTGGAAAGAATGTGCTCATTTATCGACTGCCAAAGATACCAAGGATAAGCCCTAATAGCATTTCGTAAGCGGTGGGGGGGGGATGGGGGGACTGACGTTGTGTGTTCCAGTGGGACACTGTGAACAGCACACAATCATTTTAGGGACATTCAAATAACATAAGTAGAACTAACTGGGCAAATAATTTTCTCTTCATCTGCCCTCTGTGAACACACAGCTGCTGTGAGTGCTCTTCACTCGTGTGGGTAGACGTTATCAGTGTGATTTCCTGCAGGGGCAGAAGTCTGTGGATTTTGGCCAGTAGCCCTCTGTCCTTCACTGAGACATTTCATTAATATTCATCAGTTCTGCAGGCCTGACAAATCAAACTGGACACAGTGAAACGAGACAGAAACATGAATAACGTTGCAGCGTAGCAACAAGAGTGTAGCGCAGGTCTGGAGAGCCACAGCACTGATTTAACTCATCTGATAATTATTAACTTCATTTCTGGATGCTGTATAATTATTTTAAATGACCAGTATCATGGACAAATTCATTTTCCTTGCTTATATGAAATAAAGCAAGGACAATAGAGCAAGGAAATATACTCCTCTGTCTACATAGTCCACATCTGGAAACTATTCTACAAAAAAAAAAAAGAAAGTGCATGCATAAAAGGATAAAGAAAATGGTCATATAAAAAATGAATAGTGGTACATAAATGTACAAAGTGGACCTCATAAAAAAAAAAATTACAAAAGAACAATTACTCAACATTGCATGCCCTTTAAAGAAAACGGCATATCCTGAACATTATACTTGAATCACTGTAATAGCAACCCACACCGATCAATGATAAAACCTATTTATTAATCTAATTTTTAATTCTGTTCACATTATTTTGGAAATGAAAGTGAACAAGAACAAAATACACTTTTATTTAGTTGTATCCCTTTTTGAGTGGTTGACCAGCTTCGATTGTTGGCCTATGAAGTTTTACTGCCCTCTAGTGGAGAAACAGGTGTACTTCTTTCAATGTAAACCTTGAAGCATGCCTTATTACTGTTATTCAGTGAAAAGTGCAAACAGGAAAATTTAGAAACGAACAGTCACTTTCCATTATTTCAGCTTAGTTCCGGTTGTAACAAATAATGTAAAAATAAAAGGTTTTATATATTATGCTAAATGACACTGCTTAAATACACCTTGCTATTAAAGTAGAGAACATTAGGTGACTTACATCGAGTTTTAATACATTATGTAATTCATATAAAATAAGTTGCATTTATAGTGACTTTTTTTGATCTGTTACAATCCTTATTTGGCTGTGAGACAGTAGTCGCGTTCTCTTCCCTACAAACATCAACCACTGATTCACATAATGCAGTAATGAAGCATGTACTACACCACAAAGACTTTTTAGAGGTATATTTATATTTTGTATTTACTTAAATATCTAAAAAAAAAAATGATGTCTCTCTGTGTGCATTACACAGACTTTACATTAAAGGCATTACACAGCGTCTGTTGGACAAACAGATGACATCCATGAGAGTATCTTAAAAAGCAACAAATGTTTTTGTTCAGTCTGTCGAACATAAAGCATCAAAATGATTGGGAAGGTGAAGTTCAGCATGAGGCTAAATCTCCGGGTTAAACCACAGTTCTTCATCTATAACTTAAGAGCATAGAAGTCTGCTCCGGAGATGATTCTTCAGTTTTAGTGATTAAACACTGTTATTCCAATTTCCTACTGAATTGTCATTAGTAGAAATATTCCAGCAGCTTGTGCTCTAGCCATTTTGGTACAGAGAAAGCTTAATAGCTGCTGAACACTGGATTGTTGGTGAGACTGGACTGTTTTCCATCTCCTCCCTGACAGAGTTCACAGTTAAATGAACCCTGGGAATAAATGCTGCAGGAGCAGAACGACACCCACCAGCAGCAGACCACAAAGGAAAAGCACCAGCCATACTGGAAGAGATCCTGTACAAAACAAAGACAAAACCCCATCTGCCCGTTACATTTCGGATATCACAAGAGTGCTTTGAAAAATGAATTTAACATGATGTGGAACATGCTAACTAGTCAAATAAACGGATGGGTGAATGCATCAAAAAGCAACAGCAACATTATATGGTCAAAAGTATTGGGACACCTGACCATTACACTTCCATGGACTTTAATGACATTGCATTCAAATACATAGACTTTTTTTGGAGCTTCCATTCTTCTTGGAAGGCTTTTCACAACAATTTGGAGTTTCTGTGGGAATTTGTGCCCCATTCATTCTGCACAGCATTAATGACAAGAAGGCCTGGCTCACAATCTCCATTCCAGTTCATCCCAAAGGTGTTGGGTGGGGCTGAGGTCAGGGCTCTGTGTGCAGGCCAGTCAAGTTTTTTTTGACAGTTCTTCTTTATGGAGCTTGCTTTTTGCACTGGGACACAGTCATGCTTGAATAGAAAAGGTTCTTCCTGAAACTCTATCTACAAAGTTAGTAGCATAACCTTGCCCTAAATGTCTTGTTATGCTAAAGTACTAAGAGTGCCCTTCACTGGGGCCTTGGTCAAACCTTGAAAAACAGGTGTATCCCAATACTTTTGTCCATATAGAGTAAGACGTTTTATCAGTGCTTCGAGATTTGCTTTTGTGATCTGTGCAATCCGCATTGCTAAATATTTGCCAAATACATCCAAATACCTCTTATCTGAACCATGTGAAAGCCACTTACTCCTGTTGTGCACTCCATGCAGTTGACAGCGACTGTCTACTGCCACGCTCAACATGGCCACTTCATTGTCTCCCTTTAGAGGTTTGCTTTTGGGGGCATCAGGCAGGAAAGCCAGGTCTGTCACCACAATGCCATGAGATTCCTTTACGTAGTACAACTTCTGCAGGATTCAGAAGAAACGATAGGAAGACATTAAAGGAATGTGGTACTCATTTCAATAACATGTCAACGGTGTGTAACTGAGTTACCTGCAGAGAGAAGGCTATATAGACGGCTACTGATCCTGTGATCGTGCCAAGGCCGAGAAACGTTCCAGAGTCACTTTAGAGCACACAACAGAACAAAAGGTCACAATAAACAAAGGAGAACGCATCGCAATGACTAACAAACAGAAAGAAGAAAGACACACCTCACACCCAAACAAGAAATCACTTCATTGCCACAAGGTTTAGTGAGCAACTGCAGAAAATTCTTTCCATCCCATTTGGTGAGGTAGCATGGCAGCGGTTTGCGTTCTCGCTTATAGGGAATTTGAACAGTATAAAGTCTTAATGCGTCTTTTTGGTCCTCGACTTTAGCAAACCTAAAAGTAAACACCAAAAACAAAGACATTTTGAGTGACAACGTCATTCTTCAATTGATTTAACCTCTACATGCAGCAACAGTAATATATGAATGATAACTCATATACTCACAAAACCTCCTGACACACATACAACAGAAATTCAATTACCAACTTCCATCTATTAAGCATGCTTTTCTTGAACTTATTTCATTAAGTACAGCAATAATGATGAAACTGTCATCTGTGGTAATCAACGATACAATACAGATGTGACAGACGGAGTCCCCTTGCCATTCACATTTTAGTGCTTTCCATTCTCCCAACACAATGAATGCCATTAATCAGCTAATAAACAAGTCTTCCTTGGGCTGCAGCGTGTGTGCATCGGAGCATGGAAACATGGAAAACAAAACATAATCAGAGCAAAGGGGCCTAAGACCAGGGCTAGAAAACACTATTATTTCTTGAACACCTTGTATATGACTACATAATTTGTTGAGTAGCTTACCGACACGACTGATAGCGATACATCTTCTCTGTGATGTTCGGCATGTTTACATGCCAGCATAAACCCAGCGCCAGCTGATCACCACGCCAAACGCTGCATGCAAAATCTCGCCCTACTGTCACAATGTGCTGAGAACCACAGAGAAACACTGTGTTATTTACCTGTCTGTGTTGCACAATGTTATTGTAAAGTATAAAAGGTGTTATCATTAATGAAAAACACAGAGTCTGTGAACGTGACATCATTACCATATCAATACCTTATTATCAGGGCTGATGTCTAAATCCTCTATTTCATCTTTGTGAGCTTTGAAGTTCAACTTCTCCCTCAAGGAGGGATACTGAAAAAGGAGTAAAGGACTGGTGTTAATATGCAGCTGTGAGAGCAGGCAATCAGCTGAAGTGACTCAGGGCTTGTCTGAACATGCTCACCTCCCACGCTCGGAGAAAACCGTCAGCTCCTCCCGTCAGCAGCACCTTCAGGTCAGAGCTGAAGCGCACACACTTCTGAACCGGGTCCTGAGGGCTGAGGTCCGACTGAACCACTCCGATATCCTCCACAAGGATCTGAAGCGACTCGTCCTTCATCTGGGACACATCCCCACCTCCATTCTGGCCTTTCCCCCCTCGCCTTCTAGCACCTCCCTTCTCACCAGCTCCTGCCGTGTCAATATCGAGAGCCAAATCAATATCTGAGAGGCATACTCCTTTAATCAGCCATTAGTAAGCTCATAACAGTGCATCCTAATAACGTAATATTCAAAAATAATCTGCTAACAATATTCAAGCTGTCAGGTAAACACCATGTTTATGTGATCGCAGCCCTTTTTATGTGCTGAATAACCTGAACATAATATTACTAATTCAAACTAATATTAAGGCAACATATTCAAAGATGTCCACACTCAGGTTATGCAGCGCAAGTAAATCACTTAATCTGACAACTTCAGTCTTTCCAAAGCAACATTTGTAGACTGCAACAATAGCTTGTGAAAGGCTGATCTTTAGTTTAGATCTAAACTGAATGCAGGATATGCAATGAACCTGCTTCTAAATAGTTCAAATTGTGTACAGTATTTAAATACAGTAAAATGTTTGCTTTGCCAACAGTACATCACATTCATATCAGTGTTTACCTTGCAATCAAGGGTTTTCTCTATTAAATTTCACAGTATATCCTTTAAGGTGAAGTGACAATATATATAAATAAACAATGTGCACAGGTTTAGTTTTCCAGCTTGCTTCTACTAACCATCTTTTGCAGAGGTTGCTCGTCCCTCTTTAGGTGCACGCTGTCTGAAGCGCATCAAACTACAGTTGCCATCTTGTCCTGCAGCAATCACATCTCCCCCAAGTGCCATGTTCATGGTGGCGCATGTCCCTGTGTCGTGAGAGTGCAGTAGAGTGGCACTGTGCTGACTGCCAACCAGCTCTAAACTCAGGAAATGCTGAGGCCAAAATTCAAGAGTACATCATCATTAGCATGTTTGATTATGACTGAGCTTAATAAAACATTGCTCTAATGCTACGCTGAATCATTTTCATCATCCACGAGTAACAGTTACACAACCATGCAGGATACATATGAAAACATACTGAATGTGCTGTTGTGTATGTAACAAAAAGTAATCAGATACTTGCCACTCCATTTTTAATTCCTGTCTTGGATGCTCCACCACCCCCAGCAGTAAGGATGAGTCCAGTTTTGGGGTCAATTTTAACAGTGTAGAGAGGGAAGGGGGCACGATACAAGTCTGGTACTTTTCGCTTGCCCATGTTTCCCTGTAGTGGACTATCACAGTAAACTTCTACCCCCAAAAAAACAAAATGTGAAATAGGTTAACATAAAACCAAACCGAGTAATATTAAATAGAGTCACAAGTTTCTCAAATGCATTATAGCCTTTCGGAGATCATGGACAACTGTCTTTGGTCACAGTCAGCTAATGTTTCTATCTTCCTTAAAAACACTGAGCTGCAATGCATCAGATTTGACTATGAACATAAACTGTTCTATTGAGCTACATTTTTCAAACTTTTAGGATGTAAACAAAAATAATTCAGGCACTTTCCTTTGATGTCAATAACTGATTCTGGTTGCATAAAAGGGGGTTTGCTGTCATATTCATTTCATTATGCTTTCATTTTTAAAAGTGGAACTGGAATTTAATATCAGTTGACCATTTAAATGGCATCTAATCACAATAACAGAAACACATAACTTGTTAATGTGCTTGACTCAGTTTGTGTGCAGAAAACAGATTTAGCTCTCGCAAGTTTTGTCTAGGCAGCCTGGACTGTTGAACGTATTCAGCAGTGTAGTACTGATCACTGTGGATTGCACCTTTGCACCTCAATCAGCCTATGTTGCACAGTCAAGCCCAACACCAATAACAACCAGGATATATACTCCTAACTACCATCTGTGTCATTAATTCACTTAACTTTAAGTTCCTTATCTATGGTACTGACAGCATGTGTCAGATTAAATGATTTACACGTGGACAGTTTATCGAAGAGACAAAGACACTTGGACTTTAACCCAGGAAATCGTGATATTTAGTTAATCTGACACCTTTTGTCTTTACAAAACAACATTAGAAAAGCTCAGCTGCATTTGCAAACTGTTACAATAGCTTGTATATAAATTACAGATAAGTTACTTATCTATAATATTTATACCTCAGTATTTCTTTATTTCATACGGTATTTCGTTGCATTTTTTTTCCTACAGATTTTATACTTTACATTATACATTGTAAAGTATGCGTGCCTTTAAAGTCATAACATAAGCAATCAATACATTTTCTGATTCTGATATTGAAGTAGTCTGATTGCTAGCTGGCTATAGTCAGCTGTGACTGACAGTTCTGCCCAGGTTATTGCTTCATTTAATCTTAGACAAATGTGGAGAGCTCAAAAATCACATCTTCACGATTCACTTTAAGATTTGCAGATCTCTAATGTATCAAAGCTGCTGACCTTATCTGTCAAAGCTGCAGCCACTGACTAGTGTAAGAGAAAAGCTGCTAGCTAACCTACAGTAGATTAAATCCTGGCAGAATGACTGCAACAAATATCCTGGCTTTCTGCCTCTAGCTGCTTTTGTGAATTCACTTCATAGCCTTGGCAAAAAGCAGGCGCTGTAAAAGAAGTTAAACACTCGGCATCCGTCTAATACTACAAATTAAACCATTAAAACGTGCTAACTTCCTTACCTACACGTCAGCAGCTCATCCTTTACGCATGCTCGTCTGTACTCGGCTACTACCGGCTTATACCGTATTACGTGTAATAAACCCGCAGCAGAATGGCTATCAAATACACAGTGGCGCCTCTAGACAAAAATTCTAGGGGTGGCCACGGGAGGCCACAGCAAATCTTAGGGTGGTATACCCAACAACAGTCCATAATCAAATTTAATACTAATATTGATTCTGATAAATCTATATCCATTCAATCGTGTGCAAATTGACAGAGCATAATCAGTATTAGTTGTTAGCTTACTTAAACCTTCCCGCTTAGCAATGCTAGTTTGAATACAGCAATAAAAGCTTAATGTGAAACGTTGAGTTTTAAGAATTAACTGAATATATGAATGTATTTCTATCGAAAATTCATGATTGTGTGACATACATACCAGCTATAAGTTTTGGAAACGCAGATATGTCTTCCAAGCCTCATTCAAATCTTTAGCTGCGTCAAAGGGAGGGGGAGTGGGGTGGATGCTACAAGGGCAGTGGGAGCAGCATCACTGTATCTTGCTACAGTTGCCACCACATCGTGGCACCCCTGCAAATAACCTATAATAGCTGGGCCATATTTTAATGGTACTAACTAACAGTACTAACATTTCATCACAGAAGTGTCTGGTGTGTCTAATTTGTATTTCAATGCATGTGACTAACTGTAGCTTATATTTTTTTTAGTAAATGCATATTATGGTGGACTAGTGGCTAGGGAGCTGCCCTCATCAGAAGGCTGTGGGTTTGAATCCCAGGTCTGCTACTGGTGCCACTGAGGTACTCATAAGCAAGGTATTGCTGGCAGCCCACAGCTTCACTTGGTAAATGGGTTAAACGCAGAAAGAATTTCTCATTGTTCACACTGTGTGCTGGCTGTGGTGTGTTTACACGTGAGGGGCCACTTTACTTCAATGTAGGACACAGTCCAGTTTCAGAGTGACATTTAGTGCATTTTACCAACTTTTTTACAAGCCCCTCTCTGAATAATGTCATATATAACCATGATTTATGAGGTAGTTTTACACTGCCTGTTGTTTTCTGTGAGGTTCTAGGAACCCTTTGGTCCTGTTTGCAGTTTGCCCTGTTTTGTGTTTTGATTTATTTTTTTCTTAGCGACGTGAAGCTACTAGTCAATGTCAGTGTTGTCAAAAGTCTATATGCCACTCTCTCCATGTCCTAATCTAAAATCCACTGAAGCAAAATCAATAGCAAGCATATCAATAAACAGGAGCAAATGACAGATCAGCAGACAGATTTATCAGCGCTAAGAGCAGCTTGGGGTGAGGTCATGATGTCACTGTCATGACTGAGTATGGGCCGATGTGCTTCCAGAACTGCAGGGGGAGGATGATGTGATGTCGATGTGTTTGTTGCTTTATAAAGGCCAGCACTACAGTCATTGATTACTAGGTCATTACAGGGTTTCAGTGGAATAATCAATAAGCGCCAGGGGTAGTGACAGTGGAAGCATCCGGTCTCAGACGCTGCGTGTTTGTTTGTGTGTGTGTCTTTTAATCAGTAATCACACATATGACGTATGAACTGAGCACAAAAACTGACATTCCTAGTAGTGTTTCATCTGACTCAAGCGTGCACAACAACAATTTGCAATGAGGTACAAAATTACAGCACTTACAGCAGTTATACAATTTGGGGCAATCCTCTTGCTGGGCTGTCATAATGTTCCACTGCAGGTGAAGAGTATAAATAAAAACTAGGTGCTCATATATAAATACACATAGAGTGATGTGTAAAGGTCTCAGGCTGTTAGGTGGCCAGTGGTGTTTCCTTCTAAAATTCCAGTTCTAGAGTTTCTTTGTTAACTAAAACAAAGTCCCTGATAATACTACTATACGCATAATAATGAGGGACAAGCCAGAGCTCATCACATACACTATATGGACAAAAGTCTCGGTCTTTACACCAACAGGGACTTTACTGATATTGCATTCAAATACATAGACCTTAATATCAAGGTTTTCCCTCTTTGTAGCTATAAGAGCTTTCGCTCTTCTTAGAAGGCTTTCCACAAGATTTTGGAGTTTCAGTGTGAATTTGTGCCTATTCATTCTGTAGAGCATTTATGAGGTCAAACATTGATATTAGCTGGAGACCCAAGTCTAGTTCACCCCAAAGGTGTTGTTTTTTTTTTTTAGATTAGATTAAACTTTATTGTCATTACACATGTACAAGTACAAGGCAACGAAATGCAGTTTAGGTCTAACCAGA
>JBBPCW010000006.1:13998150-14008736 GCA_037974425.1 Phenacogrammus interruptus
TTGAGCGTGACAGTGGTGGAGCAGATGTGGCCTGACCTGACATGCTGTGGTCTGTTGGTCAGAAAGTCCATAATCCAGTTTCAGAGTGAGGGATTAATGTCCAGGGCTCTAAGTTTAGTGTTTATCTTAGAGGGTAAGACAGTGTTAAATGCTGAGCTGAAATCAACAAACAGTATCCGCCCGCAAGTGTTTTTATTGTTCAGGTGTGTGAGTGCAGAGTTCAGTGCTGTGTCCTCTGTGCTCCTATTGCAGCGGTAAGCAAACTGGTGTGGATCCAGAGTTGGTGGGAGAGAGTCCTTCAGATGTGCCAGGACTAACCGCTAAAAGTACTTCATAATGATGGGTGTGAGTGCTACAGGGTGGTAGTCATTCAGGTATGTTGGACTAGAGTGTTTCGGCTCTGGCACAATGGAGGTGGCTTTAAAGCATGTTGGAACAGCTGCTTGGGAGAGGGACATGTTAAAAATGTCTGTGAATACTCCAGCTAGCTGCTCTGCACATGCTCTAAGTACATGCCCAGGGATGCAGTCCGGTCCAGCAGTCTTGCGTGCGTTGATCCTGCTCAGTGCGGTGCAAACATCTGAGGAGCTGAGTGTGATTGGGGGTGAGTGGTTGGTTGAGGAGGAGATCCTGACAGCAGGTTGCTTGTTGTCTCTTTCAAAGCGAGCATAAAAGTCATTAAAAGTCATCACTCATTCAAAAAGAAGACATTTGTGGTTGTGGGGGAGGAGTTGCTGGGTTTATAGTCTATAATGGCCTGAATGCCCTGCCACATGCGTCAAGGGTCAGCGTTGGAAAAGTGCTCCTCTAGCTTTAATTTGTAGCAGTACTTGGCCTTTTTGATGCCCCTCTTCAGATTTGCCCTGCAGATGCTGTAGGCCTGTGCATCACCAGATCTGAAGGCAGTGTTGCGTGCCTTCAGCAGGAGACGCACCTCCTTGTTCATCCAAGGCTTCTGATTTGGGGATGTGGTGATCTGTTTCTGAGTGGTAACACTGTCTATGGTGGTGTTAATGTTATCCAGAACAGAGGAGGTATAACAGTCAATGTCTGTGTGAGAGCCACAGGTGGCCTGGGAAGCAAACATACTCCAGTCTGTGTGTTGAAACATGGCATTGTCAAAGATATCTTATTATGCTTGCAATGCAATGGGTATGACTGAAACATATAAATTCAGTAATTAAGCGGTATATCCCAATACATTTATCCATAAGGAGAATCTGTGACCATAGTCCTCAAAGAATTAATGTAACAAACAGTGATTTTATGTATTTCAATATGTTTGCTTCAACATTTCCACACCTCTCATGAGAGATGCCCTGTATTACTTGTAGTCACAATCAAATACCTGTTTTTTGGATCAGTCAAGTTTTTTAAAAAACAATGCAATAGAACTAGCCTGGAGAGTCATTTTTTTTTCTCCCTGTTCTTGTAGAATTCCATAGTAAAGTTCTAAGTAATGTTCTAGAATTTCATTGTTGCTGTGTTCGAAAAGTGCACTTGTTCACTATGTAGGGCACTATGTAGTGAATCAGCCATTTTGTAGTGTTGTTCGAAATTCCAACTGTCAGTTTCACCCACTAGTTAGTGCGCTACAAAATTGCCGTGCCGCATGCCAAAGTCTAGTGTCCAGACACTGTACACTACATGGAGAGGAAAAGAGTAGGTTTCGACAATCTCTGGAAAGTATTCATTGAAAAGATTCATTCACCAAATCACTGAATCATCCAGTGCTTGGTGGAGGAGCAACTACAACTTCCTGAGCTGATTCATGGCTGAACGGCTCACAGGCTTCAGTTCAGTTCATGGCTTCCAGGACCAGGAGATGAGAGTATTTTGGCTGTGCTTCTTTGACAAACACATTTGTAAAAACACGTTTATAAATCAGGTTTTAAGTGTCCTGTCCTATTGTATGCTATTTAGCTTGTCTACTCAACAAATGGGGCTCAGTGAGTGATCTGTTCACTGAACGTATACCCCACAGTACATTCAATGAAGTATTCACACTAAACATGCATTGTTCCCACGCAAATTGTCGCAATGAATCATGCATTTTCTCAAACTGCTGGTTTTATACAGTACTTGTTACATGCTGTGTCATACCGTGAGTCTCACTTTCTTCTCATTACTGCCAGCCTAACATTTAAAACATTTAAAATCTGGAAACTAAATCTGTTAAAACAATTGAGAACATTGGTCGCCATGAAAGGGTATCCCTCAGAGGAAAGTGCTTCAAGAGAGTGTAGTTCACTGAGTGATTCACTAATTCAGTCACTCCCGGCCTCCCGGCGCTGCTGAGTGCTGCGGGGGCTGCGCTGCTGACAGCTCAACTGAACTGAGAAACCAACGAATCACTTGAGGAAGTAATACGGAGCAGTACGTTCCCTTAAAGGGTTAGTAATTTTGAATGAGTCGCTTGTGAACGACACAATGCTAGATCTGGACGGGAAGGATATCTGCGGGAGCTGGAAGGGGCGTGGGGACGGTACCTTGCTCAGGGTACCTCAGCGGTGCCTAGCGGCCTTGGGAATCGAACCTGGACTTTCTGATCACAGGGCGAATGCCCTAACCACTAGGCCACCAGCTGCCCCACAAATTGTTTAACATTATAATATTCTAATATTTTGAATCATACTTCCCAGGGACCAGCCTGAGATAATCATATATTTGCGATTTTACTCCTCAAAAGGTTAAACTGAATCAGGTGTGCTACTAATTGAATCTCATAAATCCATGCAACAGTGGGAGGCACGAAGGAGAAATCTAAAACAAAACCTCTTCTAACCTCTCTAGCTCCCAAAACAATCCCCACATTTTTAACATTAGAATTTTAATATTTGTTTTACTGTTTCCTTATTTGTTTGCATTTACACTATTCAGTGTTAACTTGTGTTTTTACTGATAGAAAGACTGCGGAGATACATGTATTTAAACAATTGACATTGGTGCTTAAGACTTCTGCATAATAATGTATTAAGTACAAAGTTCATACACTATTGATATCACTGAAGACTGAACATTATTGTGTTATGAATTAAAAAAAAACATGCCAATGGCAATACTGTAAAGTGTGATACCTTGCAATATACTTATGTTTTGTAAATGTGTTTATTTTTAAACAGAGTGAAACATGGACATCACCTTCGTGACACTTCATCTTCATCATCTTGATTCTATAAGCCTCTTTTCTACTCAGCTGCTGTCACAGGGAAAATATCCCCACAGATTCCAGAAGCGGCTGCCAGATCCCAAACTGTGACACTCAACACCTCTTTGGTCTTCCACTCAGCTCAGTCTTTCTTGTTTCACACTTACACCTTGTACTCTTTTGGTGGCAGCAGCCTTCACCTGTCCAAACCCCACTACTTTATCTGCAGGATAGTGGATAAAAAATTGTGTGTGTATGCATGTGTGTGTGAAAAAGAAAGTAAGAAACGATTGAGATGACAGATAATAAGGGTGCGGCTTGAGCAACAGAAAATGACAGAACAAAAGAAAGAATGGATAAAGAAAAGATAAAGGAAAAGGAAAAAAGATCAAAACAATGCAAACAACAGAGACCTATAGATAAAGTAGGAAAGAAACAGAAAGAAAGAAATAGCAGAGAACGAGCAAGACAGACAGAGAGAGAGAGAGAGAGAGAGAAAGAGAAAGAGAAAGACTGAGAGACAGAAAGATCTGTTTTTACCGGCTGTTTGCTGTAAAGAAAGTGGTGTAATTGAAGGCCGCCTGTGTAGCAGCAGCCTCTGTGACTTTACAGCAGCTGCTGACTCGCCCTGCGCCCTTGCTCCTCTCCTCACCAGGGCCTGCGAAAAGAGAGGGGTGTGAAGTGGAGGAAGGGGGGAGGAGGAGGAGAGCGGGGGAAAGAGGGGGACGGGATTGGATATAGAAAGTGTCGATCGAGAAAGAGAGAGAGAGAGAGAGAGAGAGAGAGATAGAGAGAGTGAGAAAGGAAGATTGAGCGCGTGCAGTATGCTGTAGGGTTTGGAGAGGAAGAGCTGGGTTCTGAAGGCAGCTCTCTTCTAAAATCATGCCACAGCACCAAGCTTCAGCTCCCAGTCTGCAGTGAACCGTGACTTTTATTGGTGAACGCGGGAGCACTTCCGAATAATAGAGCACAGGGCGGATTTGTGGATCTGTGCATCGCGTTTTTGTGCGTCTTTCCTGCGTATGGATTTCCCCCAGCAGCTGGAATTTATGATTTCTAATCACAGCTTCTCGGACGACACGAGAAGCTGAATGGAGGATCTGGACGGACCCACTCCGGAGAGCCTGAGACGACCCCTGTGACACCGGTCCACGTTTCCAGCAGGGGAGGTGTTTTTTTTTGTTTCTGGTGATTTTCATGTTCCATAGTACAAATATTGCGCCACGGAGGACCGAGCCTTCACGGAGTCTTTTTTTACACGATCAGCGCCTGAAACAAGATGTGTTCCACATGCTGCTGGATCACATGACAGACCGAAAGTGCTCGCTTTCATAAGGTGTTTGCCCCACACCAGCAGAACCTCTGTTTGAAGGCTCTCTGCTGTGATGGAAGCGCAACATGTATTTCCTGTACGCGTCCCCCCCTTCTCTCGTTTTCCACTCAGCACTGCTGCGTAATGGACGGGCGAGGAGGAGAAGATGAACGCCAACAAGTGAGAGGTCCCCTCGGTCGTGTGGAGAGCAGGGGGAGAAAGGAGATCTAGAACGGGAGAACAGGCCCTGTCAGCCCTTTGATGAGGCGGAACCTCTACGCCAGGGCTGCAGCTGTGAGAGCCTTTCGGGCGATTCCCTGCTTAATCGCCGTTTTACCGGCCACCTGTGTGTGTGTTTGTGTGTGTGTGATTTTTCGTCTCCATTAATCCGTCTCATCGCTTCCTTGGTGGGTCCTGTGTTCATTGTCCATGCGAGACTGGGTCTCCATGGAAACCTGGAGTGGACGGTGCTGGCCACCTCGCCTGCATCCTGGCCAGGAGGTGCAGAGAATGACACACATTTAAGCAGCCATGCACTTAGGGACATATTTTACTTCAGCTGACCTTTTCTTTGTATGCTTTTTTTGCTCCTGCGCCCACTGCAGCCGAGCACACTCCTTCAACAGTCCTGACAGCAAAGGTGTGGAGCAGGGTGTTAGTCCAGCACATGCAGTGTTAAGCCTTCATCGTTTCTAATGGATGGTTATATGTGCACAAGCTGCTGGTGTACAAGGAAGATTTGGCTTGATGTGACAAACTGCAAAGCATGACGGTCAGGAGACCGCACTGAGCCATCAGATGTACCCCTCAGGTCAAAATCTTGTTTGATGTGAGGAAATAAGTGGGTACCAGACAAGCAAGCACAATGTACTGATAAGAGAACCACTTCTATAAAGAGCTGCCAAATATATACAAGTATTATTTTTGTCTTTCTTCTAATAAGCCGCCAGCTCCTCAAAATGCCTCGGAACCGGGCCTTCTCTGAGCCAGAGTATTCTGCTGAGTACTCGGCGGACTGCTCCGTCACGCTGCCATCTGACCCCGGGCAGGCAGTTGGGCGCACCCATGAGGTGACTGTACGCAGCTCGGGCTGCTGCCTGTGTCTGCCCCGCTTCATGCGCCTCACCTTTGCCCCAGACTCTCTGGAGAACCTCTACCAGACCTATTTCCGCCGACAGCGACATGAAACCTTGCTGGTGCTGGTGGTTTTCGCGGCCCTCTTCGATTGCTACGTAATTGTGATGTGCACTGTAGTCTATACTAGTGACAAGCTGGCAGCTGTGGCGGTGGCGTCCGTGGGACTGGCTGCTGATGTCTTACTCTACCTGCTGTGCCGCTACGGCCTACTGCCTGAGCGCATCTCCCGCAGGCTGGTGCCCTACGCCCTCTGGGTGCTCATAGCTGCCCAGATCTTCTGTTACCTGGGACTGAACTTTGCCCGCTTCCACCAGGCCAGTGACACGGTGGGCTGGCAGGCCTTCTTCAGCTTCTCCTTCTTTTTGACACTGCCACTGCGGCTGACACCCATAGTGCTCATCACAACAGTGTCCTGTGGGGTGCATACCTTGGTGTTGGGGGTTACTATTGCTCAGCAGCAACAAGAAGACATCCAGGGAGCTGCTCTTGGAAGACAGGTTAGAGGGCTGGGGATAAAATGAGTCACAGAGGGAAGCAATAATACTTCATCACATTTATTTACAAAGAGCTTTTTATTTTAGAAATAAAACTCGTTGTGCTTTGCACTGAGAAATAAGTAAAATGCTGGAAATATAAAATACAGTAATCTATATGAAATAACAGCACAATAAAAAAAAAAAGAATAATCCTGGCATTCAGTAAATATGGAAATGACAAAACCATGCAAGGCTTTGACTTACTGGGACTGAAGGTTAATAGAAGGATAAGGAATTACATCGTGGAAGTTGAAAATTTTGGACCTGTATAGGGTTAAAAAATAAACATTCATTTTATTTTCCCAGTCTGTGGTGTTTTCAACCTCATATGCACTCCTCCTCTTAGTCATTTAATGTTAGTTGGAAAGACCTCTGAGGTAATGTCTCTCAGTAGCCTGAGAAAGCCCATCTTTGTTCTAACCTTAAGATGCTAAAGGAACATCAAGCATTAAGATCATAAAGACTTTTTTATCTCTTTCTCAAGTTTCCCCAAAGGAAGTCAGCTGTATTCATCACATACAAGCCCTCAAGGGGCTTATGACCAAAGTCTGATTCAACTAGTGACAGAGCTTCAGAAAAGAAAAGCTTATGTTTTTTTTTTGGTCTAAAAACAAACTCTCTGGAGAGACTGCTACAAAGAAATGATATTTAAGCTGCAGTGGTGATTTTCTTAAAGGCTGGTTTTACATAATGGTAATTAAGAGCAGATGTAACTACTGAAGGAGAATCTGTGTTTTTATTTATTATTATTATTAATATTATTATTATTATTATTATTATTATTATTATTATTATTATTATCAATTAACACATTAAGCTTTTCTTACACCATATCCCCAGTTACAATTTAGTTAATTGAAATGTTCTGTATAAACTTTGACCATTTTATTCCAGAAGGATTGTGTTTATTCTTTCTCACACCTTTATTACATTTCTATTTAATTAAACTCTGCTTGGAGGACCAGGAATATACAATATTTAAATATTTGCATTGAAATCTACAGCACAGAATACTGTATGCTTCCAAACAGCAAAGTATCTAGTGTGTATCATGGGGGAAGTTTCCTTTGAGACAAAAGTAAAGCATCTAATAACACAGAAGTTCCTTTAATTATTAATGAATGATCAATCTCTTGGACATTAATTAACTGGTAGCTAAATTACACAGTTGCTAGCCGGGCAATCTTTTAGTTGAGAGATGCAGCCTAAGGGCCACCAACCTAAATGAAAAGAGGTGCTTTTCATCAGCTTCTCAAAGTCTAATGATACTGGTAATTATTTTGGATGACTCGATGTAGACGGAATGTTACAGCTGCCTATTTGTAGTGTTTCTGCATCATTCTTCAGGTGAGATGTATTACTATACAGAGACCGTATCATCTGGATCATTACGTATTAGTATACAGGGACTGCATTATAATGCACTGCATCATAATGTTTTGAAGTGTACCTTAAAAATGAACAGATGTAGAGTTGCATTTTGATGAGGGCTCTTATATTTTGACTCTTCAAGGCAAATGAAAAATACAGCAAACTGAAATTCAAAGACAGTATATATGCTTGCATTGCAGAAATGTATTGTTGTATCAAAAATATTTTAATTGGTATACATTGTTGAACTTGTATTTTGGTATTACCTGGGGTTTTTGCCTGTGCTGGTGTGGTAGCGGGGTGGCGGGCTGGATAACACAGGCAGGTGGGTGTTGGTCTCCCAGGGTCCTAACTCAGCAGGACTGTTTTTGGTACAGACTGCATCCTCAAGAGACTTGGCACAAAAAAAACATATTACAGTGCAGTGCAGTGCAGTCTGGAGATGGAATCTTGGGACTACATTCCTTGTATTAAGTTTTTAAGTAAAAGTATTTAGACACATTAAGGTATTATTGGCTATTTAAAAGCAACTTTGTTGACCTTGATTTCATGGGATACTAACATTCATTCTAAAATGAAATTCCTTAAAAGCTTATCAAATCTTTCTTGTCTTTTCAATAAGCAAATGAAGGCTGTTTATTTCTGTGTACAGACAATAATGATGACGGTTACATTGCGTTTTGGGTGTGTCTGAGCATATGTTGACTTTTGTACAAGAGATTGGAAAGCTAATAATCTCTAACTCTTTTCTTTAGCTACTGGCCAACATCCTGATCTACCTGTGTGCCATCACAGTAGGTGTCATGTCATATTACATGGCTGACCGTAAACACCGTAAGGCCTTTCTGGAGGCCAGGCAATCTCTGGAGGTGAAGCTGAACTTGGAGGAGCAGAGCCAACAGCAGGTAAGCTAGAGAAGATTCCACACATTACAGCAGACAGAATGGCCTGTTTGATTGGCAGCTTTATCTGTGTTGCCCAGTGGAATTTCTTTATGAGCCCTCTCTAGTTCTGTGTTGATGACACTGATAGGAGCTGTGTGCACAGAATTATGTAGTTATTGTCAGAATTGAATGATAGTGCAGTTAATGTTAAGGATGCAGTTATATCAGAATTATGTTGGTATCTGCTGAAATTATGCCCTAGAAGAATGTTTCGGTGCTGCTGGAATACTGTACTAAAAGTAAAGTGTCATCTTAAAACACACCGAACGAACAATGTGAAATACATTCTCTTCATTGAACCCATTCAACAAGTGAAGCAGTGGGTTGCCACTAAACAGGAGGCATGTGGGGACCAGTGTATGGTGATGGTACCTTGTTTAAGAGAACCTTAGTGTGGACACTAGCAGTCCTAGGATGTGAACCCATGATATTCTGATAGCAGGGGTCAACTCCACCTGGCCACCAGCTGCCCTGCAAAGCTTCTTTTTGTGGTGAGAAATCTGGTCGTCTGGGTTCTCCGCATTTCACTGCAATGCAGGTGGATCAAGTACAAGATTCTACATTTTAGAAATTTCCTATATCACAGTTTACAATATTACTATATGTCATGTTTCCCCTGATCTCCAAGGCAATGAGGGCTGGCGCAGGTGCAGACTTCCATTGTAGTAACTTTTATTTACAAAACCCAAAATAGGCACGAGGGCCTAACAGAACTCAGAGCAAGAACAAAAGGAGACAGGAGCACATAACCACACAAGAATGATGGTGGACCAACAACTGAGGTCAACCACAATTAAACTTAAATACATAAAACAAAACTCTACAACTCAATAAGAACACAAAGCTTCTTTCCCTGAGCAGACCGACCAGCTGAAACACAACTCAAGCTCAGGATTTCACAATGTAAGTTCCAAAAACAAAACAGAACAAAGGACTGAAAAAAGGAAGACCTCTACCAGCCGTTGACTGGGTCATGGCACTATATCAGTGCATTGCTAATTATAGCATTTAGAAATTGTAGTTTTGATGGTCTGTCTGCATTTTATTACAAATGAGGGAAAAAAATAACGGTAAGCAATTGTGTGCACACATTATTCTTGTGTGCACATATCAGTCAGTGTGAGACTAAGAGGTTATTTCTTACTGTTTCTGTAATACTTTAGCATGTTCTTTTGCATGGTATCTTCCACTGAATGTGCACCAAATCAGTCAATTTAGTATGAACAAATTGCCCTCTGTCCTTTACACCATTTTGTGGCACTATTAACTCACAAACTCGCAGCATATGACTCACTGGAAGCAACAAGTTGGCCCTTGTTCGAAACTCGCAACATGTATTCATATCAACCCAGGCGCAGGGAAGAAACTTTAAAGTCATGAGGCTCAGGTGAAGACAAAGGAAAGGACAGGGTGGGATTTTCAAGTCATTTAGCTACCTCACATAGCACCTGTCTGATATTATTAGTTACATAACATGTTGCTTTCGCTCGTGTTGCTTGCTCTGGTGCTGTGTGTAGGCTGAGTGGTGTTGGTTGTCAAGAGTGACTGACACAGTGTAATATTTGTGGATATTTGGAGTGATAGGTCATCAGAGATGCAGGAAGGACTTGATGTACAGCTCTGATGATCCTGAGCGAAGAGTGTCTGAGATGAGTAGTGAAACTCATTGGGCAAAGCAAATGTCTTGCTCTAGAGGTGCAGCATGTGTTAGCTGAACTGTGAGTCATGTGCTCTCCTGCCTGTTCTGGTGTTGTGACTGAGTGTGTGCATGCATGTGTGCGTGTGTGTCTTTGTGTGTGTGTGCCTGTGTGCGTGTGTGTGCACAAGCGTGCCTTTTCGTACATTGGACATGTGTGCGCACTGTTATGACTGTGCACTCTGTGTATGTGTGTTTACAGAGTCAGCAGTCAATTCCTCCCCCTCTCCGGTCTCACAGCTGTGGCCACTGGGCATTCTTGATTGCTGCTATATATGGAGCAGACAGTTGCTGCTAGCGATAGAAGCGGGGCATGGAGGGTAGGAGGCGATAAGGATGGGATGTAAGAAGAGTGCATAGTTAGGTGTGTGTGTGTGTGTGTGTGTGTATGTGTGTGTGTGTGTGTGTGTATATGTGTGTGTGTGTGTGTATAAGAGAGAGA
>JBBPCW010000006.1:14023277-14041981 GCA_037974425.1 Phenacogrammus interruptus
ATGTACAACAGCACAACGGACTTGACTTTGCTAAACACACACTACAACAATATTGGGCTAAGTATTATAAGTAATTAGATATATATTGATGATATTCCAGCTCATTGTTTAGGAAATGTCAGGGAAAAAATCCTTAATACTGTGAACATCTGCAACTGCACACACAAATACAGTTCAGTTTCACACACTTAGTTTCTCAACACTTGTGTTATGCTAAATATGGAAATATGTCACACAAATCTAAACCACAAACGATAAAAGTGAGCTCCATGTCAGCCTGGATGTAATTATGGTGTGATAATTCTGTTTTCATGTAGTAACTTAAAGTCTGCTGCCCCTAGGTGGTGGAGGATTGCTACAACATCCTGAAGGACTACGGCTTCCGTTTTGTGAGGAGGGGACCGATCTTTGTGAAGGGGAAGGGGGAGCTGCTCACCTATTTTCTGAAAGGCCGAGAAAAACAAGGTTCTTTCATCAATGGCTCCTCTGTCACACTGCCTCATCAGGTGGTGGACAGCTCTTGACCAACACACATGAAAACCGACGCCACACACATGAAACTCATTCAGCGTAACGATGAAAGCAAATCCATGTGTTGCAGATTACGAGGGATGCAAACCTCAGAGGAGGAGTGATAAATGAGATTCACTCTGGTCACACTGGAGAAATACAGGGTCATGTGGTACTTAGACCTTTTCGGTGAATAATGAATGAATGAATGAATGTATGAATGAATGAGTGAAGGAATGACTGACTTTCTGAAAAGATTTATCTGCTGAATCAGGAAACATTGTTTAAGAGTACTCTTATGATCATGCCACACAAACACACAGTGGATAGTCACTCATTACAACACGATTGTATATTACACACTTTGATGCTTTTAAATCTGAGACTTAAACTGCTCCTCTATAGGTTGTTGTAACTTCTATTGTAAATTTAAACTTTTTTTTTGAGCTGAGGAGTAAACTTTTTAAGTGTGTGAAGGAAGGCACTCTGACAGCCTCTGCCTCTCATGTGTGTGCAGATGCATGCATGCCAGAATGTGTGTTTGTGTGTGTGTGTGTGTGTGTGTGTGTGTGTGTGTGTGTGTGTGTGTGTGTGTGTGTCCTCACCTCCTGTTCCCTAAGTGTTTGTATCTACTCCCTTTTATTTGTGAACTTTTCCAGCCAATCTCCATTTTTCTACACAGATAAAAGTGTTTCTTGTGTGCCATACAGCAAGTGCCACAACACCATTATGTGTCCTGTCCGTATGCTACTCTGGGGTGTTTGACGTGTCACTGTGAGCAAGTTAAATGCAAGTGTGCGTGTGTGTGTGTGTGTACAGTATGCATGCACTATAAGAAAAGTGCAACTGGGGTACGGACTTGGCAGTATTGGAGGGATGAGTGTTTCTTAGCTCAGATTATATCCCCCTCAAAGTCTTTCCTAAAAGATTAGATGAATGTGCAATAGTTTATTCTTTTACAATGCTCTGTTCTCCAATACCCTTTGCAAAAAAAGAAAAAAAAAACATTCTTCTCCTTGTAAGTCATATTTTTATATTATGATTATATATGTTTTATTCTAGCTAACAAGTATTTGTGCAGTGTGAGCAGATATAGGACTGGAGTAGTGTTTCTGATCACGCTGCTCATGGGTTCCTCTGTTAATGTATTGCCGATGTCAGGGATATTGTATGAAAAACCACAGACAGCATTGCAATTGTTTGTGAATCCTCCATGTGTTGTAACAGAATGAAGGAATGGTACGGAGATTGATCCTTTTGTTCGGATGTAAGATTTTACTGAAATTTGATTTGTATTTTTGAAATATCCTTAGACATGGGAATAAAATGGCACTTTGAATGATCCGTTTTTCCTATTTGTAACCCATTTAGGACATATGGAACTGTTGTTCAGAACACGATAGATGTTGTTTTTTTTAATACACACATTTCTTCATGGGCTGGCTTCCCAGACATGGATTATGAGCAGTCTATGAGTAAATTACAATTCCACAGTTGATAACAGTATAATTCCTTTTAGTCTGAGTTTAGGCTTATCCTCGTTTTTACTATACATTCAGCTTCTTCGTGGTCACTTTTGGCCAATTGAAACCTATGAAAACTACCTTCTTTAATTCCTTCTTATTTACTCTGTTAAATCATACAGTTTAGGTTAAAATGCTTTCATTCTAAACTCAACACTTGAGAAATTTAGTTTTTAGTGTTATCTTCAAGATTGTCGTTTATCCATTTTTGGCCAGGCAAGCAATTTTATATAATATTTTATATAATGCCCATATATTAATATATACTTTTTTTTTGCTATTTTTACTACATAGACTTTTTAACTAACATCAGTTCTTGTCATAACTATTTATTCCTTTATGCTTTATCATATTATGCTACTGGGGCCAAAAATGGAAAAGTCTGAAATATGTAACTGATTAACAACGACAGTGATTTTTTTTTTCATGCACAAACACAAACCATTATCTCACATCCTTAAGGTCACACCTATGTCAAAATTGTGTAATTAATTTGCTTTATTGGAGTACAGTAAGTCATCATATTCCCCTATTGGAGTGGTAGAAAACACTAAAAACTACATTTCTCAAGTGTTGAGTTTAGAATGAAAGCATTTTAATGTAAATTCATGGGTTTCAATGGACCAAAAGTGGCCACGAGGGAGTCAAGTGTTACAACTGGATGTATGGAGTATTTTATTGCTATATTTAATCAGCTGAAGTTACAAATTAAAACTTAGATTAAACTGTCTCCATTAGGGTCTGGACTAGTTCACATTGGGAGGACATAAACCTGCTCGGCTGAACCATTTGGAGGGGAACCGTTTTTGCTTTGTCTTACGAAATTACAATTTATGATTTTACAGATAAACTTCAGGGACTGCCTTCCAGCCGCACGGTAAGGACCAAGGTAATGCAGCGTTCATGGTACAAAGCTGCCGATGTGAAAATAGGTTCACGTGTTAGGCTCATTCAAGCACTGAATTAAATCATATTCTTAGTTGTGCCTGTCATGTTACATTATGAATATACTTCAGACTTATGTTGTATTAATATTATTAACATCCCGTTTGTCGTTTTCTCTATATATATATACAGTACTGTGCAAAGTCTTAAGCATCTGAGAAAATTATACTTAAAAGCTGTTTGCTACTGGACAGTAGTGTTAAGTTGGTTTTAACGCTACTGGACAGTAGTGTTAAGTTGGTTTTAAAACACTAATTTTACAGTAAATACAAATAACATTAATACAGTAAACCATAGTTTCTTGTATGGCAAAGTGTTTGCTTGACCATTTCCAGACCTCCTTCCTCATGGAAGCCCAGTATTATTTGTAGCTTCCATCCGATACCTGGGTTGACTCTTTTTAATTCATTAGATTAAATTAGGTGTGTTCCTTACAGAACTTTATAAATCCACACAACCAAAACTGTGTTCTTCTAACCAGCTCACAAAATAGCAACTACTTTTTGGAAAAAAATAAATATTGATACTTTTTACTGCTTTCTTGTTTGTTTGCATTTATTCTAATGTTCTCTTGTGTTTTTGCTGGCAGAAACTAACCCAATGCTGATATAAATGGTTTCAAACAATTGGCACAGGTGCCTAAGACTTTTGCACAGTACTGTATATGTATATAATACATAAGCGAAAATAAAAAGAGGCCCCGTTCCCTGTTGGAAGAGAAATGATTGATTCTATTTCGAATCAAAATCACTCATGACAACACACACACACACACACACACACACACACACACACACACACACACACACACACACACACACACACAACCTCAACATCCTTCTACATATGTAATCATTGTTTGTCTATGTGTATATTTGTCTGTATGGATTAGGTGTGGTATACAGTTTTGTACTGGAGCTCTTGAAGGCAGCGTTTAAAACTCAAGGTTGTTCAGGGCTTCCCGGTGACGTCACTGCGCACAAACGTCCGTCATGGTTCTGCAGCTGTTTCGGTGACAAACAATAACAAGCCCGAGAAAAAAAAAGAGAAAACCGAGAGAAACTCAGCCGACCGGAGTTCCCGACGCTTCGTCCGCGCCAGCCGAGAACGCGGGCGCTCTGTCACGGTTGCTCTCGGCGGGGTAACTCTGGCCTCCGCTTCCTCCTCCTCCGACTCGGCAGCCGGCGGAGCGTCGCCGCCGCGGAAGAAAGCCCGAGCGCGGGCGGCGGAGGGAGCAGGAGAGAGCGGGGCTTCTCTCGCGACCGCAGGCCTCGCCGCGCTGCTGCTGGGTCTCCCCTCCTTCTCCTCCGTCCTGTTTCCAAACTCGGGCTCCGGGGCCCCCGACACTAACCCGCAGAGAGTCGTTTGCCTCAGCGGTGCCAACATGCAAGCGAACGGGGCAGGACAGGGGCAGGAGCCGGAGCTGCCATGTCTGAACAGCGCCCAGAACGGAGAGTCTTCCGCGGCCGGCGCCGCGCACTCTAACGGGCTGCTGGCCTCTGTGGACGGCGGGACTAACGTCGGAGTCACCGCGGCCAATAACGGGATCCAACCGGCCAGCAGCTCTACAGCTCCGGTCGCCGCGAACCTGGGCTCCGAGACGGGCTCCAGCATGAAGAAGAAGAAACGACTCTCCCAGGCAGACGAAGATGTCATCCGCCTGATAGGGCAGCACCTACACGGGCTAGGGCTAAAGTAAGTACGGCCAGACGATTTATTGTCTCACGGGGGAAATGTCTCGTCAGTATTACTACAAACTACTCTCTTTTATAGGGCTGATTCTCATTTGTTGACACATCAGCCCTGGCCATTATGCCAAGCCTGCTAATGGGAGCTGACAGCAGGAGCATAACAAACAAACACGGGGGAAAAGAGGAGGCAGGGGGCTCCATTTTGCAAAACGTAGAAAGAGCTGGCAGCAGTGGACAGTTTGTGTTTTAGTGATTATTATTCCCAGACAGAATTCACCACACGCTACACCAGTTGTTTACTGTAGTGTTCTTTTAAAAGGAATGGCTTTGTGGTCAGAAATTTGAATGACAAAGCGTGCAAGGCATAAAATGTAACCGTGGACAATAATACAATAGAGCCCTTATTTCTCACAACAAAGTGCTCTGGGATTTTGGAGCTTTTAGAGTTTCAATGCTTTATGTACACACAGCTTCGTTGTTAGGAATTTGCTTCAGTTTGCTCATGACAACAAGACAGTAATCAATCACTGTAGGGCACGTGATGAATAATAACACAACACAACCACCACCAATTAAATACTCCATACGTCTGTGGATGTAAAATCACGTGCAAGTGAAGGTTAAAATACAATCAAATTACAATATTAAAATAAAATGACTGGTGCTCTAACATACTGTAAAATACAAAATGCTGTAAAATACTGTACATTTGGTGTTTTGTGTTTGTACGACACTGATGCAGAGTTGAGGAGCCACTTAATAATTTGCTGGTTATGCAGTAAGTGGTGTTGAACAAATGAGATGGCCCTCAGGATTTTTCCCTGAGGATAGAGTTATTAAGTGGGTGCTGGCAGGGTGCATGGAGTCCTGTAGTATTTTTATTCCTTTGCGCACAATGGGGGTCTCATTGAGTCAAAACAATTCTGTCCAACTACTTCCTCTACTGAGCTGTGGAGTTGCCATACCACACAGTCTTTTGGGTTTTTTTGTTTATTTGTTGATGCAGATCCCATCGTGTTTGTTTTACCTCCCACCTCCAAACCACAGATGGTCGGTCTTCTCTAAAAGTCAGCCACCACCTTTTTATTTAGTTAGACATACAGCACCAAGATTGAGCATCAAGTCAATCAGAAGGAAGACCTGCTTTCTGTAGGCTGAACAATTTTTGCATGAGATCAACCATAGCATCATCAACAAATGTAAACATTTTTAACTGATGCGAAATAGTTGTTCATATATGATGAATACAGGAGAACCCTGGTGCACCACTGTCAATTTTGTCTGTAGTGTTATATGCTACAAAAAGTCTAAAATCCAATGACAAAAAATGATTGGCTGGTGGTTGCCTTAGCATACCAAAATGTGGCACAAGCTGCCAGATGGAATGTAAATATAGAGAGACAGCATCCGCTACTGACTTACTAGCACTGTATGCAAACTGGTCAGTGACTAAGCTTGGATAGATGTTTACATGCTAGGTGCTCAAAGATTTTCATTATTATAGATCTGCATCAGGCCTGTAATCATTCAGGCTACAGATGTAGGATTTCTCTGGCACAGGGTTTAAGAGAGCTGACTTCAAACATGCAGGAACTTTGTCTTCATTGAGACCTATTAAGATATCAACAAAGACTAGCAAGTTTATCTGCACAATATTTTTGGGTACCAGCAAACACAAGGTCAGGGTCTGCTGCCTTCTTGATGTTTTTGCTTCATGAGTTTGTGGTTTCTCACCTCATACTCCTCTCTCATAATGTGTCTGGTTCAATCACATAAATGGTGCATAATTTATAAGTGGCCTATAGTGCTTAAACTGATGAATCAGCCTGGATTCTTTTAGATTCTGGGCCTGTATGTACTCACTGCAGGAGAGCTGTTTACTCTGAATATTTCAGCTGAAGTGTTGTTGCCATCAAAAGATATTAAGAACAGACTTCATTATAACTTTATGATGGAGCACTGCCCTTAAAAATAATTTTCCATTTTTGGTTTCTTATAGTTCATGTATAGGTGCACTTTTCAGTCACTTTTGGTTCATAATCTTCTAGGTCCCTCTGGATTTTAAACTTTATTGCTTTATTGAAGGTCGTTTTACCCATTTGGTGTCAGTGTTTTATATTAATACATCAAATATCTTTATTACCACCCCACAGTCAGACAGTGGATTTGCTGATGCAGGAATCTGGCTGCAGACTTGAGCATCCTGCTGCCACTAAGTTCCGCAACCATGTCATGGAAGGGGAATGGGACAAGGTACCAAAATACATTTATCTGACAGATCTCAGACTCTTCCTGCTGATCAAACTTCAGTACGTTAGTTGATTGTACAAAATGAAAACATCCAAGTTTAGTTATTTGATTTAGGATAAATATAACAGTTTGCTGTGCTTCTAACCACTATCCACTCTTAATTTGTTGTGCTTAAACTCTGGCAGTGTGATATTTTCCATCATGTTTATAGGAAAATAGTTCCTAAAATAACCTCCTTTAGAAATTGATTTGTTCAAGAATTGGTATCAATCTCTGCCTGAACGTGCCAGTTATCTTGTATACTATTGACTTCTGTTCTTTGCTTTACTGACAGGCTGAAAGTGATCTCAATGAGTTAAAAACATTGATGCATTCACCAAATGCTATTGTGGTAAGAGAAAATGCTCCCACGGTGCTTTTACCGTCAGGTATTTGACCCTTTGTTTCATACTTGTCTGCTGGCTTGATGGTTTTCTGTCTTTGTGCCTCTCTTTAGCGGATGAAGTTCTTACTCCTGCAGCAGAAGTATTTGGAGTATTTAGAAGATGGAAAGGTGTTGGAGGCCTTACATGTTCTAAGAGCAGAGCTGACTCCCCTGAAGTACAACACAGAACGCATCCACGTCCTCAGCGGGTACAGCAGGGCTGTCTTCTATTGCTCACTGAAGTCTTTTCATGACTGTGGAAGACATTCTCAGAAATAATTCTTTCCTCATATTGTTAGTTGCTTCAGATAAAAGCATTTGCCAAATGAATGTAATGCAATGTAACATGTCATGAAATATAAGATTAACTCATGTGGATGTCCATGATCTTACTCTTGATTCAACATCATGTCACATCTTGACCACATGTCCTGGTGTGGGCAAAATAAACAAAAACTAGTTTGTTCTGAAGGCCACCTGTCATTTTGTGGTGCCTATGTTCTGTGTTGTGCTTAAATAAAATGACCAAATGAGACACCAGATAACATTTTTCTGGTGCAAGGCAACAAATGAACAAGGTTATGTCACGTATCATTTGATGATGAGGATCATTTTAATTTGTTGCCTTCTTAGGTATCTGATGTGCAGTCATTCTGATGATCTCCGAGCCAAGGCTGAGTGGGAGGGAAAAGGAACATCTTCTCGCTCAAAACTGCTTGACAAACTCCAGAGTGAGTGCAACACACAAACATTCCTCACATATCTCTGTTTGCTTAATTCTCTTTTTTTCTTATGAAATAGTACCTGCAAACACTGTTCCACTGATCATTATGCAATGTTTACAGTAAATTTCCTCCATTTCCTTTCTTCATTTTACCTTCTTATCTGTCTTATCAGTGTCATGTAATTCTCTTTTGCCTCTCACGTTTAGGGTTTGGGTCAGTATCATTTGAATTCAGTCATTTCAGGAGACAAGTTGAATTCAGGAAACACATTAAATTTATTATTCTAGAAACCATGGTGAATGTCAGTTTGTGAATTGAATTCAGTGCATCTCCTAAAGTGGCTGAGTTTAGAAGAAATTGACTCTAACCCTGTCTAGAATCTTTAATAAGCTTCATCCCCTACTTTCTCTTATTTGGCAACCTGCCCCTCCCATTCCATCTTTTCTCCATCTCTCTCTCTCTCTCTCTCTCATTTCTACAGCATACCTGCCCCCTTCGGTGATGTTGCCACCCCGTAGGCTACAGACTCTTTTGCGGCAAGCAGTGGAACTGCAGAGAGATCGCTGTTTATACCACAACACCAAACTAGACAGTAACCTGGACTCTGTCTCTCTGCTGGTGGACCATGTTTGCAGCAGGTACATGTGCTCTTTATCCTCATTATCTAGCCAACGTATCAACATCTTGTTTTTCCTTCATTATCGGAATAAAATAATCTTGCTATGTTTCTTCCCCTATTAATATTATCTTGGTTTGGGGTGTTTGTCATAGAGCCTGTTGGTTGCCTGTGGTTGTACATTTTTAATTTTCTTGCTCTTGCCCATTCGTATTATTTATTTCAGCTATAAAAACTTCACAGATGGCCCCTCTAAAATGCATTCTCTCTGTTATCTCCAGGAAACAGTTCCCCTGTTACACTCAACAGATCTTGACAGAGCACTGCAATGAGGTCTGGTTCTGTAAATTCTCCAATGATGGCACCAAATTGGCCTCTGGATCTAAAGACACTACCGTTATTATTTGGCAGGTTGACCCAGTGAGTGCTCCTTTCCTTAAATGCAATGTAGCCAATTGCTTCATAAATATCTCAAATGACATTAAGGTAGTAAACAAGCTGAGAGAAAAGCTTTATCAGAAGAAAGGAAAGGTGATTGTCTGCTGTGGATTGACAGGAGACACATCTGCTGAAGCAGCTGAAGACTCTGGAAGGCCATGCATATGGAGTGTCTTACCTGGCCTGGAGCCCAGATGATGCTTACCTGATAGCCTGTGGGCCAGATGACTGCTCCGAGCTGTGGCTCTGGAATGTTCAGGTGCCACCTCACTCCATACAGATACAGCTCTTCTGTCTGGATTTAGACTGCTCTGCCTGTCCTAATCTTCTATTATTGTCATGCAGACAGGGGAATTGAGGACAAAAATGAGTCAGTCCCATGAAGACAGCCTGACGAGTGTAGCCTGGAACCCAGATGGCAAGCGCTTTGTCACTGGGGGTCAGAGAGGACAGTTTTACCAGTGTGTAGGTGTCTTTAGTATTATTTATACTTACATTTTGCCCAAATTGTGCCATTTGTCAGCTGAATGCTAATTAACTTACCGAACTTAGTTAGTTAAACCCTGTGTGTCCTGATCATTTCTGAATGAGTAGGATCTGGATGGAAACCTGTTAGACTCTTGGGAGGGAGTTCGTGTTCAGTGCCTGTGGTGCTTAAATGACAGTAAAACTGTGTTGGCCTCAGACACACACCAGCGTATCCGTGGATACAGTTTTGAAGATCTAACTGACAGAAACATGTAAGTGCACTAACTTTAGGCTTAGTCTAGCTGATGTAATGTATCTGTGCTCACAACTGTCCTTTGTTTGTGCTTTACAGTGTACAGGAAGATCACCCAATTATGTCTTTTACCGTGTCAAAAAATGGAAGATTAGCTCTATTAAACGTTGCAACTCAGGTAATCCTTTTCATTTACCTGTAACTCCTCTGCTGCGGTTGTGTTCTGTATTGAGCTGGATTTGTATAATTGCTCACTATCCTCTATTTTTCTATATAGGGAGTTCACCTGTGGGACCTACAGGACAGAGTACTGGTAAGGAAGTACCAAGGTGTGACCCAAGGCTTTTACACCATCCACTCGTGCTTCGGAGGCCATAATGAGGACTTCATCGCCAGTGGGAGTGAAGGTAGGAATGACTGAAGCACTGTGCAGCAAACCATTTCTCCCGTCCTAACTTGTCTTCCTACTGCAATTCATGAGAACTTAGTTCAGTCTGAATTTGCATCAAGTGCAATGCTTATTTAACAGCTAAGTATAAAATAATGTAGTTTGATTTAAACTCTTTCATGTTACCGTACAAACTAGGGATGCACCGAAAATATTTTTTTGGCCGATACCGAAAATGAGGAAACACTTGGCCAAAAAACGAAACACAGAAAAATTTTTAGAAGAAAAAGTCTGTTGCAAAACTATGACAATATATATTTAGCATTCAAACAATGCACAATATAAACTAAAATTTGAAATAAAATATTTTACATGGTTTCACTCATGTATAGCCTCTAGAAATGTTGGCATTGTGCCCTTTACAAACAGCTTTCCACGTGTCCTTCTTAGTTGTATAGAAATGCGCCCATACGGCCGACATGATGACTTTAATCCGACCTGGCGCGTGCAGGTTGCAGTTGTTGATTGCGTCATCACTGTTTTTATCACGTAAAAAATATTCAATGCATCCTTAATACAAACCGACATACAGTACAAATCAACACTATAATTTATTTGACATCGACTGTCTATATTCTTTATTTAAGGCATTTATTGAATCCTAGCATTCATTATCATTCCCACTTGCCCATGTTATAGAGGGAGTGTTTGTATAATCCTCTTTGTCTATAGACCATAAAGTATACATCTGGCACAAGCGCAGCGAGCTGCCCATTGCAGAGCTGACAGGCCACACTCGCACTGTGAATTGTGTGAGCTGGAACCCCGTGCTGCCGGGACTCATGGCCAGTGCCTCTGATGATGGTACAGTGAGGATCTGGGGTCCTGCTCCTTTCAGTGATGCCCAGGAGGCAGAGGGGCTTAGCGGTAAGATGTTTGTTTGCCAGTAACGCACTAAAATACATAAATATCTGGACATTGAGATTGCACTTTACTTATTCATGCTCTGCCCACCACTGTGTTTATTTTTGGCTGTAAATAACTTCCATGGAACTGCTACAATGTTTGTTTAGAGGCACTGTATACTGGGTCACAAACATAAAAAGGCTTTTTTGTACATTCTATATTCACATAGCTTACGAAAGGTAGAGAATGGACTGATGAAATGAAATTAAAAGACTTTACCCTTTTCCTTCTCTTTAGAAATCTGTAGCATGGACAGTTGATGTTGACTCTGGAGCAGAACGAAAATCTGAGTGATACTATAAACACTGCGAGAAATTAAGAATGAATGAAGTGAAAAACATACACTGATGTTTATCTGGAGGTTTACCCCCCTGTAGCAGTGGAGAGGCTAAGCTAACACAGAAGTGCTGGACCACTTGAATGAAACTTGCCCAGCTACTGGCCTTTGCCCTGCAACCTCAGACCTGCGTGGCGTCCCTGTTTTGGTCGAATCATGCGGCCTCACTGAGGAGACTCTGTGACCTCAGACTGATGTCTGTCTCCTATCCTCCACACTGCAGCCCTTCAACGAGCTGCAGCTTCACAAACCACACCAAATCAAATCATTATTTATTACTGCTATTATTTATTGTTGTGAATCGGACAAGACCTCTGGCTTGAGTTGTAGTGGTGGTGTGCTTTGTTCTTTACAATATTCACTCAGTGAAGTGTTTTTTTTGTTTGTTTATTTTTTTTTTTACTTATTATTTTAATCAGTTCCACTGGTATGATGTTCAAAAAGCCCATCTTAGTGTGATGGCTATGAGGGCATGGTGTGGTGATATCAAGAGGGGTCCCAAAGGCTGGCCATCATATCATTTTGCGCATTAACATTTTCTTTTTTCAGCCACTTGGGTGAATGTATGCCTGAGATGTATGCCAGCAGAATGTAACAATATTGTTTTTCTTCCATTAGAACTACAAAACAATTTTAATTGACTGAATTTACAGGCATTTTTTAACAGTGGAATCTAATCCATTTTTGGTTTACAAGGAAAATCTTAAAAATGATCCCAAGGTCCTTTTTTCCTCCATCAATGATTGTGGTACTTAGTTTTCTAAAGAATCTGATTCTAGTGTTTGATGGTAAGTATGTAGGAATTGGACACTGAGGGAGATGAGTAATGTTTCTTGTTACATCATTGCTTGCCATGGCCCACGGTAAGGTAGGAAGTGTAATGTTTCACAATATGAGCTTGCTTGAAGATTCATCTGTCAGAAAGTTACTGACCCAACAATGAGACTTCAGATTTGGACCCTCACTTACGAGCATGCTTCTTGTTCTGTATCATTCTTGCTGACAGCATATAAGACCTTTTTTGATACTTGTAAGGTTTTGAGCACATGTAAATATAGACCTTAATGCAAGAATGCAGTGAGTACTTTTCCTTTGTAAATGGCTAATAGATGTTGGTCATATCTGGATTGTGTTTTTGTAGTAAGTGCAAAACGATTTTTCCTTGAAATGAATTGGCTGTTTGACTTCAGAGAAGATCAGCCATCATGTAAAATAGGACTTGCTCAGTGCTGTTGGGTTGGTGATGAACAAGATTCATACATTTTACAGGTAAAATAAGCAAGCTAGTACATAATTAGGCCCTCTAATCATGTTCCTTTTACCATTGAGTTTTCAACTGTTTTCTGTTTGTATTTACTACCCTATGTGCTAATCTCTTTGTCAGTCTGCTGATTTCTTTTTGATCATGTTTTCTTATTGAGTCTTTAATTTTCTGTGTTTTTTATGCTTTTTAGCTTTTTGATTTGATTATTCATCACAAAGGTCAGATTTTTTCTCCCCTCTGGGGATTTATTCATTCTTGTTAATGTCTGAAGTTGTATCGATCATTTGTTTGACTCATTATTGTTCCCTGAATTATCATATAAAAATGTTCTTGGGAAGTGGCCTCTTAACTACTTTTTCTTTTCTATGTGAAATTCTTATACTTGCTCATTGTTTTACTCATTTCTACACACAGGATTTGTGTGCTAATAATGAGGTATTCAGAGTGTTACAGTCTGGCCATCAAGCATAGGAAACTTTGCCTATTATGATTTTGCTTTGTAATATGTGCTGTGCGTGTGTATTTTATGGCATGTATTATAAGACTGGTCAAGAACATCACTTTGCCTGAGCGTCCCTTTCCCCACCCCTCAAACACTTTTCTCCACCTGCATCAGGTAAGCGTCTCCTCTGTACAGGTTATCCCTACACTCACCAGCCAAACCTGTTCTGTCACTGAGGAGTGACGTTCGCACACAGACACACCTTAGTACCCGTTAAAACACTGAAATTTCACCTATGTTATGTTAAATGTTCTGCTTATGCAAATGACCTTTGTTTTTCCTTTGGTGACTAAGTATTTTATTTGAGGGCTTGGTTTTGCTTTCCTGTGACGTGACAGCATGGCTGCGAGCCTGCTCATTATCTACAGGGGCCCAGGGTGGAGTTACCAGGCAAACACTTGGTTTGGCATCAGGTTCTGAAGGATCTGTTTTGCATTTAACTGTGTTAATATTCTAAGTGATTGTACTGTTATGTAATGTGTAGGAGAAGTCTTACGTATGCATATTTTCAATAAAGCATTCAGGGTTTTAAAATAGCACGATGAGATGGCATCTGTCTTATTCTGCTAATGGCAGTAGAATCAACCTGGGCAGTAATCTGGGCATACATGGAAGTAAGCATGGGAGGAACTTTATTTTTTATATATCATCGCACTGTTCAGTATTCCTTTTCAGTTTTCTGGCAATTTTCAGATGATCCGCACGTTAGCCTTGTGTATGATACTCCTTGAAATGACCATTAATCATGGAGCTACTGTTGATTCTGTGGTAGGTGAACAAGTGAATACATTGAATAGATTGAACTTTTCACTTTTAATTTTATAGACTTATAGATTTCACATTTGTAGAGTTTGCAGATAAACACAATATTGTTAGTTGTACCATTACATGTAAAATACTGTAGTATGGATAGATGTTCCTTTAAGCATGCAAAGAAAACCTCACTGGGAACCTCGAATCTTCTGGGATAACAGAGGTTGGGCATTTACTATAGCAAAAACATGCCCCCCCTCATTCCCATGGCATGACTGGTAAGACCAACGAGGCCAATGTAAGGCTGTTTTATCCATGTGTTTGCAGGCAAACTGCTCATTTCATAGTCATGACAAGGGTGCACATCTGTACTCCGCTACAAAATATTTCTGTATGCAGTGGCTCCAAACCCTACTGAATAATAAAAAAAAACATCCAGTGTGCAATAAGGGTACTGTAAAGCAAAATGTGGAAACATTCATGTGTGTGGCCAATCTGCTGTAGCCTTTGAACTTTTGTTCATTGGTAGGATTATGAATTTTGAGTGGTAAAAAGCTCTTTTATAATGCAAATCTGCAGAAGTCTGGAAAAAGGAGAAAAGTACAGTCTTGGAATGGTCTGTCTGAAATAAATAACATGGTCAAAAATTTCTGAAATCATTAAACAGTATAGCATGCTTGTACATTACAATTATGGCACAAACATCCAGTTACTTTTTAGGTGCATTGTATATGTAGCCTGAACGATGCATCACTTCAACAGTTCTCTTAAAAGAATAAATGAACTTAAAACATGTTGATGGTGAATAGAACGTTTACAGTCTTTCAGAAGTAGGGTGATTCCTAGTCTCTGATGGCCATATTGGCTTAAAACATTGGTTTTTGATAAATACTGAAGTTTGGTTATTTTAGTTTTAAGACATAGCACCTAGTATAGGAAAACTAGGACTTGCTGAAATCAAACTGAAATATCAAGCAGAGATAAAGAATGCTGCAATACATGATTCAAAGCCATTCTTGACTTATATGTCACCTTTATGGCAGGGGTTATCAGCCATGATTAAGGCTCATTCATATAGAAAGCTCAGTACCTGCAAGTGGCCAATGCTACCAATAAACAGTTTTGTTCGTCTTGCACACATCAGGGTGCATTGCCATAAAGAGACAGTGATCAAATGTCCTCTTCTAAGCCAGCAGTTCCCCAGATTATTACCCCTGAGCATAGTGTTTTTCACTCTAACCGCACTGTTTGACATGCCACTTTTAAACACCAGCATGAGACAATGGCTCGCAGATGAACACATTAGTTGGTACTTTTAATTAAATTGGTACTTTTGTTAAAACGAAAACCAAAAGGCACAGAGGTAACCACATCAAATGTGATCAAACTAACCAAAACTTAGTAACGGCAATGCAGAAAACATGACAGACTGCAATTTTGGATAAAGTTTAACAAAATGCCACATGACTGTTGGGCATGCCTGTACATTTTAAATGTGCTTTTTCAATTACATATTCTACTTAACCCATTACATATCCCATTTTAAAATCACATTTCCGTGTGAACTTGCCAACAATAAAACATAGTATAAAAAGAGTAATCCAGCAACTAACATTAAAAAAAAGATGTACATTTTGGAGACAGATGGACATGTTTACAATGACAGCATATTTAAGACAAGCTTGCCAAGATGACATGCTCACTAGTTCTAAGCCAATCAGTCACTCTGATGAGTCAGTGCGATTGTCATGTTGCTTCAGCCCTGAGAAGCAGTGAATGATACGAGCTGCGGCTTTAGAGCCACCAGATCGAATACCTAAATAAAGCAACAATATAGAGCTGTGTTTCATTGTAAAGACACAAATTAAGAACTACAAACGGTCTCTCAAGTCGATCCAGGGCAGCTTTCAGATTGCAAAACTTCTGTCATGTCAGTCAGGGGAACACTTTATGCTGGAGATGAGAAGTCTGATGGAGTGTTTTCTTGGGGTGGCTCTCACTGTGACTGATGACTGTATTCTATCACAGCACAGAGCAGACAGTTTATGATGTGGCAGTTTAGAATCTTGCGTCTGAGGACATCAATCATTGATCAGCGCCAGGATCATGCTGAAAGTGAAACCAGAGAGAGAGAGTGAATGAGCATGGTTCAAACCGGGCAAGGGGCTAAATGGACAGAGAGGTTAAACAGGAAGGACTCTGAGCAGAAACCCTAAACAGCCAAAACATGATCTTATTACAGGCCAGTTGCTGTTTAACTTTTAATCTGAAAAATAAACTAGCAGTCTATTTTAACCTGCAAGCTGTATTCTCTGAGAAAGAATGTACATAACACTTGCATGCTGAATTTGTACGCACCCATAAATATTCACTGATTTTATTTTTTTACCTGTACAAGTAGATGAAAAAGCAGAGGAGGTGAAAGCCCAGTTTGATCATGGCCTCCTTCATATGGGACTTCAACTGACCCCGATTGTGGATCTCCGTAGGGTCAAACACTCCCATGTTACCCATAGGAACCTTCACGTATCTTATAACAAATATTAAGTTTATAAATACAATGCATCAATAAAGTATCTGGACATTTGAAAATATGTGTCTCAGACATGCGTGTGGGTAAAAATCTCACCTGTAAACATTCCACGCTGCCACAGGTACATTGAGGAGGAAAATGAACCAGTGCATGGAGACTAGCATCAACACTGTGGCCAATGCCTGGCCAATTAGCTCGGGGATGACCCACTAAAAAGAAAGAGAAATTAACGGTCTTATTTTCAGATACTTCACAGAAATAATGAAGAATCTAATAATAACACCACAGCACACAGTGTGAACGATATGAAATTCTTCCTCTGCATTTAACCTATTTACCAAGTGAAGCAGCCAGGAACACACCACCCGGGGAGCAGTGCGAGTGGAGTGTATATTGCTCAAGGGTATCTCAGTGGTGCCACTAGCAGTCCTGGGATTCATAACTACAACCTTCTGATTGCAGGGGCAACTCCCTAACCACTAGGCCAGCAGTCAAAGTATAGGAAACGGCAACGTTTGAACGTCTACCATCACAGATCAAACCTTTGGGGAAGTGAGTCATACTCCTCTCAAGTCATGTCTCTCAACCTTAATCTTCAAGATGCCATGCACTTTTCATTTTCATTCAAAAGCCTCATACATTTCCATGTATGAATGTCTTTACCATTTCTCATCACACTTACAACTGCATTGAGGGACTTTTGGTTCTTAATAATGGATCAGGGCCATAAATAAAACCACAAAAATTTAAACAGACATCCACTGATTTAAAACAGATTGCTGCTGTCAATTAAGTCTACAAATGCACTTGAGTTCTCTCATGACTAAATATAAATGTATATATGCAATTAGGAGAATGTCTCAACCAGAAAAAATATTTGACTTACTTTGTTTAACTTCGAACAGCAAGCACGGGCATTAATGTAATCACATTCGAGATCAGAGAGAGTGATTATCTGTATGAAGAGTTAATACAAACTTCAAACGTGAGGAGAGAGGTAAAAACAGAGGTAGAACAAAACATAGCAGGTATCATTTCAACAAAAGCAACAACCTAGTCCAACAGGACCAGCCAAACAGGTTCTTGGTTACCAGCCTAGCTTTAACAGGCATGCAAATCCATTTAGGGTCTTGAGCAGCAGTGTGGTTTGAGAAGCTTATCTGTAGCACAGGTTTCTGGGGTAACACTGCACCCTCCTCTACTTGAATACCTAAATTCAACTAGAAAATGAATTATGAATTAACCTAGTGGTTGTGTAAGGGGTATTAGAGTTAAGTAAATTGTTCTGTTAAATATCAGGACATGTATGTAGGACACAACATGGCATGCATAACATTTCCACTAAAGCAGTAGTAATAGCAGCTACTTAAATATATATTTTTTGATGCTTTGATTAAACGACACACTGCACCAACAATGGCTATAGAGCTTTGTAAATCTGTTTCGTCTAGAATTAGCCTTAATATGCATGTGGAGGATCTAACAGTGCTAAAGAGGACAAGCTAACTGCTAAAACGGTGAGCTACTGCCTCAACACAAAGTGCTAGAAAATCAGAAGTAATATTTTGTTTCAGTTTACAATCCCTTTAAGCCAGAGAAAAGGATACAAAGTACACCGATAAGAAAATTAACGCACAGCAGTCGACCAGCGAGAGAATAAACACGGCAGCTTCCATCTTCAATCTCCTCCTCCAGCCACTGTTCCGGCTGAAAGCTCGCCTCTTCCTGCGCGCTTCTTCTTCTACTGCCACTCAGATACACCCAAACACAACTTACTGCCACTAATTTATAAACACTCACAAAACCTACTGGCACTCAGATACACTCAACCACCACCTACTGCCACTCAGATACAGTCAAACACAACCTACTGCCACTCGTTTATACACAAACATACACCCAAACACAACCAACAGTACTAGTTAGAGTTAGTCAGTACTTGAATAGTTTTTTCACGAAATACTTCTTTACACTTACTCAAGTAATTATTTTTACTTTTACTTAAATCATATTATTCTAAAGCAAAAATACTCTTACGTGCCCACTAAACATTAGACGTCTTATGGACGTGCAGATCACGTCTATATTGCGTCCGTCGGTCCAAGACCAATTCTGGAC
>JBBPCW010000006.1:14050352-14062212 GCA_037974425.1 Phenacogrammus interruptus
TTTCTGCCGAATGAACATTGAGACACTGAACCGCTTGAATTTCAATACAAAAAAACAGAAAACATGGGGTGTTCTAACAGTGTACATACTGTATATAAGATATTGCCACCATGAGTATCGCTTTGGTGTTTCACTTGTTTAGTTCTCTCCTTCTTTAGTTCTCTTTAGGCTTTCTCCTACTCAAAAACACAGAAAATGCTCTCCCACATACAAAAACACATGCTTCACCTATGTGTGTCACACACACTCTCCGGGGCAAACGCGTGTGATGTGTATAGATGACACATGTTTTTCATGAACCCGGGGGAACAGGGTGATGTTGCCCTTTTTGCATTCAAATTTAAAACTATTCCAGTAAACACCACCAAGCAATATAAAGATGAAAGGGATGTGTGAGGTCTTTGATTTTCCTGTAGCTTATTCAAATGGTGTTTGATATCCCTGAAAACCTTAGGAACTCTTGAGAATATGTATTGATTTCTTTAAAATAAATATTAATTAATTAATTGTATTACAGATTTAACATCTACAACTGTATCTAATACTTAGATATGACATTGGTTTTCTTAACATATCTTTGTTTGTCTATGACTCTATACTGTTCTTCAGATTTGCAATATAAAGTCAAATGACATTAAGTGTATATTAAGGGGGTGGTGTAGGATATTTACCTCTGAACCAAGAGGACATGTGTTCGAATCCCACCTTCAGCATACCACCACTGGGTCCCTGAGCAAAACCCTTTACCCCAAGTTGCTCCAGGGACACTGTCCCCTGTAGTTGCTTTGGATAAAAACGACTGCTAAATTCTGTGCATTTGAAGGACATGAGTGCTGGAAGTATATTAAATGTCTGAATATATTTTCTCCCAGGGTTCCTTTTCCTCCTTCACCTTGTGGGCTTTCTTTGCTTTGTATAATGGGAGAATGTTTCATTCCCCCCTCTCTCACTGTCTCTGCTCTTTTGAACCTGTTCTGCTCTTTTCAGCGCTTCAGCATGGAGAGCATATCTTCCGCCATTCAGAATGGCTTCCGCCAAACCTTTGGGCACGGTGGTGGGGAGAAACAGGTGGCTACATCTTTCCTTTTAATTCATCTCCTAATTCATCTCTTTAAGATGGTACCCAGAATGGGTCTTTGGAGTCTTATGTCACGGTTCTTTACGTGTCTTTCAGTGATCTAAAAAAAACCCCATTTATTTAACTTTTGGGCAGTTCTCAACATTGTTTTAAACGTCCTCAGATTTCGTCCAAACTTATGAGGCAATCAAAGACTCTTTACCCACATCAAAACAATTGCTACAGTTTATTACTTTTCTATTTACCGGTGTCTTTTATACTTTTTCACAGTATCTCACTACAGTCATTCCTTATGAGAAGAAAGGTGGGCCTCCATCAGTTGAGGATCTTCAGGTGCTCACAAAAAGTGAGTGTTGCCTTTGCAGTTCAATGCAGCAGTTAGTGAATTCGCTTCTCATTTTATTCTTCTTTTCACAGTTCTTCAGGCCATGAGGGATGACAGTGACAAGGTCCCCAGTCTTCTCACTGACTACATCCTTAAAGGTATTAATCGACATACTACTTTAGAATTGTTCTAGTCTCAAACATCATGTTTAAACTTTTCTAAATTACTGGTGAAGATTACTGACAAGTGTCTCGGCTCTAGACCACATATGTAGCATCAAGGTGTTTACTAAGGTGTTCTACCATCACTTTGCTATCATTTCTTCTTCTTTTTTCTCCATTCTCTTTCCTCTCTTGTCTGGATTGTCACTGGTAGCTCTTGTCTGATGTGATGGATTGAGGTTTGTAAGAGACTGAGGTATTCTGGTTCAGAATTTAATAAGCAAAGTGCCCTCTGCTGGTGCTTCACACTAGTGCATTCATGGCTGCTCGTGTGTTGTGTCCACCTGGTGCCACCACTGCAGGGCCACAGCTTCACTCTCACCTTCTGTCTAGACCTGGTAACAGTTGTGCACTTCTGCTCTAGTGTTCTGCCCACAGTCACCTGTTCACCTGTAGCACCTTCCTTTTTATGATACCCTCACCTTCTCCCACACAGGTGTCATCAGTGCTGTATATGTGTAGGTGGGCTCTATAAATTTCATGATATTTCATGTTTGTACCACAATAGTGCTTCCTAGTAGTTAAATATAAAGGAATGGTTTATTGAAGAACCAGATATGAGTTTTTCCCCTTAACCCAAACAGGCAAGGAATCTCTGGTGTCTGAAGTTTCATTGCTTTTGCACTAGATCTATGAGGCGATGGAGAAAAAAAGGTAGTCTTCTACCTGTGAGTAGTAATACCACCTAGAAAATGAGTAGTTACTGGGGAAGCAGGATTATTGATGAACTAAGCCAAGCTTAGCATTCACTTGAAAACACACCAGATTTCTCACGATAGCCAACTGTAGTTACTATATAGGTCCAACCAATCTGCAAAACTATCTACTTTATTTAAAATGAAGTAAAAAATACCCAACACAGAGAATATATATACAAGCAAAACATATATCGATAAAGGTTCCTCCACAATGTCAGCCCCCTCTGGGTGTGTTGCAGTGATTTTACTTTTAAATCTGCTAAAAGTGTCCTTGGTAGCATGCACTAGATCATTATCTACTTGAAGCTGCTCTTCCTTTATTTGGACAGCCGGCAAAATCATGTCAAAAACATCTTTTTACGTGGGTCATGAGTTTTAAGAAAACTTTTTAAGGTTTCTGGAATGCAGCCACCAATGTCTACTATAATACACCCACTACAACTTCAGAAACCAGGCATGTTCTTACTATCTAACTACATTTGGGTTAAAAGGAAAATTGGGTAAATTAGATTTTACACTGAACTTCCTTTAACAGTTTGCCACTTCCCAATTACATTCCTGTTCATTCTCAGAGCTCCTTTTTATTCACCTCCCTGAATAATTTTTGTAAAGAAAGGAACACTGATCTCAGGGATATACTGAATGTAATTTTAGTGTCTGTGTAATTCACACTGATAGCTAACTGATTGCTAACACTGTAATCTGTGCTCTCCTTTGCAGTACTTTGCCCTACTTAAAGGGACTGGGAGACATTAGCACACAAGGTTCTGTTTTGAAAGAGGAGTAAAGAAGCATTTCCAAGAGGACTTTGACACTGTGGATTCCCTGTAACTTTGTAACTCCCGTCTATTCATAGTAGGCTCTATTTTTTCTTAAATGAGTCTGCAAATTTTTCAAGAGTTATTATTTATTTTTTGTACATGTTAACTGTACATGCTGACATGCAGTATTATTTCACTGCTATTTGATGTCTAGTGTTATTTTATGTCAAAGGTGTGGCATTCAGCTTAAGCAAAAAATATAATATGAAAAAAGGAAAGTGCTCTTAAAACCACCCCTGGAATGGAGGCATGTTTTATTGTCTAGATGTGCGGCCATGTTTCTCGTTTTGGTTTTGCGTTTTTTTTTTTTTTATTATTATTGGCTGTGAAGTTGCTGTAAGGGGTGTTGTAATTCCAATCCTAAGGGTTGGCTAGATTTCCAGTATCTTGAGAACAAATTCTGCCTGTGTTAATGGGTGTTGTTTCTCTCTGAAGTCGTGATCAGAACACCCCCAGTATATTTTAATTCTGCTTGTGTATCTGAGAAATAAAATACAGATAATTTGGTTGTTTGTATCACAACTTATTTTTAAAATGCTCTTCATTCATATGGTCATTGTTTCATGTTAGTCTGCACAGTTATGTTTAAGCTCAGACACCTGTAGACACATGTTACTACATGTTACTCTATGCAGACTTCAAAGCTCAGGAAGACAGAATCTCCAGTTTTGGCATTTGTAGCATAGTTATACTAATAATGTGGATAAGATAATCGGTTCTGTAAATCTGTACCATTTTAAAAAATACCACTAAATAATACCCATGAAAATTAAAAATGTATTGTCACATTCCCACCTCTTTCTTTCTCTCTCTAAATATCTACACACACATAAACATACACACATATATATAGCAAACTATATATACTGTATGTCTTGCTCAATTGGGTTTGCAGCTGTTCAATGAACCTTTCTTTAAACCCGGATCCAGAGTGGTTACTGTAAATGATGGAAGCTTTTTTGTAAAACGTGTTTCTTCTGTGACTTGTCTCACCTTTGTAGGTGAAGGCCTCCAAAAATTGCAAAGACATACAAACAGCATTGTTTATTGAACATACAGGTGCTTTTGATTTCTTGTCAGATGGCTTAATTGAAATCTCAGATTCTGTTATTATAGACAGGCTTTGTTCTGAGGACACGGAACACAGAAACATTGCAGGGAGAACCATTACCTCTTCATCCAGTATAATGACAAGTGTAATGACAGCCAGTCCTCTTGTCTGGTCCATTTTCACCAGTCCGTCATGCAGTCAAAGCCTTATTGGCAGGCAATGTCCACGATGCCAGAAAGATATTCATCTTTTAATTTACTCGGCAAAAAAATATATAGACGTTTATACAACAGCAACTCTACATAATGTCACACAAACCTACATTCAAACCATGAAGCAATGCTGTACCTGGGCAGCATGTGTTTTGACTGAACGGGTCATGAGACCGCCTGCCTGTTTTAGGGGGTCGCTCCAGTCCGGTAGAGTCAGTATCATTCCGCACCCGTGCCAGGACCTCTGTGTGGCTATAGGAAGAGCTATAGGTGCCCTGCGAGGGCAGCGAGGGAGAGGGGTAAGGGTTACTTTCTTAGCCACGCCGTTCATGGTCACTTGAATGAGCAGTGCCTCCTCTCTCTCTCTCTCTCTCTTGTGCATATACAGTATACTTTTAAATTATACAGGTAGCAGCAGCACCCCCAAAGGTGAGGGGTTAGGGGCCGAGGGATGAGAGGAACAAGGGTGTGTGTAATTGGAGTGGATCTCTGTGCAGCTCCTCTCTATACTGCTCCAGGGTCTCTGCTCTGAGCTCGTCGTCGGCGCTGTTCTGTTTTGTTTCTGTTTCCCGACTCCTCTCTGTCTCCCATCTCTCTCTCTCGTTCCCGCTCCCTCTTCCGCTCTCGGCGGCCCTCGCCGGTCGCCTTATCTTTACGATTGTTCCGATTCTTCCGCTCTTCTTTACGTAAACCTTTGTCTTTTCCTGGCAAAAGATGCAGAATAAACATTAACTGCAGTCTGTAATGCATATATCGGAGACTAAAGCAACATCAGCCATAGCTGTAGCATGTGTCAGAATCAAATAAATATAACCTATAATCTCTCATAGTCTGTATAGACTTGAATAGAGACTGAAGAGAGGGTGCTCAGTCCTGGTCCTAGACCTCTACCACCATGAATAGTTTAGATCCAGCACTACAAACTCTAATTCAGATCCCCATGAATGCCTTCATTATCTTGAATAGCTGAGCTAGTTTAGGCTTGGTGTTCTATAGGCTGGAACAGGATTGAGCACACCTGGAGTAAAGCAAGCACAATTCAAACTTTGTTATAGTCTATATAAAATGTATCACAGAGTCTTAAAAGGAAAGAATCAGCATTACCTTTAGTTTATATGCACTGTCAATAAAAAATGATACCATACAAGTACATTGTAAATGTATATTTAAAAGATCCTAAAAGTCCGATTGTGTGCCCCAAATGAAGACGCCCCTTGACACACACATTATTTCATGTATCTGTCTACATATTTTAAAATAAAAACATAAATGTATGGAAGTAAAAAAAATATATGTTACCTAACTAAAGGTAATGAAGTTTGATGATGGTTTAATATCTACTTTGAACATTTATGATATATCAATGATTTAGATACCGACCTAAGCTGTAGTCTGTATAAATGTCAGCTGTTAACATTGATTTAAAACATCCTACCATCTTAAATAGGCACCTTAAGTATCAGCCGTATTCTATATATAAGCTCTCCCTTATTTACCAGCCTGTTCAGGCTGTGCCTCATGGGAGGCTATGAATGCCTCTGTTTACTCTTATAGAACAATGGTAACTTTGGCTGATGTAAAATAGGTAAATATGTACTGGAACATTCCTACCAGAACATTAATGACCATATGATTTCTATTTAATATCTAAATTGAATTTTTAAAAAATCTAATTGAATTCTTAGATTATTCACACTGATAATGCATCAAGAGCCTTTTATGATGTGGAGAATGATGCAGTTGCTGTTCTCAGACTGACCACAAGATGACAGTCATGTCCAACAACCCCTTTCCATGCTTTTGCACTTTTTTATCAGTGCACTTGGCAAATAGTTCTTCTCGTTTCTGACTGTATTTGTCAAAAATAGAGAATCCTAAAATAAAATTCTGTTGATGTTACTTTATCTGTTGCTCAACACTCGCAGCAAGCCAATTGCAATTCTTGTCGGGGGCTTATCAGTGGGTGAGTGGAGCAAGGCTGAGCTCTGTTGTGTGGAGGATTGGAAAAGTGCTGAGGTGGACACACCGCCCCCCTCTCCTCCCCTCTCAGCCCTCCGCTCGGACTCTATTAATCAGCGCTGCTCTCTCTGGTGGTGGGGGGATCAGGGCAGGCTGCCCGCTGCAGCCCACACTGACCCACACATTCCTGGGGTTCAGCCAGAGTGATACGGGGCCCTACCAGCCATGACTGTTTAGAATAGATGCAGAAATAATGAAGGGTGCGAGTGTCGGCAGTGAGGAAACACAACTGCTCATCTATCCCTCTCCCTCTCTCTCTATCTCTTTTTCTCTCTTTCCCTTTCTTTCTTTCACTGAAGCCAGTTTAGGATGTCCACCCAACCTCTACAACACCTCCCACAGACAAGAGTCAGTTGTGATTGTTAGGAAAAGGCTGTCTCATTTCAGTCGTGTGAGAGATCAACCTTTCGCTCGAACACACACACACACACGCGCGCGCATGCACGCACACACAACTTCGTTCCATCCCCACCACTCATCCCCGCCATCCCCTCCCTCTCGCTATCCCAGTTCTTTATACACAGGAAGTCCCCTCTGCACACATTGTTTTCTTTGTCATAACGATTTAGAGATCAGTGGATTAGTCATAATCTCTGTGTTTCCTACAAACCAAGCCATAACGCCATCAGGGTGCTGTTCAGATCATTATGGATATGTTTACTGGGGCTCTTTCAAAGCTGGAAAGCCATCTACTATTTCTATAAACTGTCAAACGATGCATTGGTTCCAAATGGGACATCATTACGCAGGCACTTTCTTCAGGGATGTAACACATCCTTCAACATCTGGTCACCACTGCTGGAGCAGATGGAAGACCTTGTTAGATGATTTGTATGAGGGATCAGGGAGGAGTCCATTTAAAGTTGGATCCGTACACAGCTTCACAGGTGCTCCGTCTAACATGAAAACCAGCCCTGCGAAAATGGATCTATTCATCACACACGCATCAGCAACAAACAAGCTGGATCCCAGCGCCCGGATCGGAGTCTTCGAAAACATGTTGCAACCCTAAAAGAAAGTTCATCGCCAGAGCTTGGCTCAGAGTCGCTTCTGTTTCTCGGCTCAGTGTCAATATTTCAACACAGGAGAAGGAGGCGTCATCTGGCATTGATTATTCATAATTTCCAAAAGGGTGATTGAGTAGGAGAAGAGAAGCGAGGAGAGAGCAAATGGCATGCAAAACCAGACAAAATTATCAAACAGCTTGACTACAGGAAAGACAAGGCGGATGTGTCCAAAATCACCTCCAGGTCCCTTTAGCATTTTTGTAGTCCAGGCTGCTGTTTATGCTTGGCCAGAGTGGTGATCAGCACTGTGTTCCTGAAGATGGCTTATACTAGATGTGGGGCGCAGAGTGTCACAATTACATTAATGAGGAGGCGGCGGGGGCTGGGTGTGCTGTCATCCGGGGGCTTTTGGCAGGAGCCAGGCAGGGATTAAAGGCTCTGGTGTGCCCCGCAGGAGGAATGCCCTGGGCTTTGAAGCCTCATTGCAACTATCAGGCACAAATAAATGACCAGGGGTTTCAAGAGTAAATTAACTCACAAACTCAGTGGTGCTGGTAGCCAGGTGATTTGAGGTTTGCACTGTTTCAGATCAGGCACAAATGTCAATGCACTTGCAGACTAAAAGAGTTGCTTGGAGGCACACAAGTCACACATTGATGTTCAGCACTGACGTTTTAGAGATCGACATCTTCTGTTAATATAAAGAATGAATGGTCCAACAGTATAATGACTATAGTATAAAGCTTGTCAAGTGAGGAAAGGAGAAAGTTTAGGTGATGACATGGGCAGTACAATCAACAGATTGAAATCCCATTGAGAAATTGTTGGGTTTTGTTGGAAGAACAACATCTTTATGAACGTATGGGCAGACAAAACTATGAGGTGTTCATCAAATCTAAGAGTTATAAAGTACAAATGAAAACTTGAAATAATCTCTTTCCTCTGACTTCTTTTTACTTGTGTATCAACGATCATTACTGGAAAAAAAGAGCTAGTCTTTGACTGCCAGTATATAAATGTGAGTCTTTCAAAGCGAATAGTCCTGTTTAGTTTCAGATACGGCACAGACACGTCACAATCCAAGCCCGAATTTCCATGTACAAGTTGCAGAGAACACCCACATGGAGCAAGAACTACAGAGTAGCTTGGTTATTAATATATAAAAGATATCTAAACTCATCTTTGAAGTAAACACACCCAGGTTTAGCAAACTGTTAAAAAGCTAAGAGACAACTCCCATGAATATCAAAGTTTGTTTCCATATTAACTGAAGAATTTTAAAAATAAAGCTCAGCAAATTCAGATTGGTGCCAGTGGAGCTAATCTGCTAGTGGTGTCAACTTGCATAAGCCACAGCTATTTTTAAAATTATGTTTTGTATAATGACCAGAATGCAGACACATCTTCATGAACTTACTGGAATATTTCATGCTGTTTTTTGTGGCGCACCAAGAATCCGGAGGGGAAAAAGTTCACTACAGACCCACAAAGAAACTGTAGTCACTTTAGTTTGCTCTTGTTATTTTGAACTCAGAAAAGAGAGAACAGCCATAACTTACAGGCTCTTCTAGCACCAAACTCTGCTATAGCCTGTTGATGTGGGCATCCACACTGCATCACGTATTGAGGGCAAATTTTTGTTTTTTAATTTATTACTATCAACAATGTCTTAGGAAACTTCAGTTAAGCCACAGTGTCATACTTTAAAAGTTTGAAAAAAATGTGCTGTAGCATTAATTGTGCTGTATTTAAAGTGTGAAGATAATCACAGAATTGCTACCACAGAAATGTGGTTAGGATATTGAGTTATAAACCGCTGTGCTGGGTGTTTAAAAAGGCTCTTAGCACTTACATTTACTCATATAAAAGACGGGTTCTTTAAGGCAGTGGTTCCTAACCCTGGTCTTGGGGTTCCCTGCTGCTCTGTGCATTTTGATGGTTTCCCTGCCTTTTCATTCATAAACCCTTTCTGAGACAAAGACGGTATGCCAGGGCAAGAAAAAAACTAAAATATACTGGCAGGGGAGTATTCCTGCACCAGGGCTGGAAACTCATGCTTTGAAAGGTTCTTTAGGAAACCAAATAATCATTTCAGGCATTTTTATTTTTAAGAGTGCAGAATGTGAGCAGTACATACATGACTGTGGAAGCATCCTATAGAACATATGACTTTTGCATTATGGAGATGTGAAAAGGGATGACGGGTTTCAATCCTGTGTTGTCTTTTCCTTACATAGCCGGTTCAAGTCCGACACCAAACGACTAAGTAGGAGAAAGGATAGGAGAAGGACCGGGCAGCAGGAAAAGCAAAACTGTGCATGTGTGTGTGTGTGTGTGTGTGTGTGTGTGTGTGTGTGTGTGTGTGTGAGGGTGTAAGGGGGAGGATGTATCAGTGTCAGAGGGTTTCTTGGGATTACTCAAAGCCGGCGGGGGGTCGGACCACTGACCCCTTCTGGTGTACGCAGAACATAAACACGGATGGGACAGAGCCCTGGCAGATAATTAGTGCTCAGTTGATGTTCCAAGAGTGGGGGCAGCTGGGTAATCACAGACAGGGGTGAGGTCAATAACCGCGTCTGCAGTGTGTAACACGCACCCTCAGCGGCGGCCCCAGTGGAACAACATCACGCCAACTCCTTACTACACACTGACGTGCCACGGAAACCCCGCCAGGCAAGAAGTGTGTGTGGGTATGTGCTTGTGTGTTTTTCTTTAGTGTGTGAAACACAAAGCAGGGGGCGAGGGAGGAGAGTGGTAACACAGAACCTTTGGTGGTTACCCTACTCCCTCCATTCATTCTGCCTCCTCTCTGATCTCAGACTATCTAGGAACATTTTGACTGAAACGTCCCATAGCAAAAGTATTTATCAGCATATCAATAGTAAAAAATGGATCCAAGAGCAGCACTTGATCTTTTAGGACTTTAACACAAGCTTAAGGATGTGGGGGCAGCAAATGAGGGGTGTGGTCACTGAGCTAGTCTGTTATCTATCACAAAGCACAATTACATGCCTTACACACTGCAGTCCAAACAAACAAACAGTCAAGACATAATCATCTACATATGCCTTAACAACATAGTCGGCTTTTGAAAGCGGCACATGTTTTGGTTTTGTTGTGGTTAGAAACAATTTCTGTCCCTTAATATAATAAAAAAACATGTTTTTATGAGGTACGAAACTAGTTGATTGTCTCAAAATCTAAATGCTTTTGACATTTGGTGCAAACTCAAACTCGTTTCAGCACTCACCACTGAGTATAATAACTGCTCTTTTCTTCACGCAAATTAGAAAGTCTACGCTAAACCCAGATCATCCAAGCTTCTTTAAAAAGAAGACAGATTGAGTGTTTGATTTGAAGTAATGAGAGGGAACACAGACTTCACTATGTTAGACATAAATCAGGTAACTCTTCTAATTAGGTTTTTTTAGGGTTCTTGTTTATGTACAATACAGACAGCAAGCAGTCTTTGGAGTAGTTGGGAGACTTTTTTGCACCACATATTAGCCATCATTAGCAGCTAGGGGCTACATGCCTTATTTAAGGCTGTAATGGTAGTAGTCAATGACATTTAAAGCTACAGGCCTCCAGCACCAGCTCAGCATCCCTCATGCCCTGCCAAGGAACCAGAAACTTTCTCATTTCACACAAGCTGGTTTCAAAAGCACAGCCCCTTCAGCTTCAAGCTTAATTTCACCCTAATGCTTATTACATGTCAAATCGTGCAACATGATGGAGTTATTTTTAAATTATAGGAAAGAGAAATGTAAGCCCTGACTTATTTTGCAGATCAGAATCAAAATCTGAATCAAAAACAGTACTGGTGTCAGAGCAAACTGCTAACGAGATTGTAAGCGATCAACCTACAGGCGTCAATTTCCTCGCATCCATGCATCAGCATTTCCAACCAAACTTACCACATCTTTTTTTTTTGCATTCCTTTGTCTCAGAAGTAGGTGGGCAGGGCCTGTCATGTGTGCTGTGGTCCTGTTGAATTTTGCGGGTCCGGGTGCGGGTGCGGGTTTGTTTTCCAAAGCAAGTTTTCGGTAAGCAGGGACCCCACTCACTCCACTCACTCCACTCTCCCATCTCGCAGTGCACTAAGAGATAAGAGGCAGAATCAGTCGGTCAGGCTGTTCTCACTCTGTTCTCTCAAACAAGCACACAAAAACATACACATGCAGACTCATTGCATTTTGGTGAGGAAAGCATTAGACCCATGTTTCCCAGTCCTGGTCTTACTGTCCCTCACAGTTTAGTGTTGGCCCTGAAGTAACACACCTACTTTAATTCAGGAAACAAGGAAACCACAGGAGGTGTAAAAACACACTGATACATTGTGATGTTGTTGTTATTATTATTATTATTATTATTATTATTATTATTATTATTGCTATTAAGTACTGTTAAATCGGTTCTCCTGGCGAC
>JBBPCW010000006.1:14071651-14084663 GCA_037974425.1 Phenacogrammus interruptus
TATAAACATACAAAGAAACACATAGACACACACACACACACACACACACACACACACACACACACACACACACACACACATATACACACACACATATAAATATGTATATGTGCACACATACACACTCACATAAATATAAATTGTCAAAGACAAAAATGCTAGTGTCAAATCCTGGTTTTAATAAAATAAGCTCTAAATGGGTGTGTAGCACCACAAAAGCCATTATGTTAAATTAGACAATATGATTGATGTTAAATTACCCTTACCCCTTACATGACTATTAATGCTTCACCTTAAAGTAGGCCAGATAAAGTCTCAGCTTTAGCCTCAGTCTTGATTAAATGAATTAAATAAAACAGTGTCACTATCTTGCAGTTGTATTGTTTCTCTGTAAAATAATTGTAAGACAAAATGATTGGAGTAACACCGTACATAAGCCTTGTATTACATTTTGGGGATATCATGGCATCCTAATGCAATACTAATATCTGCTTAATCACAGAATCTTCATTAATGTCTCTTTCATGCGAATTAGTATTAGCCCAAAAATCTACACAGTCAGCTATATGTATCTTCTAGGCTAAATATATTTAAATAGTGGTGTAGCCTGCAGTACATATGTGGAGGTCACCAAGATTGGATCTGGCTGTGGTCACTGGGAGGAATCCAGGAGAAATAGAGCCCCTTTTCTCTCCAGTTGCCAAGCAATGTACCGGAGAGAGTTCAGCAACAAGGGCTCACTTCTGAGAACATTCAGACTCTCGATAATGTTGCATGACCAATTTAAGAACTAAATAACAATCTAAGATGACTGGGCGTCTAATATATGTGAAATTATTTGTTTAGTTACTTGCTACTTTGTTACTTATTTTGTGGTTAGTATGACAAAATCAACTGCTTATACAGTTCCAGAAATATGTATAGGTTCTAATAAATCTTTGCTGATTAGAGAGAGAGAGACAGAGAGAGAGAGCGAAAGAGAGAGAGAGCACAAGGATGATGGACTCACAGCCATGGTGCAGCACCTCTAAAGCCCTTTTGGTCATGTGTCTTGCCTGAGGGCACAATTGTTGTGCACAGAGAACTAGACTAAAATAGCAGGAAAACCTCTGGTAAGTAAAAAAACATCAACCTTGCCCTTATTTGAATGTGTAACATTTGCACACAGTGGCAAGATTAACCAGTATGTTTTCAGTGATAAACACAGGTCAGAATTACGCCACATTTTAACTGCAGGAAGAGAACAGTAATGCTCACAGCCTCTAGAGGGAGTCAGCGTTATGAGAGCATCCCATGAGGCTGCAGGCTGCATCCGCAGCAAATTTGTGGGCTGTTTGTTTTCTGGAAGTCCTGAGACGCATTTTCATTTGATATGCAGCAACGGCCACATAAAGACAAACGCCTCCATTTTTTGTGTGTATGCTCTGGAGCATAAACAATGGTAATGATTACTGGTGTACGTGAGAGTGCTGCGCGGTGCAGTGGTCCTCCCTCTTCCCACAGGGAAGCTTATTTACACGTCTGGCACTGGAAGGAGAGGCCTGCTTTTCCTAAGCAGCGTGTTGATGTTTATAAGAACATGAGGCAGACCAATGTTTCCCCTTTGTGGCTACTCTATCAATCACAGCAGGGGCGGCGGGAGAAATGCCAGAATGTCGCAGGACTACTTCTTTTAGGGCAAAGTAGTTAGTGCCCCATAAATGTTGGAGGAGGAAGAACAGTTTCATTTTCAAATTGGAACATAAAGCAGAACTCTTGGGGACTTGAACCACAAGATCAAAATAGAAAAAGAAAAAAAATTGCTTAAAAAGTCCACAGCCATCAATGTGGGGGGCAGAAATTCCAGAGGAGTAGATCGTCAGATGGGGGGTAGAATAAAGCCTGTCTTTGTGCCCCCCACCCTTCTGATAAATAAATCCCAGGGAAGAACACTAGTGGGGATCTAGCGTCGGAGAGAAGGTGAGGTCATGTGGTCATTGTATGCGACGGCTGATGAGAGAAGCCGTCAGCAGCCTGAAATGAAGTTGGGCAGGTGCACCTCTCCAGCGCAGAGCAAAGGTAAGCACGAGTCCAGCACAAGTGCCGGTATGTGGGAACTGCATAAGGAACCAGCAAAAAAAAAAAAAGTGATAGCACTGTATCTAATCAAAGTATTTAGTGTGGTCTAGACGTGAGGATTTTGCAGAAGCTGTGCGAGTGAGGTCACCACGATACCAAAGCCTGCGCACTTGCCTTTGCACAGTTTAATTACAGTGATTTCACATGTTTCTTTCCGGAGAGGCATCCAGGGCATCAGTCACCAGCCAGAGGGTAGATCCCTACAGGGTCTCTCCTGTATCACCGCAAGCCGTACTTGGCTCCATCCGCTCTCATCCACCATGATCCTCATGCATTCTCCATACATGAAGTGAGCAGAGGAGTTAGAGCAGGCAGACGGGTGGGGGTGAATGGTGCGATGTGCAGTTGTACAGAGCCTCCCTAACAAATGGCTGCTTCCTCATGAAATTCTCCTATCTGGACATGGAGGGCTTAAATCAAACTACAGTGCATGAGGTAACTGATGCTATTGGAACATGGAGGATTATGTTTGGTGGGCATGGGGTGGGGGTTTCTGCTCTACACTGGTGACAGATAATCAAGGGTTTGGGATCGTCAGCTGCATAAGCAAAGTGTTAACACCAATGTGTAGAGGGTCGCATGGAGATTTTGGAAGGATTTTGTTGTGCATTTGAGTCCCTGTATGTGGCTCTTGGTGGGGACCAAACCTCCTCAGGTTGAGGACTTTTGCAACAGTTATGCAGAAGTCAATGGAAAAGATACAAATTTGTGTTGCTGCAAGATTGTGGACCAATCTTCATCGTCTCCTCCAGAGGGCCTGTAGCGTTAAGGGTTTCTGGGAGACGTGCTTCACGCGTTTGGTCGACGTTTTAACAGGCACGGAGCTCCACAGCCCCTACTCCATTAAAAGAACCCTGAGGAATTTCTCAGCGACCCTGACTAATTTGAGCGTGATTGTGGCATTAACTACGCATTCCTTCGGAGGCGTGCCTTTTGTGCGCAGACTGAACTGACAGATAAATGGAACGCTAGCTGAAGAGAAAGCTGATCTTCTCGCTGGAGTGACATCAGTTCATACATTTCCCTTGTAAGCATGGCCACAGTGTGACTATCAGTTGAACACATGTCCTGAGTCAAAGTGCACAAAGCTCTCTGAAATCGCTCTAATCTGAGAAAACACAATGAGCAAAGCCTCCTACCTAAGCAGACTTGTGCAGGATTTGAGGCAGGCTGGATGACTATGGATTGCCAGCAACTTAGTACAGTGTAGACAAACCCAAACCCCCCGCTGCAGATTTAATCAAGCCACTTCTACCACCTCATTCAACCTAATGTTGCTAAGCAACTTATGCCCCAACCCTAGGTGTTCCAAGTGAGGGGTCAGGAGTCTATAAAGAGTCCAGAGGTTTATATTAATCTGCGTGATGCTGGGAGATTCTTTCACTTTGATTAAGGCTTTTTTTCCTGCATGACAGGTGGTCTGTCTGGTCCGGCCTGGGCTATTGTCCCAGAGTAATCACTCTCTGCCCTGGACATGGCTGGGCGGGATGAGGAACAGCCTCCCCTGTGTGTGTTAGTTTGCAGTCTTTCTGCCAGCCTAGTAAAAGCAGTAGATGGTGGGTGTTGTATTACGGGCGCCCTTGACTTCTCTGCGTTTGTTTATTTACACTTAGACACTCATTACAGTGGGGCTTTTATGAAGCCACCCGTGATTTTATGCGCAGCCTTAAATGAGCTAGAGTGAAAGAGAAGAGAGACATCTGGAGGTACAGAGGATGCCTTCCAATGAGTTTAGAAAGCAGTTTGGCCAATACCACAAACAACAAATAAAAATCTGGCTTTGAATTGGCCTTTCAGTTCAGTAAGCAGCTACATTAGCATATATTGTCATAACTAGAACAACATTGTTTTTTCTCTTCTTCTTTTTAGTCTTCTTTTTTTCACAGAATTTGAAAATACTAGCTGACAATTTCATAGCAAAAAAACAAAAGGTTCAATAAACAAGTGCTCCAAACTAACTTAGAATAACATATAATTATATTAACTTACAATGAAAGTTATGGAATTTTTTAACATAAAATTATGTAAGATTGCGAAAGCTGGGATAAACACAAGGCACTCTCTCTAGAATTTCTGCAAATCACCAAAAGCTGTGCATATGTGAAGATTGTCTACAATATGTACATTACTAGTCAAAAGTTGGGATATGCCTGCTCATTTAATGATTTCCTTGGCTTTTTATTTATGGCTTCACTGTAGATTAATACTGAAAACATCATCTATTGGTCTGATGACAGCTTCGCACACTCTTGGTATTTTTTCAATCAGATTAATGAGGAATCAACCTAGAATGGTATTTAATTAAAAGGTGTTCTTTGTAAGAGTTCATTAGTGGAATTTCTTGCCTTCTTAATGTGTTTGGGATCATCAGTTATAATGGTCGGGTTGGTACACAATTAATAATCCTATTTAAATAAAGTTCTACTCCACATTATGACAAAAACCACTTAACTAAGTAAAAAGACCTTTATTACAAAATATATTCTGCTTAACTCTTTTTTTTGTTTACTGTGGAATTCCATCTTTTTGTTTGTTTTCAGTATTAATCTACAATGTAGAAAATAAAATAAACAAAGAAAAGAACGTTGAATGAACAGGTGTATCCAAACTTCTTTGCTTGTTTTGTATTTATGATAGTTGTAACCAGTTCCCACCTGCTATCTAGGTCTTCTCTATTGCTGCCTTCTTATGATATCTGTATGCTAAGATGCTGAAGGCTGAGCATTCAAAATTCACTTGATTACTCCTTTGCCTTTGATAAGAGACATAACCACAGTGTCATAAATGAGCCTCTAACTTCTCATGAACGCCGGTTCAAAAAAGTATAAACCGTTCATGTACACGAACATAAACACACACATACACTCATGCATTCCAGTACACTTAAATTTAAATTGTCCTGTGTATTATGATGTAAATATTAAGAGCAAACACCAAATAGCAATAATAACTGCTCCATATTTTTGCAAAGCACTCAGTGAGAATAAAATAAATAATACATTCTATAATAAATAATACATTTTCAATGTAGCCTTGAATTTCCCAGAAAAAGCTTTAATAGCAAAATGAACATTTAATATTTTGTGACAAAATGAGAACAGGGAAAACCACTGTTAGTCACTCAAGTACACAGAACTACCTCTCATAGCGGTTTATTCTTATTCACCATTTTTTCCAGCCAAGAAAACTGTGATCGGATTTGTCCTTTTAGCCCATGCCATGTCTTTGAAGTAAAATTTAGAGGAACAGTATTTCCCCCAAAAGAAGTAAAATTACGAAGGAACAGGAAATGTTTTGCCAGCGAGCTTTGAGGACTTCAGTTTCACACCAATCAAGTAATAGTGATTTAAAGGCTTTTAAGGAAATTGAAGTTACGTTGTTTTGAAATCCGCAAAAAATATTTTCACTGGAAAGGTGAAAAAATTATTTGACATTTCTCGTCTCCGTAATCAACTCAGATAAACATTATATGCGAGAATGACAATGAACGGAAAAAATCCCTTTGTAAGTTGAAACATATATTTCATACTGTGTTTGTATAATCTGACACAAAGCTGCTTGTTGTTCAATGGAAGTTTATACACCATTAAATCAAACCTTATCAAGGCTGTATCCAGGCTACAAGAAAAAATCTGAATCACATAAAAGGTTCAACATGCTCACTTGAACTTGTAGGATATGTCTAAACTTGTCATGCAAATACGATTCACATGCACAAATATGACACAGAAAAACAGTTTCTAGTCAAACCAAAAGTAGTCTTTGCAAACAATGTGTCCAATGCAAAATCTTTTTGCATTGGACTTGGCTGGCAAAATCTAATTTCTGACCATTGCTGCCAGTTTGCTGGCCTAGACTATTGCAAAAATACATTTGGACTGGTGACCCAAGTGTCAAACTTATATTTAAGTAAGGCTTTGTCCTGAAAGATGTCTCCTTTCAAGTGAGTGGAAAAAGTACTTCTGTCCAAAAATTGAGATAAAGTTAAAAGGAGAAGAAATAATAAAAGAACTGAAGGTTGTTAAATGTGAATGCTGCTAATTAGACATTACATGGGTCCACTGAACATTCTCAAAACCCATTACATAAAAAGCACAGAGTGCTATAAAACAGTATGATTCAAAGCGTGCCTTTTTATTACCAAAACCTACTGAATAATTAAAACCAAAATTTGTTGAAACTAATGGCCACAGGAGTGACTCCACTAGCTGTCTACTGGCCATGACTGGGCACTGATGGATCCTGACGGAGGAGGGAAACAGGTGTGTGCCGTGTGTCAGGCACATGGGGCCTGTAAAAAAGCATATCTAAGTGCTGCAGTGGACAGGGAGACGCTGGGCTGTTTATAGCTAGTGATAATGGCCCCCCCATAAAACAGAACATGGCCTAATTATGCTAGCAGTCACTGGACACAGTTTCAGAAATCCCAGCACACAAACTAATTGTATGCTCCTAAAACCTAAATGTAACCAATGACTCATGAAAACTGATTACTCGAGCTCATTTAAGTTGATTTCTACATCAAACACTGAGGCAGCTTTAGTGGCCATAGCTTTTCTAATGACCTCATTCAAGGGAAATCTAATAAAAAATGATCTTGGTTGCAATAATTCTGGAAAATGTAGGCTTCTCGATCATGGTTTCCATGAACCAACTCAACAATATGTTTCATTTCATATGTTTCATAGAATCACGTTGGTTCATATGCTGTGTTTTTCCTGCCACTTGCTTAAAAACACCTCCACGAAGTGCTGGAGTTGTGCAGGCCTGGATAGAGTTGTATAAGTATAAATGATATTCTTCATTGTATCATTGTATTGAGCAGCATCAGTTTTTCTACCTGGTACAAAGCATTTGAAACGACATGTAAATGCTAACATGTGCATGTGACTGATAAAAAGAGGTTGAACACATGTCTTACAGAAAACATACGCCATCATATATCATCTCATGCAAAGCGATAACCGTATCTTTAAACGAATATACTGTATATACTGTATACACATGGGGATTCCATAAACAGTCCTCTGAACTGGGAAATGATGGGAAACAAACTCTGGCCTCCCGCCCTCCCAGAACAAATCACATTCACCACACACAAAACAATCACTGCAGGAAAGCACACGAGCATCATTCACGCCACTGTAATGTTTTGCATAATCTTCTTGGAATCCACTGCTAAAACAAATCCTCACCGAAAAAAAGGCAGCACGATATCATAAATATTAGTCAGTCTGAGAATTTCCTCCAGAACAGTCGAATTCACACCTCATATAAGAGGTGCGCACTGGGGTATCCGTGCCTTTTTAAAGGCTTTACAGCCTCAGCAGTGGTAGCTTGCAACCTAGCCGCCAACAACAACATCCATCCTGCTGGTGTGGGCACCGAGATTAACGAGTTGTGTTCTGTCAACAAGTGATTCACACAATTCCCTTTTCCTCTTCCCCTAGTCAAACAAGTGAGGAGGTCTTTTTCCAAGATTGACAGTGTGTTTCTTTCCCATTGCAACTATTTACCTCGATACAAAAATAAACAGAGATATTATGGAAGCTGAGGGAAGTGTATTAGCCACTTCATGTGTTTGTTATTAGAGTTACTGAGCTGTAATCATTTTTCAAGCTTGAACTGGCCAGTTGCTTGACTGAATGAAAACAAACTTCTGTTTTTACCTCCACTGTATGGCCTGGTAAGACAAATACATTCCAAAATTCATGAATACGGATGTTATTTTGTGCCAGTTTCTGCTTTTTAAGTACAGAATCCGAGCATTCAATGTGCCACTGGGCTGATCTAGCTCTAACATGTTAGGACATGCAATGGCATGAAATTAATGGCTTGCACTTATTCATGATTACTTATTTTATATTTTTTGGCTCAAAACTGATGCTTGATAAACACAAAAGCACCTCTAATCTTAGAGTAATAAATATTTGTATATAGTGCATACAGTGCTTTACAGCTGGGTTTACTCTATTATGGACTGCTAGATCTATGGTTCTCATTTGTAATTTTGTTTAATTAAGTCTATTTTGGCTGTATCGTATTAAAGGTCATAAAACAGCATCATGCCTGTACTAAGACAGGGTCAGTGCTGGGGGATAGAACAGTTAAACATACTATTCACGAAGTGGGCTCAGACTGAAAAAGTTTAAGAACTGCCTCACTAGGTGCCCGTTGATGCTGATGAAGGTTGCAGCACCAACCCATTTTTCTTTACTTAGATCTTGAACCCAAGGTCTTTTGCATCAGAGCTGCCCTTTACTCACAAATGAGCTCTTTCGTAGCAACTGTTGTGAGGTCAGACAAGCGTTACAGAATGTTGGCAAAAATCCCATTCGGCCTAATAAAATGTGCACTGTCACTACATACACGTTCAGCTTCCACTTTTAAAAGATACACTGCTGAACTGGACTAGATGAAGTCATTTACAGCAAGGTAGATTGTAAACCACCACAATAAATCTCACTGATTCTCTTTTTTAAAGTTACTTTTACAAAATTACTTTTAAAGGTAATATTGCACTTTAAAAGTAGGAATTCAAAAAAAAAAAAGAACTGAGCCGCAGTCTACAGTCTCTTGTTATGATAAAAGGGATTTTTGCCAACATTCTATAAAGCTTGCTACAAAAGCTTTATTGCTGGAGTATGAATATGTCAACTGTGTGAGCCAAAGATGATGCACCCTCTAGAGTACAGTGTAGTAAAGCTCGCATATTAGCTTTAAGATATTTCTACATGCAACATGCAATAGACTAAAACAGACAGTGTCTCTGATACAGCTATACTTATCGTGCCCACCCTGCTTGCAACATTAAAAATGAGAAAAACAATGCGGCTACAAAGAACGACTGACCTTGAAGACATTCCTTATTTAGTGAGATTGCCCCTTGCTCTGTCACATATCACAGGAAGTTCTGGGATCTCACAAACACTCCTGATAAAAGCCTGACCAGCCATAAAGACTGATTTCCACTCTCTAGCATCAACAATGGAGTCATCCTCCAGCTATTTAATCTGTGACGTTTTAATGCTGGTTGTTAAGAAGAGGAGATTTACGAGTGCTGAGAGGTGTTGCATGAGGATGGAAAAACACGGCCCGAAGTGCACCGCAGCACACTTTTCCTCCTGATTCCCGCGTGAAGTCCTCTCCCTCTTTTACTGCACAGCACACACAAAAAGTACCCCAGCAGGAATACTAGTCTGGCTATCCATCGTCCACTCCTCAGACAAGTTCAGCACCCCTCTCAGACTGCCTCTCCCCAGTGCGTTTGCACAAGCAGGCTTGGAAAAAGCAGTCATTTCAGTACGCTGGCTCGTTATATAATGACACAAGTACTGTGTTTGTGTGAGCAACTCAGGCAATATATACTCCGATACGTATTATCAGAGAAGCAGCTCAGTGTTGAGAGCAGTAACTAAAGTTAATTTAAAGAGGAGGATGAAGAACTTGAAATGAAGGGGCCTGTTTTTTTATTCTTACATTATTAATACAAGTGTTTAGGTGACCACTGGCTCAGCATGGATGTGTTTCTGTGAAAAGATGGTAAAAAAAAGAGTTCACATTGTTTTTTTTTAAGTTTCAAAAGGTTCTTCACAGCCCTGCATCACATTAAACAATCTTTAAAAAATCATTCACTGAAACATGAGAACCAAAAGAGCTTCTTCTGTGGCTAAACAATATTTTGTCAAGTGTATAATTTTAGATTAGCGTTTAGTTTTAAGAAGCGTGTCTTGAATTATCATTATTTATGACAACAAATATTTGTGTTCAGCCACTACTCATTCTAATTAGTATTTTTCTATTGTTCACTCAAAGCACAAGCTATATTTCCTGGAACAATGTGTTGAAGTTGACATCTCTAGTCTTCATCAACCACTTCAGATGAACTTGTAGACCTTCTGGGTCTCTCAGAATAAAGAAGCAAAACATTGAGATGCCACAGTCTGACTGCCACACTTCTGCTGGGGAACCGTGTCAGTGTCTTGTGGGAATAAACCTCTTAAGAACAGTAAAGCATGCAGAGCTTGTCTGAGGGAATATATGCATGCCCTGGGGTGGCCTATATTTCACACACCGTATAAAGAATTACAGCATGAAACAAATGAATAAACACACCAATCCCTCAGAGCAACCTCAAACGCACCTTCGCTGTTTCTCTCAACCTTCTTCCCAGTGGAGCTACTCAGTTCCATGTACTTAACTGCATTTATGAGTATATTTACATGGAAAATATACTTAGTATACATAGTGATTGGTGATTCTTAATTTATTCTTTTGCATTTCATTCTGTTGTTTTGGCTCAGCACCAGAAATATGTTACTGTTGCATACATCTTTCACTTTCAAGCTTTAGAACAAGAGGAGCATAAAAAAGCAGGAATAGGGTCTAACCGTTTCAGTTCCTAAACTGATATGGTGGGTGTATTAAACAAGGTCAACTGCAGTTCTGTAGAGACCACAGCACTTTTCGTTCACCTGGTCCTCTGAGTTCTACTTTTTTTTTTTTTTTGCTAGGCCTTTTGTGTTTACTTGTATTTGCATCATTAACACTGTTTAGATTTTAAACACCTTTCTGCACCACATTTTTGAAAGTGTTAGTGTTTATATTGGAAATAAATAGGGGAAAGCATCACTGCAACACCAAATAAACACCAGTGTTAAAGATATTTCTTCTTTACTGATCTTGCAGTCAAGCTAGTCCCATTTTATTAAATAGAACAGAAAAGTTTTTTGAATCTAAATAAGTGGATTGATATTAGAAAAAATAGTGTGCGGGTATTTAGTGGCTTGTTATTAATTGTTTTGATACAATTGTAAATTGTAAATGATATATACCTATACCGTTTCAACTGATTTCATTCATTGCATTTATAGTGTCTATTTGAGTAATGTGACAGTTAACAATTACACTTAACAATTCACAGCTAACCCAGTTAAAAACTGACAATCATGTTATTCAGAAAACCACACTGGAATCTGATTACATTTTGACCTTATTCAACTATGATCAGCATTATTTTTTATGTGATTTTTAGCTTGTGTTGCTGGAGGGGAGCGTATTGTTATTGTATCATGATTTTATTTTGTAAATAAACGTCAGCTGTAGAGTGTAGCGGCGGCAAGTGTTACAGTTGTGTGTTACGACTGTATTGTTTAAATGTTTTTCCTGCCACGAATTTGGAGAAATGAAGAAGGTAGAAGAAACCATGTCTGGTGGGGAGTGTAGCACTTAAAATCAGTGTCTCATCAGTCATTCCTTTAGTACTTTAGTATATGTTTAGGGTCTGCCCGTCCCTTTTTTCATGATGCACAGATGCTCACCAACCGCCTGCCCACACTGGTAGATAATGCTGCCTCAGAGTGCACATCCACACCTGTTATCGGCCCAAAGCTCTGGCGCTGACAAAGCTTGGCCGCAGAGAGAAACAGCACTGTTTGCAGGAGAAAGCCGATAGACTGGGGACCGGTGAAAGTGAGAAAGATGCAGAGTGAGGGGAGAGAGGATGAGGGGAAGGAAGGTAAGTGGACGAGTGAAAAGGAAATAAAAAGATTTAGGACGAGTCACGGAAGAGGGGGGTCAGAGATAAAGAAAGAGAGAAATCAAAGAGACCAACAGGGAGCAGGACAGGGCCCTGTGCTGCACTCACCTGTGTTCAAAGGCCATGCTGCAGGGATGCAGAGCCCTGCCCCAGTCTCTCAGGGTCATGCCTCATTGGAAAACAAACATCCTGCCCTCCCCATGCAGCTTTTAATCTGCTCCCCTCTTCACGTCAGCCCTCCGCCACTGAGCCCTGAAACCATATCCTACCTGCAGCGTATCTTTTACAGGCATTCATCAACGTCAGCCATTCGAGCAAGTTTTCAGCAGAGAGAGCCTGGAAAAAACACATCAACATCAAATTAAGGAAGAACATTTTACATAAACTTCAGTGAAGGCTGTAACATGATTGCCACATATTCAGCATGTTGTAAGTCCTTGTAATCCCTCCTGTAGACAAAGCATGAGGATACATTCTGAAGTTCAAGCCGTGGTAGTATGATTAGGGGGATCGTTAGGCCAGCTTTAGTACTTCTTATGGCCGGCACTTGTAGACACAATAACTACTCTGCATCAGAACCTAGACGCCCACCACCAGCACCCCATTTGCAGCTCATTTCCGGAACGAATTGTAATGTTTTCCCTCGAATAAATAACAATTACATGCTGGTTGACACATCTGATAGTGGGCATCCCTGGCCAATGGAGAAGTGTCAGTCAGCATAAGCACAGATAAGGAGAGGAAGATGATGGCGAGAGAGGATATGTCACTCACTCGCCCCTCGTTCTGAAGAGAATAACACTTGGGAGATGGAAAAGAAGGAGATATAACCTTTTTTTCTTTTTGAGATCAAAAACCCAAAATCTGTTCATAGGGATGGCACAGACTCTATATGCAAATAGCAACAAAAAAAAAGGGGGGGGGGGGATCCATACTGTAACAAATGTAGCTGGAAACAGTGGAAATTAAGTGTTTCAATATAAAAAATGGTTTCAAAGGACAACAATGTATCATTCCATCTACAGAATATCTGCAAAACACCTTCATCAACAGTGACAGTACACAAATTCCAGTTAAAAACATTACAGCTCTTAGACTGCTGCCTAGGCAACATAAACTGCGATGCCCTGAAAATTAATCTTAGTATATTTATGATTGACAGATATCATTTGTGATGTTATGTAATTGTTCATCATTTTTGCTTAACATCTAACAGCCTCTTGTTTCATTTTGTCTGTTTCTTAAGAGCTAACCTCACACACTCTAACTCCTAACATATATTAGATAGATAGATAGATAGATAGATAGATAGATAGATAGACAGACAGACAGACAGACAGACAGACAGACAGACAG